>JAMWET010005419.1:0-195000 GCA_024036415.1 Prochilodus magdalenae | reverse complement strand
TCCCGGCTCCTCTTTTCCTCCCCCCCTCCCTAAGGCTCCTGTCTTCCTTGGGGGCGGATGAAGGACAAGCGTCAGAGTGAAGGAGGTCAAGCATTACCACAGCTATCTAATAACCACGCAGACCCCTGACAAGCCATCTGTCACAGGCAGTGTGTGCGCGTGTGTGTACGTGTACGTTAGCCTCTCCATTAGCGTGGCACCTGAGTGATGCTTCTGCCCAGTGCGCCCGCCGCTCATACATCTCCACTCAGACACCTTCCTGTGGAGAGAGGATCAATGCCTCAAGCACCATGCATCATGTGTCACTGGCTAACGCTTGCTTTAATGAGCCTGTGTGTGTGTGTGTGTGTGCGTGTGTGTGTGTGTGTGTGTGTGTGTGTGTGTGTGTGTGTGTGTGTGTGTGTGTGTGTGTGTGTGTGTGTGTGTGTGTGTGTGTGTGTGTGTGTGTTTGCAGTAGCAAAACCAGAGAAAACAGAGACAACCTACCTTTCAAAACCATCAAGATGCTCTGACTTCGTGAAGTTTGAACTGTGAAGTAGATTAATTTTTTCTAAGGTTTATTATCATTTTTTAAAAAGTGTTTATATGACAAGTACTGGTAATGTTTACTAAACTTTTACATCTTTGGTAATATATATACACTCATCATCAAAAGAATAGATGCACAAATAGCTGCACCCAGAGGGGATCAACTGACAGGACTGAAACTTGGTGGGGAGGTTTGACATTGTGAGACATGCGAATGATTCACGCTCGGCCCCACATGTGACAAGGATGTAAGCAAGGATGGGCCTTATCAGTGAACCAGACAATTGCACGACACAGGACTACATGCACCCAGACTGTTACAACAACTGCCCTTAACACCACATCAGTGTTGCCGACGGATTATCACAGGGCACCAATAGGAACCTCCAACCGAGACATCTGGTATGCTGCGTTATCAAAGGCTGCAGCTTGACACTGTACTGAGACACTACTTCTGCAGGTGCATCTCAAAATATTTACCCATATCAATTTAAATGAATCGTATTCATTTATATCTGTATATATATGTATATATATATATGTATATACACACAGACATATTCCAATAGTGTTATATGTATATAATTATGATACATATATATATATATGTATCATAATTATATATATATTATTATATATATATATATATATATATGTATCATAATTATATATATATTATTATATATATATATCAATGTATGTGCCCATATCAGTTTAAATTAATCTTATTCATTTATATATACATATATATACACATACAGGTAGAGAGAGAGAGAGAGAGAGAGAGAGAGAGAGAGAGAGAGAGAGAAAGAGATTATTATATTTCAGTATCACTGAATACACCTACATATATTCACCAAGAACAACTGGTATTTATCAGCTAAATGCCCGACAGTTTAGTAATTACAATAATTACAAGGCTCTTTGAAGTTTGTTCCACACATTCATCCAGTTAATGCCCATAAACCTGTTTTGACATTTCAGTGTAACTTAGCTAAATGGTGGGAACTTACCGTCATGTTACTCAAAACATGACCTCTCACTTCAACCTGCGTAAGACTTGAAAGCATTGCCCGAATAGGTGCTTACATATGCAGTACCAGTCAGAGGTTTAGTCACAGCTGAGCACACAGAAGAACACAATTATACAGTCCACCTTAAAAATCCAAAAAGGGACTTTACAGGAGGATAAAACAGCTTTGTTATTCTTCTATGGAGGTCATTATAACAAGCTGTTCTGGACCAAATCTATTGGTCTGTCCATCATGAATATTCACTAAACTGAAAGGGGAACTAAACTGCGCAAATAAGAGATAAAAGTATATGTAATAAATATAACACTGTGGTAGATATATACTGCTTCAGACATCTCATCAGTTGGAACTGTTAAGCCTGTAGTCTTTAAGATCACCTACAACATTCATTTAGTTGGGTGTGTTAAACAAAACCTTGTTTCTAATTTTTTTGTTTTTGTTTTTTAGTATTTGACAATGTTTTTGAAAATGCCTGTTGCATGTTTACATTGTGTATACATCTGAACAGGCCAAAATCATTTATTCAGAAAAGGTCTGGTTCCATTCACTTGCATTCAATATAACATATGGTTTTCCCTCTCCTGTGATGTTACCACTTTAAAGGCACAAGGACCTGTTCCGACAGCATCGATACAGAGGACATATGAGTGTGCACATGGTTAGGGCACTACATGTAATTAGGGAGGTAAAGGAAAAGGTGAGCTGGGTGGAGCGGAGGTTGGGATGGGTGTTGTATTTCCAGGGTGTCAGGGTGCTTGGTTAAAGTTGCTCGGTTATGGCCTGTGTTATCTAGGACATCATATGTAGGGCTCAGTTATCAGGGTGAGTGATGAGGACAGGAGAAGGAGAAGAGAGGAGTAGAGTAACTTAAGGACTGAATATATAGTGAGTGGTGGAGTTACCTTTAATGTTCACAGCGCTGGACGGTTTAAGAAAATGTCAGATGAGAGTGCCTCATGTGGGGAAAACAACAGTAATACTACACTAGACTCAATAATGATTATTTTTTATGGCAATTAAATAAATAAAAAAATTATGTTAAACATAAATAACATAAATCCTAACTCAGAAAACACGATATTACAGTGTAGGCTGCTTTTCATTAACTTCTAAACCCGACCGGTCCTGACCTCAACCTGACAGAAGTCTACTGAGATGAATGAGAGCAGAGACTGCGAGCCAGGCCTTCTCATCCAACAACACAAATGTGATTCTGGAAGAATGGTCAAAAATTCCCATAAACACATTCCTAAACCTTGTGGAAAGCCTTCCCAGAAGAGTTTAAATTAGACTAGATTAGATTAGATTAGATTAGATTAGATTCAGCTTCATTGTCATTGTGCAGAGTACAGGTACAGAGCCAATGAAATGCAGTTAGCATCTAACCAGAAGTGCAAGTGCGGTATTATTTACATAAAGAGCCGTAATAACAAATATATACATATATAAGCATATCTATATACATATATATGAATGTATAGAGCAGCATTTACAATGAATGTTTCAACTGTAATAGTAGTGCAAGTAGACAGTATGTACACAATGAAAATAACATCTGGGGTAGAGATAATATGAGAACAGCATGTAAACATGAGTATACAGTCTGTAAACATGAGTGTACAGTAGGCTTGGTGATGAATAAAGTGCATTAACAGTACAGAAAGTGCAAGGTAGCACTACTAGAAATAAGCTCTTATAGCTGCAAAGGGTGGAGTGACATCATATTAAACTCTATGTTTTAAGAACGGGATGTCACTCAAGTTTATATGCGTGTGAAGGCAGACAAGCTAATACTTTTGGCAATATAATGTATCGACTAATGTTAGCATGCTAACCAGCTAGCTATGGTTTGGCCTGTGTCGTAATACCACTTTGTACCCCATGAGGCAATAGTGAGTCACCGCAACATTGAGTTGAATCAGATCCTTATTAAAGAATGAAGGAGTAGTGCTACCCTAATAAAGTTTTCTGATCTATTGTCAATCAGTGTTAAAGGTTCTGGTCCTGGTTAGATCGTTTAAGGACATACAGCCAATGAACGGAAGAATAAACGTGACAATGACGGAACCAGACTGCCTGCTCCCATCAAGAAACCACATTCAGCTGCAAAAAAGTTAGAGGCAAAAGTAGAGCTAACATGGCTGTTGCTGTTCACTGCTGGAGACACTTTTGGGCAGTAAAGATAAGAAGTTTAATGCTGAAGAAGGAACTATGCCCGGTTCTTACGATACGGGTGAACATCATAACGTCCTAGGTTTGCCGTATGATGGGTTGTGTCATTTTATGAATTGCTGTTTTCAGAGAATGTGCTTTAGTATGCACAAAAGATACATACATGACTAAACGTCAGCCTGTATTGTGTGCATGCTGGGGGTAAGACTTTACAATGGGGCTGTCATGAAACATCTGAATGCCTCCTGGCACCTGGCACTGTCTGAAGTCTCCAGTTTTGTAGAGTCCCTCCCTGAAATCAAACTGAGAGCTGAAGGGGCTGCTAATAGAAATGTCTCTTGACCCTCTTGACCCTTCCTTAGCTAGTTTCCTATCTATTGGTTTTAAAGTTCTCTGGTTTCCTGCAGTTTAGACCTTGCCCGTCTGCCTCCTGTGTTGCAATTCTGGATGTTCTTTGTACCCTGTCCACCTGTGTTTTGACATTGTTTTCACATTTGGAAATGGCCAAACAAAGTTAGCTGGCGGTTGTATCTTACTGCATCTGGCTTACATTAAATATCCAGGAATACAGAAATGTGAGCTTATCTGGTACAGACTGTCACTCACTTCTAAATGTCCATTTAATGACGTTGTACTTGCCCTTTTTATGGTTCTAATGGTCTCTCCAAATCTTTTATCTTTAAAATTTCAACTGTATACAAAACCTATACAAAACAGGTGACCCAAATTACAATGTGTTTCCTAAGCAGGCCACTATCGGTCATGTGGCTGCACATGTGCAACGAATGAAACTGTAGTAAATTTTGAATGCGCACTAAATAGCTGGTGTACTTTCCAAAAATGTCCTCGTTTGACGTAAACTGGGCAGGCTTAACCGTGGATACTGCTTAGTTAGTTTGTCTGCATGCTTATTTGCTCATTCAGTCCTCTATGTGTTTGTTTTTCGATTTGTTCCATCCATTCCCTGGATGCAAAGGCAGCAGTGAAGTCAGTAAGAATCTAACCTGCTTTAAAAGACTAGTTCTGCAGAAAATCTAAAGACATGTTCAGTGTCCCAGTTTTACCTCCTTGGGTTAGATCAGAGTTGCAAGGTCAACACTGGTGACTTATTGTCGCTGTCCAAAGAAAAACAAATATCTCCAGTAGAGGAACTGGCAACTTTACAGGAGAGGCCAAAAACCTTGTTAAAGTCTAATGTAAGTCTATGGAACCAGACATTTTCCCAAGCAATTTTGGGCCATTTCTGCTGCCCCATTCATCATGAATTTGATGAAACACGGCGTAAACAGCAGCTGCTGTGTTTGAATGCATGAAAGTAAAAATCAACAAAAATGCAGATAAGTTTTTTATTGGACAGTGACGATATGCTGGATGTCAGGAGTCACCAGTAAACGTTGTTGGGTTAGCCATGACATTGGGTGGGCTTTGTTCCACTTATTAACCCAGCAAGTAGGAGTTCTTGGAATTAAATGAAACGTTATATGTGTGAATCTGATGATGATATATGTAGGTGATTACAGTATTCAAGTAAAAGGATAAGGTTACTGAGGAAAACCGTACAATTGAAAGTAGGCTCTAGTGCCCGGTTGGGCAATCTCTAACCTTGATATCAGAAACGGTTGGGCATGGAAGCATACAGGTTCCCTATGGCAACCTGCGGCACATTTGCAAGCAAATATTGCAGATAGGCCTGTAGAGCCTGCACACTCCTAAGCTGCCAAAGCTGGCATCCCAGCTGGTCCCATAAATGCTTGACTGGTGATAAGAGATGGCGATCTAGCAGGCCAAGGAAGTATTGCAATCTGGCGGTGACATTCCTGGAAAGTCTTTGCCAGGTGAAAACCCAGCCATGAGGGGCAGCACAGCACATGTGGCCGCAGGATGTCCTACACATGTTCCTGTGCTGTTAGGCTGTTAGTGTCCCTTGTATCACTACTAGAGAGGACTGACTGTCATATGCAATGGCTCTCCAGATCATCACACTAGTCACAGGGGCAGCGTGTCACCCCACAGCAAAAACAGGATTGAAGCGCTCACTACCATGCCCCCATACTCAAACCCAAGCCTCATCGGATCCCAAACAGAACATGGATTTATTGTTAAAGATGTTGAGGTTTCAGTTGGTAGCAGTCCAGGTTTCTTGTCCACGACTCCACTCCAGAAGAAGGCCACTGCTGCTGGCTATGAGCGCTGTGGCACTATCTGGAAATGATCAGTAATCCTATATCAGAGTGCATTGTTTATTTTATCAGTGAGTGTGATACAAGGATCACGCCTGGCAGTCCCACCACCTCATTTAGCAGCTGGAACTTGATGTGAGCTTTCACATGTGGCTCAGCTGTCTATAACTCAGTTTGAGCCCTGAATGAGCTACTTTGAGAGATGCTAGCACCATCTGTGTGGAGTCAGAAGACAAATGAATCCTTCTGATGTTTGTCAAAATGTTCTAGTTGCTGGGACACAGCTGAACCGTCAGCTTGGTCTTTGCCATGCCAATGACCGAGACGAGAGTGACTGGTCAGTGAGTTCATAAAAATCAAACAGAGAGCAAATGAAATAGTGCTGCACGTTGGCCATCTGGTGTGCAAGATATCAGCAGTTCTACACATGCTTGCAGTAATTTATCGCCCCGAATAAATCACAGAAATAAATCCTGCTTGGTGTGTAGAGGCCTAAACTTTCACTGTTCCAAAATGAAGAGTAGCTCATACAGTCAGTGTTGGACTAGCTGCATTTGCTGGTGACTCATGTTTACCAGCGGTTTATAGCAAGGTTAGCCTAGCAGCTTCAATTCTAACCCGAGGAAGGAAAAATTGGACTTCAAAGGCTGCGTTTAGGTTACGTTTATAATCATTTTAGTTAGATATTCATGTATATCTAGTCTTTAAAATGAGACTAAGCCAGTTTCTTACTGACTTATATCCCAGGAATAGTGGTGGAGTCAAAACGGCTAGCTCCGGGTCAAAGTAAACATAGAAACTGGTGCACATCAATGCTTAAGTCAAAACCAAGACTTTAATTAGTCTGAGTCAAGACTAAGACCAGCAGTGGCCACGACTGGGATAATAAGAATCTGGCTTCAGCTTTGTTAACTCTCTTCAGCCTGACATAGAGCAACTGGTAGCTGTTAATTCAACATTCTCATTAAGTGACTCAAAAAAACATTGGTTACATCTGTCGTTTGTGGCAACAGTTTGGAAACCCAGATGGGAAAACCCTGCATGCCGAGGTGTTTATTCCATTTTTGTTTATATTTAATAATAATTTCAATTTAATTATAGTTGTTCATTTACCTCAGATGGAGGCATCGTAAACAGCTGTCCCCTCAACAATTTCTGAGTCCACCTTACAGCGAGATGGAGACAGAGATAAGGCCGTGTCCAGATGAGGTAGAGAAGGAGACGGGAGTCGAAGACAGCTAGTTTATGGTCTAGAAACCCAACAGTGCTCCTGCAGCACTATCACTGAATCCTGGTATAAGCAGTTGAATGAAATACAGATATAGGGATAGAAAAATGAAGAACTGGACAAATGAACAGTTAAGCAACGAGCGACAAATGGATTCGTAAAATAAAGGATTCAGGAACAAACAAACATCAGACAAACAGAGTGACTGCTTGCTAACATGGTTATACATGCTAGGCTAGCTTTCGCTTGGTTGTTAGCCTTTCTGACTCAAGCCTCAGTCCTTAAGTTCATGCTGTGTTTGTTTTTCAGCTACATGTATAAGAAATTAAAATGTGGACCAACTTTATCGGTCAGAGCTGAAATCTTTGCACACTGTAAGAGTTATTGTGTTTTTAGATGTTAAGTAAGAATAAAGGAAAGACTTTGACGCTTGCTATGCTTAATCGGCCTGTTGGCCCGTATGCACCCGAGAAGGTCTGGACGGTCTTTACTTGCTGCCTGTAGTCGCACCTCCATCCTTCACCTCACCACACGTGCACAAGCACATAGGTCACAATTTTTCTATGTTTTGCACTACTATGACCTATTCATCTTTTTTCATGATTGAATTCTCGTTCTGCTGCAGGGGGCATTCATCACCAGCCAACCCCCCTCCCCCCCCTCCTCACTCATCATTTCATCCATCTCTTTCTTTGTTAATAACTCCCCCTCCACTCATTTGCCATTAATAAAGATGAACTGACTCTACTGTCACTCCCCCATCCCCCCACCCTTCTCCTTCTTCTTCTTTCTCTGCTATTCACTTTCTTTCTTTCTTTCTTGTTTCCTCCCGGATTCTGCCCTTCACCACCCCACCCCCTCTTCTGCCTGCTTTCCACTTCATCTCACTCCCTCTTTCTTCATCTGTACTTCTCTCTCACCCTGGCTCATTTTTTTGTCCTCTTGACAGAGACGTCCATCATGGGCTGAAGCCTGGACACTGGCTGCCCTTCGATACCTGCATCATTTGCTCTCTCTCTTTCTCTCTGTCCCTCTCTCTCTCTCTCTCTCCCTCCCTCTATCTCTCTTTCAGGCTTACATATTGGGCCATCAATCATGTTCAGCAGGCAATCAGTTCAGGCCGCTTTGAACCTACTATGTCTTCGACTATCTCACTCACACTCTTGCACTCACCACGTCCATTGCTTTTCACATACCATCCCCCGAGTTTGCACTGGTTAACTACTGCCAGTGAAATTCCCAAATCCGAATAATAAATACAGAACTGCGACTGACCTGTCCATACTCTGTCCACAAATGCATTCCTGTATAGCTACTATTGCAAGGTTGGACAAGCTTCACAACACACTGGCAAAAATCCAGACCAGCCTAATGAGAAACTGCAGCATGCTTTGTTTACAGATGTCCAGCCCTAGCTGGACTGTGTTGGTGTAGCTAATCAAAACTAGTTTGAAAACAATGAATTTGTTGAATGAGTAAGCGGATGAATGAACTTGCCTCTGTGATGATATATGAAAGTAATTACACCATGTCTTTCCTTTTCACATGCACACAAAACAAATCTGATTTGAAATGAATAATGCACTCTACATTTGGGCACTTTGACAAAAACTGTGCAACAGTTTCTCATTAGTTTGGATTTTTGTCAGCGTTCTGTAAAGCTTGTCCAAACCAGAAACAACTGCTATATAAAAAAATAAAAAATCTCATTGTGGGCAGAGCATGGATAAGTCAATATAGAGTCTTGTTAGAGGAAATGTGCTTCATTTATTATTAAGAACAGGCTGAATCATTTCACTAGTAGGCTGTCGTTTTTGTTGCTGCATCAAATGGTTGCTCTCTCTCATGCTCTAAGCTGCACTCAGATGGAATCAACCAAGAGGGATAACTTTGGTGGGTAAGTTTGACATTGTAAGACACAAGTTTGATTCCAGTTTCACGCTCGGCTGCACATCTGACATAAGCGAGGATGATCCTTAGTCCTGTACTCGACTGACCCAACAGCCTCAATTGCTGACATTCAGTGAGCAGTGAATCCGTGTGTGGAGGCACCGTGGGTCATGGCCAAGAACGCTTTGTAGTGACGCGTCACGTGTCCAGAAGGCCTGGTGTCAATCCACTTCCACCCTTACTACAAAATCTGCAGGAGCTGTGTGAGAATATTCAAAATGCATGGGATGGATTATCACAGGGTATCATTAGAAACCTCCATGCTGAGACGTCTGGTGTGGTCCTTTAACAAACACGGCCTGGTGCCATACAGAGATGCTACTTCTGTATGTGTAGCTCAATAAATAAATAAATATGGTCCATATCAGTTTAAATATATCATCATTTATAGTTCCCAGTAACCTTTATCTTTACCTTAACCTTCCCAATAGCACTGTAGTCCGACACTTCCCTCTGTGTGCAGTTATTCTGTTGATGATTGGTGTATAAATGTTTTTGTGCCCATTTGAAAATTGATGTCCAAAAAAGTTGCCGCAACAAAAGACACTTGGTCTAACTGTGAACATCTCACAATGATAATCTTAGAGAGGTGGAGATGGGGAGGGGTCACCACTCTGTGAAAGACAAATAGCAACAATTCGATAATAATCTTTCTCAACGTAAAACTACAAAGAACATATGAATTTATCATCAACACTACATTATACCATTAAAAGATTCAGAGAATCGTCAGATAAATAAAGGCCCAAAACCTTCATGGCCGTGATCTTTGGGCCCTCAGACGGCACTGCATTAAAACCAGACGTGACTCTGTAGTGGAAATCACTGCATGGGCTCAGGAACACTTCCCAAAACCCTTGTCTGTAAACACAGTTCATCACTGCAGCCACAAAAGCAAATTAAAACTCCACCATGCAAAGAAGAAACCAGATATAAACAGATCCTAAAACACCACCACCTTTTCTGGGTTTAGAGAAATCATGGACGTTGCGTCCTCTGTGCTAAAGAGGAGAGGCACCATCTGGATTGTTGTAAGCACCTTCAAAGCAAGTTCAAATCCAGCATCCAGCATCTGTGGTGGGATGGGGGGCATTTATAATACATGTTATGGGTGACTTGCCTGTGAAAGCATATACACATATATATACATATGGCTTTTATCTCAACATATGCTGTCATCTAGATTGAGTTTTTTCAGACATAATGTTTTTAAGCACGGTCTAGCTTATTTCAGCAAGAAAATGACCACAGCAGTGCGGCTCTGTAGCCAAAGAGTCAGAGTGGTAAACTGACCCACCTGACCAAAGAGGAACTCATCACTGAAGATGACGTTGCCATTATGAGTCCTTCCATGACAGTCTGGCACCATTGCAGTCTTTGGTGATGTTGACGTTAAGGGCAGTTGTTGAAACGGTCTGAATGCATATAGTCCTGCACTGAGCAGATGTCCATCAATGGTGCTGGCACTAACAGGATGACTCAAGGAGGGCTTCACTGCTCGCTGAATGTCCGCACTTGTCAGACACAGCGATAAGGCCCGTCCTGGATTATGTCCCCTCCAGCATGAAATTTGAATCATTCTCACACAATCAGTCTCACAATGTCAAACCTATCTACCAAGCTTCACCACTGTCGGTTGATTCCTTCTGGGTGCAGCTATTTGGGCTTTGACGACGTTGTTGATGAGGGTATGTATGTTATGGCAGCTTCCTTCCCAAAAGACTTGTTTCCAGTATTTCAAAAAATGAATCTGCAGCTATTTTTTACCACACCTCCAACGTTCAGTTTTAGAAGTTGATTCCAATCCAATGTGGTCTTTTGCACAGTACAATACCTTCTGAATAAATGAAAGGTCTCTGAAAGCTTTCACTCTACAATCACAGTTAAAGGGTGCTGTTAACTGACTCACATGCACAAATATACTCCCTATTAAGTGGGAAAAGAGCAGGTCATATAAATCAGTGAGTAACAACTACTCTACCTTCTTTGGAAAATAAAGTTTTATGGCCGTTCATGAATTTTACTCCTTCATACTTGCTGTAAAATAACCCTGCTGCTGAAAATACAGACCTCTTGGATTTCTGGCATGCTTGAACTCCTTCACATTAAGTAACTGGAACAAGCATAGCAAAAGGAATAGCATGCAGGAAAGAAAGATACCGTGTACTTAAAAACAACCGTAATGCAAACTAACAGCATAGTCAAAGTCTCCTATCCATTTAAGCAGAGTTTCCCTGTATGTGACACATGTGCTTAGAGTCAAAAAAGTTTCTCTTCATTTGGACAGTGCCTCCGTTTCCCATTAACCCCACATATGATTCCCATTGCACTCGTCATTGCAGAGCATAGCCACATGCCATCGCTCAATATTAGCGTTCATGTGTATCAAATGTGCAGAGACAATAATGTAATATTACAGGCATATCAATTATGGAAAGACCCTTGGGGTCAGCTGTGGGGGGCCTGACAGGAAATGGATGGAGGCGGGTGAGTGGAATGACTGCATAAGCTTGACGTGTATGACATACTGTTACCTAAAAATACATTGGGTAGCTAACAACAGGGTTAGCAGCCATCTTGAGCTTGACGCTTGTCTGTAATTTTGTCAGCTTGAAATAGAAAACAGTATCTGGTACAGTCACAAACCAGCAAGTCTATTTCAGATTACCTGACAACTCAGGCAGTATGTGATGCTAATTAGTGAGGTAAACAATTCTACTGACTAGCTAAACAGACCAGAAGTGTTGTCCTTCTGCAGTCGGCATAATGCCCATAGTAGAACCTTCAGGTCTACATTAGACATGTGTATGAAAAGAATGAATGGTTTTTGAAAATGGGTATTAATGCGCCCTGTGTTGAACAACAGCAATACATTCAGAATCAGAATGAGCATCCCTTTATTTCACTAAGTATGTTACACATACAAGGAATTTGTCTTGGTGAGAGCAACACGTATGACAAGTAACAAAAAACAAGTAACAAAAACACAGAACACAGATTATTTACAGTATTAGACTAAAGGAAAATTACACTAAACAATAAATAGGGTAGGGGATAAATTAAAAAAGTAAAAAGTACTAAAGGTAATAAAGAGCTGAAGAAGCTGAGAGATGTGAAACAGATTTAGTTGAAAAATATTATATATAGAAAGTTACAGATGACCTGAATATTTACAGAAAGAGAACATCTGTACAGGTGTGCAAATGGTCATAGTGCAAATAGTCATAGTGCAAACAGGCAGAGTGCAGGTAGCTGTTCAGTCCGGTTTGGTACAGTTCAGTTGTATGTTTTGAGGTTTACAGTGGGAGGTGTCCACTGTGGTTGAGGAGCGCTACAGCTCTGGGGAAAAAGCTGCCAGCATGACGTGTTGTGCTGGTCTTGATGGACCGCAGTCTTCTACCAGAGGGGAGTGTCTGGAAGAGGAGGTGTCCAGGATGTGAGGGGTCAGATGTAATTTTGCCGGCACGCTTCCTCACCCTGCTGGTGTAGATCTGCTGAAGTGATGGCAGGTTACATCCAATGATCCTCTCTGCTGTCCTGATGATGCGCTGGAGTTTGGTTCTTTCTTGTGAGGTGGAGGAAGCAAACCAGATAGTTGTGGAGGCTGTGAGAATGGACTCGATGATCGCTGTGTAGAACTGGATCATCAGGGTCTGTGGCAGGTTGAATTTCTTGAGCTGTCTCAAGAAGAACATTCGATGTTGAGCTTTCTTAATGATGGAGATGGTGTTTTTCTCCCATTTCAAGTCTCTGGAGATGGTGGTGCACAGGAACTTGAGTGACTCCACCATGGATACTGCTTTAAAGGCATATTGAATTTGGGATTATGAATTATGAGGTCCTTAATGGGCCAAAATACACTCATCATTAAAAGAATAGCTGCACCCAGAAGGAAGCGTCAGATTACAGTGCTGCTGGGAAGGAGAATGAAGGTTATCAGGAACAATAAATGATGATACATTTAGGCTGATATGAGCAATATTTATTGAGCTACATGTCTCTCAGTATGGTGTCGGGCCACCATGTTTGCTTATAATGGACTTGTTGAGGTTTCTAATGGCGTCCTGTGAAGATCTATCCAGTGCAGTTTGATTGTGCGGTAGGGATGGATTTGAAGTGTTGTGTGGGCTCAGTAAAAATAAAAAGTAATTGAATTTAAATGAAATCAAAATAACAACGTGACTTCTGATCATAAATTAACAATCAAGGTGTGGAGGTTCGCCCTTTCGATCAGGCCTAGGCTATAGGCCTTCACAAAAATGGTGTCTTGAAACTCTCCCAGCCTTCTCTGCCCTAAATCTCCCCTCTCTGTGAATTCTGGGGCCTCCAGATAAACCCAGGGCTCCCAGTCATCGACCAATCAGAGTTAGTTGATGGCATGCTTGACTGTTCTAATCACCCTCGGTACACAGTATGTCATATCCCTAGGGATGTCCCAAAAGATGTTTGTTCAGTAGAGTCCCAAGGCTGTACATTACCTACAGAGAATGATCTTAAGGGACCTTTCTGGACTACATCGTTTGTGTCACTGCTATTATCTCCAGCCTTACACAGGAGCTCTTAAAGCACCCATATATAGAGAAGGGAATGCTCTTGATTACTTTATGGATTACCAAAACAGAAAATATATGGAATTTTATATGTACTCTAAACTCATTGAAATATTTCCATGGTGCTATACTGTAATTGTTTCGGTATGCCTCATATAACACTTATTTTGTGTACGTCTGAAAGGTCACTCTGTTAGATGTCATTAGTTTGGCACATACGTGAGCTAATGTTAGCTTGTGCTAAACTAGCTACAACAAAATGGCAGTTGAGATTAGCAATGTAATGTTACGTAGGGAGCTTAAACCAAGATGGCTCCATTAAGGCTGAATTTGATTTTTACCAGTATTTTATTCATCCAACCTTCCAACAAAACGCATTTGTTAACGGTGCATGGAAAGGCCAATGAAACCCTCTCCGAAACTGCTCCAATGTGCATTTTTGGTAATAGGACTTCAAGTATGTCACATGGACTGTGGGCACCCTGATAAGCTTTAGATCTCCGCACCTGTTGTTCATTTTTGGAGATGAAAGTGTGTTTATACATGCCTGAAATGTTAATGAAATTGAGTTAACTTAATCCAGGGGACAATGCTGTTTAACAACTGCCATATTCATCCACTTTATTGGATTTGGAACCACTGTCCTGCTCTCAGCCTTCGTCTCTGATTAAACCCAAGCGGAGCTGATTGTTTAAGACTCCCTCCCAAACCATGAGGAGAACTGTTTGACATGGCTGCGGCCTAGCCAAGCCTTTATGTTAAGTGCGGTCACGAGAGGATAAAAGAGTCAGCATGAATCACGGAGAAAAGAGATCAGAGTACAATGCGGGAAAGAAAAGGGAATTACACCAGAGAGGGAAGCGGACATGCGTGGAAAGAAAGGGCGCTCAGATGGAGAAGCAAAATAAGGAGAGAGAAAGGAGAGAACAGATATTGCACAGGGAAGGAGGAAGCAGGGAGAAGAGATGGGCTTTAGCTGGGGATTGGGGCGGCCACGGCGGGCCTATCATTACCATACATCAGCACAATGAATGAGGCTTTCAGCGAGCGGTAATAAGAATTTGATAAATCATGAGCAGAGAATTAACTAGACGTCAAAACAATGAGAGGAGCCCTGATGGATGGCAAGACGGGACGACACCGATTAGTCTAGCCAGCCAGCGCGGGGAGAGAGGGACGAGCAAAGGAGAGAGAGAAGAGGGATGAGGGGAGCGAGGGAGGAACAGAAGGGCCAGACAAGGTCAAAAGTGGAACTTGGGAGGGAACGGGTGGGGGTGGAGGGGAGGGGGTATAAAAGTCACCGAAGGAGATAAAATGAGGGAAGACAGCAGGCTGGGGTGAGAGAGGTGGGGGCACATGAGAAGGAAATCTACCCACCGACCACCTCTTTAGGTACACCACCTTTTATCTGGATTCATTCTCAGCACTGCAGTGACACGTGGTGGTGGTGTGTTAGTGTGTGTGGTGCTGGTGTGAGTGGATCAGACACAGCAGTGCTGCTGGAGTGTTTAAACACTGTGTCCACTCACTGTCCACTCTATTAGACACTCCTACCTTGCTAGTCCACCACGTAGATGTACAGCTCTGACTGCTGCTGCAGCATTTGTCATCAATTAGTCCTTCACCAGTGGTCACAGGATGTATTCCACAGGACGCTGTTGGCTGGATAGTTTTGGTTGATGGACCATTCTCAGTCCAGCGGAGACACTGAGGTGTTCAGCAGCACTGCTGTCTCTGATCCACTCAAACCAGAACAACTAACACTAACGCACCACCACCATGTCAGTGTCACTGCAGTGCTGAGAGTTTTGGTGGTTCTGTGGGGGTCCCGACCTTTGAAGAACAGGGTGATAATATATACAGAGACACAGGCAGACTAGTCTGAACTGTAGTAATGTGCTCCTATGTGGTAGGTGAAGCTGATAAAATGGGAACTGATGTTAGTTACAAGGAGATGTTCATAATATTCATAATATTCTAAATACTGCTATCCAAAATCCAGTACAATATACAGGGGTTGGGCAATGAAACTGAAACACCTGGTTTTAGACCACAGTCATTTATTAGTATGGTGTAGGGCCTCCTTTTGCGGCCAATACAGCGTCAGTTGGTCTTGGGAATGACATATACTGCGTCCTGCACAGTGGTCAGAGGGATTTTAAGCCATTCTTCTTGCAGGATAGTGGCCAGGTCACTACGTGATGCTGGTGGAGGTTCGTCCTTCTTGGTGGTATGCTGACATTACCCTGGATACCGTGGCTCTTGATACATCACAAAGACCTGCTGTCTTGGTCACAGATGCGCCACCAACAGCTTGTCCTCTTTTGAACTCTGGTATGTCACCCATAATGTTGTGTGCATTGCAGTATTTTGAGCAGAACTGAGCTCTTACCTGCTAACTGAACCTTCACACTCTGCTCTTACTGGTGCAATGTGCAGTTAATGAAGATTGGCCACCAGGCTGGTCCAATTTAGCCATGAGACCTCCCACACTAAAATGACAGGTGTTTCAGTTTCATTGTCCAACCCCTGTATTTCATGACATAGATTCAACTCCTTTTCAAAGTAACCATAAAACTCAGTTTCCACCTGATTTGGTTCCCCACTTTTTTCCTCGATAGATGGAGTGAAATGTGTATGACATACAAAACCAGAAGCGTAACTGAGTCCTTATATTTGAAACTAAGCAAGCAAGTCAAAGATTATTCAGGTTGGACAGGTTTTTTCAATAAAGAGAAATCTTCGTTTGTGTTTGTGGAAAGATGAAATGATTTCCCAGCAGGGGATCCCTACCCCTTTTCGCCCCATTGCTCGCTAGCTGTGTCTGGAGCTGCACTGAAGTCTAATTTTGTTCGGAATACGCTGATGGCAGCAAGACAGAAGACTGCAGGAAGGTTCGGAAAACAGCATATCAGAATTAAGACGATAAGGCAATTCTGGTTGCTCAAAGCCGATGCAAGAGGGTATGCTAACCTGGTATCTAGCGATAGCATATCATCGCTGCCCAAAAAAAGCTGTCTACATTGTGTGAAAGTGGCATGATGAATGCACAAGCAGAAATGACCCAAAATCTCTTCGAAAAAAAGTCTGGTTACATTGACATGAATAAAAATGAGACTTTTAATTGAGATTTTTTAATTGAGAAATATATATTTTTAAAAATATATTTTTTGTTCAACGATATGTGTTTGGTGGGATAGTGATGATCCTGGGCAGGGGTTGCCAGGTAATGGTTCCTTGCTCTATGTTTGTGTATTAATCTCTAGGTACCAGCACTGGCCCTTGTTCGGGCAGTGTCTGAGCTCGTGGTGAGTTTTAGGCTCTACACTTCCTGTACTAGCTGGAATACTAAGAACGGTTGTAAGTCGCTCTGGATAAGAGCGTCTGCTAAATACCTTGAATGTAAATGTAATCCTTATCAACCAATCAGTAACATTTGTAATCTGTAGCATGGTATCAGCTCAGCTCACTTGGAACCTCAATGGATGTGATAACAATAGTACCAGCTACCAGTTCTGCCTAATGGAAAACTAGCACCATGTGGTGAAAAAGCAAATCTGACCTACAATATAATGAATATAACACTAAACACATATATATTTTAAACATAAAGAGGTGGCGTACTTTAACATCAGCAAATGTACATTTAACAATCATACATCAGTACATATTGCGCATATACCGCGGTGGTACTATATCTGTCAAACCTAACATGAATACTTTATTCAAAATCACTGCAAAAACGCTTTTACCAAATTGAGAAAAAAGGAGGTATGCAAAGATAGCTCCATAAAGACGGTGTTGGAGGAATAAGATCTAATCTAGTCCTGCATCTTCATGGATAGAATGAATGCTGACAGCTAACAGAAACAGCTTTCCCCAATTGCGTACACACTGAAACTCTAACCCAAGGCACGTTTGCCAGAACTATACAAAAATCACTCGCACGTTTTCTCCTGTTGACCCAGAATGTAATTCTGTAATAGGCTTTTGGCAAAACACAACACGTAGTTTTCGACACAGGCCGCAAGGCCTAATTGCTAAAATCTCTTGTGTTGAAAGGAAAAGCAGTGATCAAGAGAGTCAGCACGATTCACAGAGAAAACAGAGCATGACAAAACTGCGAAACCAGCAAACTGATCACATTCATTGCACACATGTGAAAGCTCATCGAGTTGCTCAGTGCACAATCAGGCTTTAACAAAAAGCAACGAGAACAATTTTGCATTTGAATAATGAAAACATAAAACAAGGAGGGAAGACTACAGAACGGTGCAGAATTGTATATGACGTGCTGTACGCATAAGGGCAATGATAATACTTGTGTGGCGTGTCATTCCCGGTCAACACTCGGCATCATTATATAGAATAACACTGAAAGAAATGGTGGCGAAGAGTGGGATTTCAGTCTGCTTCCATCAAACCAAACGTACAACTCTACTCAGTGGCGGGAGGTTCATATTTTGACATATACAATCACCTTCCTGAAACACCAGGTAGGCCACTGTAGTGTATTTCCAAATTTCCTTCATTTCTGTCAATAAAGTCACTTTATTCTGAGGATTGGGTAGCATGATATTTAGGACTCTGTAACCATGAGGTAGGCTACAACCTAGGCTAATTTCATCCTGTTAGCTATCTGTTAGCCCTACATTAAACTGGGCTTTCCTTGTTTCACTACATTCTATTTACTGTCCTTCCAACATCATTTCAGTGGACATCATTTATTTATCTGTGATGAAGTGTTTGCATGGACATACAGGTACTGGGTTTGTTTTCACCTCAAACATGGTGTGTTTACTGGAATCAATGTCATTCAAACAAACGCACCCTGTTTTAGATGAAAACAAACCCGGTAAGAGTGCCCAGCGCCAAATTGGAGGTACTAGTGGCACCGTGCTAGACTACTAGACCTCCTTTACCTGGTCAGAGTGACCAGCACCAAATTGGAAGTACTAGTGGCACCGTGCTAGACTACTAGACCTCCTTTACCTGGTCAGAGTGACCAGCGCCAAATTGGAAGTACTAGTGCACCGTGCTAGACTACTAGACCTTCTTTGCTTCCTCAAAGAGTGAAGTGATGTATGTCTGGCCTCATCTGCTACCTAAGCAAGGCTATTGGAGATTACTGTACGAAATATTTTGAGGTAATATGCTGATTTAGGCCTGCAGCTATCTCAGTGCTGATTAGTGCAGTAGGAGCTTCCAGTGCTTGTTAGCTACATCAGCCTTACAGTTCCAGCGAAAAAAAGCAGAGAAGCAAACTTCAGGCGCTAAACTTGTCTCGGCTGATTGATCGCATTTGAAGTAAAGGGAAAATTGCGTACATTAGGTTTTTTGCCAAACTGTTCCATTAAGTGAGCCTTAACTAGAGCAGCCCTCCTGTTGTTTGCTCATTGTTCTTGCCAGTACCGCTGTGCGAGGTGAGAACATGAGCTACTAATGCTCCTGATCTGCTGATGCCCCTGCCGACCATTGCATGTATTTTTCATGAGGCCAGCCTGGGGAGGGTAATGAAATCTGCTGTAATGTTTATAATACCTGCTCTTATCAGCGCCA
The DNA here is from genome assembly GCA_024036415.1 of Prochilodus magdalenae. Lineage (NCBI taxonomy): Eukaryota > Metazoa > Chordata > Actinopteri > Characiformes > Prochilodontidae > Prochilodus > Prochilodus magdalenae. The sequence goes on along the minus strand of JAMWET010005419.1, from coordinate 175,799 downwards.
AGAGAGCACGACTCTACACAGCAACACTTGTTTTGAGACAGGACGCCCAGTGGCCGTCTTATTATCTTACCCTTCTCCTGACACACGAGGTCACAGGTGACCAAACAAACGCTGCTTGAGATGTTTAGCTTCTGAAATGAATCTCGTAGCTAGCCTTTTTTAAAAAATTGAGCATTCTAATTTGGCCCAAGCAATAGTGTAATAAAATTCCAAAAGTTGGAATAAATAGCCTGGATTTTCAAAGAAATAAGCATAAATCATCAGTCAGTTCTGGCAACTAATGTAGAACTAATCAAGCGACATTATTTATTCCTTTTTCTTCAAATATTGAATTATAATTGTCCCGTTTAAACATGAAAAACAGATGATTTGTTGAAAATATGGTCTAGTTTTTCAAAGCCATGAACTCAAAACACAAATCAATCGTTTTTGTGCAAACTGTTCAAGAATGCATGTCGGGAAATTGTGCAATTGAATTTGTTCTTGGCTTGTGCATCCAGGAAAAAAAATTGGTTCATGATAGCAAAGCATAGTTTGCCAGAAGCACGAACCGCACATGATCAATCATTTCAACAAAAGTTCAGAAATGCATGTTGATGTTACACAGGCCGAGCTCTGGTATTGTTGAGAATGCTGTCCCATGCTCGGCGTTCATCTCTGAATTAAAGAAATCCAGACAAACCTAGAAAAATACAAAAGAGAAATATTTTAGACTATGTAAGATGGTAGGATACCAAAGAAACATCAGGCAACATTTGGTCTCAGACAGTAGGCCTGCATTCCGGCATGCCAGAGGAAGGCCTGTAAAAAGCTGGACAACACTTGTGTAATTAGCTAAATATAAACCAGTGTCTGGTATTGTTTAAAAGACCATGTGCCATCTCCACTATGCAAATAGAAGGTAACAAAACACTGCGGTGCCTGAGAATGTTATTATAAGATCACTTTATTAAAGCTAAAGTTGCTGGATAAAATTGTGGACATTCAGCAAGCAGTAATTCCCTCTATGAGTAAGGACGCAGGACTACATGCATGCAGGCTGCTAGCACGACTGCACTTAACACCACATCAACGTCACCAACAGTGCTGTACCAGACTGTCATGAAGTGACTCAAAATGGCAGCATGTCATCTTCAGCGATAAGTCCTGCTTTTGTGGTGGATGGAGACCTCCAGCGAATCGTTATGTGGAGGCAAGATAAACATTTTGTTGTCACACGGCACACGCCCAGAGGTCTGGTCTCACTCTACATCCACCCCTACTGCAAAATCTTCAGGAACACCATTAGGAACCCCTACAACTCCATACCGAGACCATATTTATCTAAATGTGTCATCATTTATTGTTCCTGGTAACTTTTTTAATCTTCCTTCCCAATAGCATTGCAATCCTGATGTTCTTTCTGGGAGCAGCTACTCTTTTGACGATGAGTGTATATTGCAGGGAAAATTGCAATGTCAGTTTTTAGCATGTAGCCCTAATCTGCATAGGGCAAGGTTTCAGCAGAGTGCTGTCTACTGTAGCTGTAAATACAGGCCCACATCTAGTATTCAGACCGACAGGCCTACTTTCCAGTATCAATTGCTGAAAATGCAGTATACACTCATCGTCAAAGTGCACAGACGAATAGGCAAATAAACAATACGTGCACAAACAATAACCAGTAGACATGTGCAAAATGTAATTACAAGTAATTAAAAGTGTGCAAGTAATTAAAAGAACGTCGCTGCAGTGTACTAGAAGAGATGCTGTTTGCTCTGCATGTGCAAGGCTAGTGGAAGCCCAGCCTTTGTGCCTGATGCAATGCAATACAGCGTTACTTCACATCCCAAAGACAGTCAACATTGCCCCCTGGTGTGCATTTAAAGGATTCCCATGCCGTTGCACTCACCCACTCCATAAACAAATCCCCATTCAGCAAGCTTTCTCCTCATATAAATACATATCCATTCACACTCTCTGACAAAACAACACGTCTCTGAATATGTACTGAATGGCCTTTAAAGCTTATATGGATTTCGAGAAGCCAGGACGTGCACTATGGCAGCGCCTGTGTCTATTAATCCCCCTTGCCGTGCCCCTGGTGTCTGCCTGTGTATGATTACTCCATGCTGATTTAGCTGTCAGACAGAGCATGTGTTCCCAGTGTGATTTATAGACTGTGGTGTCGAGCCAGTGGAGCGGCGATGAATTGGCCAATATTGCGCCAGGCTCATTTGCTTGGCATTACATTAGAGCGGAAATGATGGCCACACAAAGTCATGTAAATGAGCCTGGAGAGGCTCCCCATCACTCAGCCTGTCAGAGCCTCAGCTCCGTCTTTATTTACTGCTCTAATCACCCTGATCTGCTTCTGGCCGTGACAAACCTGCACGCAGTCTGTCTCCTGCCAGGCCTGCGCCGGTCGCGAGATGCTGTGCTATGATCAACAGAAGCATGACGGAGAGAAAAAGAGTGATGCTCATATTAAATCAGTACAGCTAGGCCTTTCCACACACACCTATGTGTGGATTTATTGTTTTGCCCTGTAAATAACTGTAAGTATTCCTTATAGTGCTTCATCTGTTTTTAGTTACAGTGTAATGGAGACCCCAGATTGTGCTAACAGTGCAGCCTCCTATTTATAGCCTGCATTTGCAGTTCAGTTCCGTCTTTATTATTATCTCTTATGGAGAAAATTGATTTGCATGCAGTTACTATCATTCATCACAACCCCTAACAACAATAAAACCCCACACTAAAGGCATTTGTCATACTTTACAGAGGTAGGCCAGGGTAGTGTTAGAGGTCTTGCCCAAGGACTTGCCCAAGGACTGGTGTAACCTACTATGCCTACACGAGCAGGGGATTGAATCCCAGTCTACAGTATGGCAGGCAAACGTGTTCCCTACTACACCATACCAACCACTAGTGCTATACAGTACACATGCTAATTGTAGGGGAGGCTGGAGTTGGTTGGTACAGTCCCGGTACTCCACAACATGCATGCATGCAGTGTGCCTAGTTCCCTATCAGCAAAAGGAAGCCCAAGGTCTTTTAATCCACGTTTCTAAATTTATTCCAACATCCATGAAAAGAACATTAGTTTTCGTCCATATTGATGGTCTGAAGACCTTTGTATGTGGTGACGGGAACGTATGTGACGAGGGTGTTCAGTTTGTTGGGGAATCTTCGCGCATGCTGACTCCTTTGGCCCACACTGCCTTGTTCAGAAGTGTACCGAAGCCTAAGGTCTCATTGTATGTCCGAAGGTATTTGCTGAATTCAGCTCCTTGTTAATTCAACTGATGTCTGTACCTGAGCCAAATCTGCTCCAACATTAAAAGTCACTTATTCACAACTTATAATGTTAATGTTAAACTTTGTGTATGCTGGCTAACATTCAGTAAACAAAATGGAAATTAGCAAAACTAATGGAAGTGGCTTGAATAGATTCTGTACACATATAACATTTCTGCCTTTATTTCTACAGCTTCCCTTTGCCCTAGCAATGCCTATGGACCGGGGACCACCAGTGGGCCATAAAGCACCCTCTAGTGGTCCGTACGCCTGTACTCACATAGAGGTAATAGCTTCTAGAGGAACAGAAATGTTATATATAACCATATTAGCGTTTTAAGAAGAATATAAATATATGAACATTAATGTACACATGTACAAATAGAAGCAGCAGGCTAATTAAACACCTTCAGCGTGAGACAACATACCTGCAGGTAGCCACTGATGGAGATTTTTCTTGGGGCCCTTTTACAGCTTCCCTTTTATGAATTTGGATATGTCAAAATGTCTCTTCAACCAAATTTTTTGGACATATTGTATTAATAAAAGTTGTTTTAGTTTTCTGGTGGGTCTCTAGGCTTTGTAGTTATTATCAGGTGGGGCTTGAAGTGGAAAACCGCTGAATTAGCTGAAACCTGTTAAATGGTCGAAGACTCACATGTACAGTAGAATCATTTCATATACTTTTCAGCAAACAAACTTGATTCTGTTGAAAACATTGATTCCAAACATCTAAACAGTGATCTCAAACTTTCTGAAGCTGAGAGAACCATCTTTAATAACGCTACAGTGTTTGAGCTATTGATAAGAAGTGCTTCTTTAGCCCTTTCATTCAAAATCATGATCGACAGACATGGGAAATGAGAAGGTCTGTATTTCTCATCTACACAAAGGAACTTCACTGCTGAAGACAATCAGATATGTAAAAGTGTATAGGACAGATAATAGGGTTGTGGTGGTGACCAGTTAGTTCAGCAGAGAGGTGTGATCATATAGCATCACAATAACACAGGAACCCAAAAACAGAAACAAGGAGATGGAATGATCCACAGACATGCTATACATGTAGCATTAACACCAAAATACATACAAATACATACTTTACAAACCACAAACTGAAGATCACAAAGTTCCATGGACAGTCCCTGCATTACAGTCTTCAGCTGAAAAAGGCAGAGATTCAAAAGACTACTGAGGATAAGGAAACCAATGCTACAAACAATGTAACAGCAAAAACTAGCACAGAGACTAAACACCAAGAAAACACACAGTAGGTGTGTTTTAGGTTTTTCATACTGCACAACCCCGTTTTTATTTTTTAATTTGTATTTGTGTTTGTATCTGTGCTGTTTTTTGTGAAATCGCTACTGGCTGCTAAATTTCCTTCGGGATCAATAAAGTATCTATTTATCTATCTTTCTCTTTCTATCTATCTATCTATCTATCTATCTATCTATCTATCTATCTATCTATCTATCTATCTATCTATCTACCCACCCATCTATCTATCTATCTATCTATCTACCCACCCATCTATCTATCTATCTATCTATCTATCTATCTAGTAAACAACTAGGGGTGACAAGGAACACCTCGAAAGGGGAGGAGCCACAAAATAATCATGAGTGAGGGGTGGGACAAGAGGGCAGAAGCAGGGAGGAGCTATAAACCAATATAAACAGAATCACATGGCAGAGAAAATCAAACCCACAGAGAAGAGACAGGTGTAAAAACAAAGACAGAAACAGACAAAACCACAGAAAGACCGAGGTGAGGCATGGGGGACGAGGTTGGACCGGACGTGGCAATATCTGATAACATAAACACTGCTATTAACAGTAGGTCTATAGACTGTGGTCTTGCACTTACAGCAGGTCTACCACCACAAAGACATCATGTAACTATCTACAGCACATGTTACTGAAAATGAAACCTAAAAACAGAAAGCGAATTGAAATGAAACTTACCTCGCCATACCTAATGTCCAAACATATACATATACAAACAGAAATAAACCAAAACATCAGCACTAATTATATACACTGAGCTGCCAGTAATGATTTATAAGCCATGCCAGCATATGCACTTACAGTACCTGATATAATGGCCAGTGAGTGCCGGTATAATGTAAGTGTTCCTAATAAACTCAGGGTAGGGATCAGTGTAGATGGTGTATTAAAACAAAAGTAAAAATTTTACTTTCAGTCTAACATTAAACTTTATTTTTAATTTTATACTATTTACTATTTATGCATGCGATTTCTTTAACCTTCACATTCAGTATTAGTATATTACTGCTTATATTTAATGTGTGGTGTATGACGTGGTGATTCAGGCAGTTTTGGAGGATCTGTGAAAAGGTAAAAAACATTAGACATTAGACATATCATTCTTTTTGCTGTTCTTGAGGTTGTTCCTGAGAATGAGGCTAATTTATTATTTATTTATTGTTTGTTTAATTATTTATTTATTGACTCAGCTCTACCATTGAAGGGTGGTAACTTGCTTATAATCGAATGAATGAATGAATGAATAAATGAATGAATGAATGAATGAATAAGTGAAAATTCAGGCAATGAAAGCCAAAAAGATGTGATGTGTTACCTTGTCACTCAGTGTCAGTACTGAGAGTGTCCTGTTGCCTGTCAGAGTAATCTGTACACGTCTCATCAGCTGAGATTATACATTCCTGGACTGACTGGTGTCTGCTAATAGATGCTGTGATCATATGGTAACTGGCAATGCCTGCAAACACATGAGCAAACCGATAATGTAGCATTTGTTGAAGCATTTACACCACAAAGTACACATACAGATAAAGAAAATATTCTCAGCTTCTCAGCAAACAACGCCTGTGAGATTACACAATTCAATGGACAGTCCTGTGAACTTTTATATTACACCATGAGGTGCCTGTCTTCAAAAATTGAACTGAAGAGATGAATTTAGCAGCTGCATAATGTCTAACAATGTAAACAGTTCATTAACACTGCTTTTCTACCACCACAAAGAAGTGCTGAGATCCAGTGGGGCAACCTGCGAACAGAGACAGAGAGAGTGGAGAGAAGCTGCAAATGGAGATAGCTATAGCTCAGAAAGCATATTGAAATGAAACTTACCTCGGCTTATCTAATGTGATAAACATCTACAAACATAAAACTAAACCAAAGCACTCATACTAATCATTTGCAGAGTTGCCAGTTTATTAGGTACGGTTTATTAGGTTGCCAGTTTATATAACTACATTATACTTACAAATCTTTGGTCATTTCATCAGTACAAATGTATTAAAAATAAAATGAAATGTACAGCAACTGACTATAGCCCATCTATTGCTGCACAATTTGAAAACCCTTGACCCTGTCATATGATGGAAACGTACCACCATAGGATCACCACTGACCAGATACTACTTATACTGAGGGATTAGTCTTAACACAACAGTGCTGCTAACATGGTAGTGGTGTAGCAGTGTGTGTTCAACTCTGTGTTATTCACTGTGCACACTTACCAACTAATTCATTACATACCCCTACCTTTTTCGTGCACCCTAAAGGTGTTAGGTTCAGACATTCAGCATTCCCAACATACCGCTACAATATTGGTATCACTGCTGTAGTGAGAAAGGAATTACCATCCTGTAACATCCGGTCAGTAGTGGTGTTGAGGGATAAGAGAACGCTACCTACAAGGTACGCTTATACTGTAGGGGTGCCTATAAAATAGTCAGTGCTAACATGAATAATGCATGTTAATATAATGAACTGACAACTCAGGGTAGATGTTAATAATCCAGCATTATAAATCCTCACAGTGAAACATCCTCACTAATATTAGTGACTGTTATTAAAATAAAATATCAGCATTTACATTCAGCAGTGAAAGAAGAAATACTTCACTGTAAAACGTGGGACAGGGCAAAAGATGATTTTATAAATGTGTGAGATTTAAAATAAATAACTGTTATGGTGAGTTTTTGTTTCAATTACATTAATTATTGGAATAAAACTAGTTAAACAGCATCACATGACTTTTCACAGTGTAGGGAAAGTGGGAAGTTGGTGTGGATACAGAGGGAGGAAGAAAGGAAAGGATAAGAAATCTAAAGAAATAAAGGATATTCAGATGTTCTCAAACCTGTCCAGGAGATCCAGGAGATTAGTGTGTTCTCAAGAATCTCACATATGGCTGTGGCCTCGGGATCGTCATACTCCCTATCCTCCGGAGTGAAGATGACTTCCAGAAGGATCAGCATGTCTCTCTGAGAGACATGTACATAGAGGTAGAGAGTGTTGTTAAATAAGACAAACAAACCCCTCAACAGAAAATCACATCAATTCTGCTCTAAATTGCTGGAATGGAGCTGTGATATGCTGTGCTGGAGTTACCTGGAGGAGGTATTGATCAGCCCAGCAGAACTGATCAGGTTTTACAATGAGTCCTGCTCCATCACAAGGCTAGGTTTGAGTGAGCATAGACTTGGCTGAGATGTCTTACCTTGGCCAGGGTGACCCTCGCTGCTGGGGGTCTGTAAGAGAAGTTGTGGTCATCATATGACTGATCAGAAGAATAATTCCTATGAATTAACACGGTATGATATAGTGGTAATGAAAATGACTCCAATAGGAAGAACTGTCCTACCTTAGCAGATGCTATAAGGAAGTCATTGGTGAGGATCCACAATGACCACATGACTGCCCCCCGCCTCAGTAGCACGTAATGCCGCCTGACACATATCCTCTGGAGAATAAACATACAGGCACCTTAAAGCTACAGACATAATTCAAATACCAAACAGGTGCTCATAAACACAATGAGACGTGCATACCTGCTTGCCTCTATGGTACCAGTTAGTATAGGAGAACCGCAGAGTCCAGAACGAACACTGCAGTCCTCCATGAAGCTGCAAGATCAGCCGCTCCAGAAAGAGTCTAGGACACTGAAGTGGTAAAACAACACAACAAATGTTATTACGAACTGACATCTTAGTAAAACTGTGAAATCTGTAGGAGCTTCTGAACACAAGGAAATCATTTCTGCAAAACTCTTTTTTTTTACCATCACAGCACCTGAATCTTACATATATTATGATTCATAATCTTTAGAGAGCCATCAAACTAAACACAGCAGATTTACACTGTATTACTTACACTGTATAAAGCCACTGGGCCCAGGTAGTCAGAAGTGACGGTCAGTTGTCCGTCCTCCTCTGTGCTGAGCTGCATTAAAGGGAGAATAAGGTAGATTTTAGCTTCTGAGACATTACACTGAACATTAACGTTAGTTTCTGCAGCGTTAGTCTAGTTCATACGAGCGTAGCTGGATATTTACCTCAGGCTGGTCTTGCTGTCCGGTGAAACCAGAGTACAGGTCACACAGAACGCTCGGTTCCACCAGACAAAAAGCCGCATGGAGACTCTGAACCGGGTCTGAAAGAATATTACACACAGTCCTGAAATTAAAACATTCACTACTTTCTATCTTCTGAATGTCCAGATCCCCTGTAGCATGTCCCTGACCACTGCTCTAGGACTACGTTCACATCACAGGCCACATTGATCAGTTCAGATAATCTGCACAAATATTCTCTTTCTAATTTTTCTCTTTTTCTAACAGATTTATGTAGTTTAGTGACTCAAGTATGTCATTACTATGAACCTGTGTCCTGAAAGCTATACCGTTCCATCAATTAACCACTTGTGTCATGAACAACAAACTAACCCACAGAACAAGCCATCAACAAGATGTGCTCTGATCAGCTCTCCGCTGCTTGTTATTAGAGAGAGATGAAGGTGAAAAATGATCAGATGTTTGCGGCGTTTATGAGCACTTCACTTTTAAACTGATTCAGAACTTCAGTTTCAGCAAAAAGCCTTGGTAATGCTGACTGATGGCCCTTGCACAGTGAAGAAAACACGTGAGTTCCGCTCCGATCTTTCACATTAGGTGAACACAGCGACAAATCCACCATGTATCTGATTTAGACTAAGATCCGATTTAAAAAGATCAGATTTAAGTGTCACAAACGCTCTGTGTCACATTAAGCCAAATTAATTTGCATGTAAACATTAACAAGTTAACAGTTAGCTGCAGATGTTAGCATGTTACAAGTTAGTTATATTTACTCAGTTATAAACACTAATGTGCATTTAAATGTGTGTGTTTATTTTTAAATGTTTAAAAGGCATTGAATTATTAAGGGAAATTTGTATTTGTATTTGTATTTGCACTTTGGTCCGGTACCATGAACATAGCCTAAAGCACATCTGTAAACATTAGCTAGCTAGTTGTTAGCATGTAACTAGTCATATTTAGCTCAGTTCTATTTATTTTTTAAACTTTAAAATGTGCTAAATTATTATGGGAAATTTGTATTTTTGTCACTTCAGTCTGGTAATGTGAACATAGCCTAACGCAGATGTGTAAACATTAGCTAGCTAGCTAGCTAGCTGCAGATGTTAGCATGCAATTAGCCATATTTACTTAGTTCTAAACACTATATGTATGTATGTGTATATATACGTATATATGTGTGTTTCTTTTAAAATGTTTGAAGTGCACTGACCTTATAATCATAAGCGACCTTCAACGGTCTGGACTGAGTAGCCGACTGTCATTAGTCTCTGCTGCTGATCTCCAAACGTCGATAGGAGCAGATAATATGCTCTGGCTGTGGTGGCCGCAGACCCAGCCATAAATATTCTAAACACAGAATTCTAGCTGTGCAAAATTATATGTTAAAGTATATTTAATGTAAATGTATTAACTGGTGTATTTTACATAATTGTGTAACTTACAGTTTAAAATGATCTCACAAAACAAAAACCTGAGAATTGACCTTTGACCTGAGTTTAGGTATTGTGTTATGCACTATGCCATCAAACTGCAACCACGCTGCTCCACTGTGGTTACCCCTGACCTCTCCCAGCTATGGCTCTGCAACATACAATATCAGCAACACAGAGTGAAACCACAGTGGCTGTATATCATCACAGTCAAAAAGAGAACATTTTCACAACAGGGTTTATTTATTTGCACTATATGACATGTTACTGTATATCCTAGACACTTTTTACTTTTTTTTTACTAATTACTAAACAACCCCAAATCAGAAAAAGTTGGTTGATTGTATGTTGAATTTTTTTTTTAATCTGACACTTTGATGTGGGTTACATTGTAAACAACACCATAGCACATTTGATGCTTTAGTTTTTTTGTTTGGGTTTTTTTCTCAAAATAAATACTTTTAGTTTCCATGTACCATATTTCACAACAAGTTTCACAACAGTTAAAAGGCATTGAGACACTGAATACATCAAGTGATAAGCGTTTCAGGTGGATTTCAGTATTTTTATTTTAGTAAATTTACTGGGTCAGAACAGCAACAGCAGTGATATTTGGGTGTGTTTGTGCTACTGTTTATGGAAGCCCATTCCCACCATTTAAAATCCAGCACCTGATAAGTTTTCAACCTTAGCATAACTTAGCATTAGCATTACTGATATGCTAAGTTGAGACGTCCCTACTTAAAGTCATTATTTTAAGATGCTAAGTCATCATTTTGATATATTAAGTCATTATTCTGTGCATAAGGGGGTAAATCATTATTTGATAGTAATTTAGAGATACTAAATTATTAATTTGAGATGTTTTCTTATTCAGATGCTAAATGAATGATGGAATTTGATATTCTAAGTCGTTATTTTGAAAGGTCACGTTTTTTGTTTGTTTGTTTTTGTTTTTCACAAAAATGCCATGTCATTTTTAAGATGCTAGTCATTATTCTGGGATACTCATTTGTATTTTACTCATTATTTTGAGATACAAAGTAATTATTCCGAGAGATTAATTTACTCTTTTGAGATTTTATTTTAATATGCTAAGTCTTTCTTTGGGGATGCTAAGTATTTTATAAGATCAAGCTTTAATTAAACTTATCCCATCTCTGCTTATGAATAAGTGATTTCTCGTTAACTAGGTTTTGAGGTGACGTGAATGCGGCAGCGGTGATTTGTTTTCGTTCTCCGCCGACCCTCGTTAGCTCCCACGTCACGACTCGGCTCACTCCGGCTATTCGAGAGAGAATCGGAGAGACACAGTCACTGGGCTGCGGAGGCACAGCTGAAGCTAGTCGCGCTATGTTTGCCTTTTACAATATGAAATGAAGAAAATATGGGGGCCAAAGAATCAAGGATAGGTTTCCTCTCTTATGACGAGGCGATCAAGAGAGGTAAGTCCGGCCGTTACTCCTTTTAACGTCTTTCACAAACCGGCAGTCTCTTATTTGGAAATCTAGCAGCGTTAGCTTCGCTAGCTAGCTCCAGTTTGATCCACTTGTATTAGTGGCTTAGCACGTTAGCAGCAGCTTAGCACGCTAGTCAGCTGTCAACCTCCGTGCTAGCTGTGTTTATCTGGCTGTAACAAAAGGCTGCTGCCGTTGTCATCCATCTTAAAGACTTTAGTGCATCACTTTCTGCCTGATACTGCTCCTTTACAGTGTCACTGTTAGTTTAACGTGCATATATTTACACCGTCGGCCAGACAGACAGTGCAGCTGTCATTTAGCTTCCAGGCTGATAGCTAGCTGTCGGAGCTAACTGCAGCAACCAGACAAGTGGCAAATACGCCCCAGGTTAGCTTACATTTCTGCCACCTAAACAAGCTAAATAATCTATATTGCTATTTGCTGCCTTCCTCTTACAGCTCTCAACCCCCAGCTGGCCTTGTCTGCAGCGTTAGCAGGCTTGTTTATGGTCTAAGCATTTGGTTAGCCTATTGCGCAATTGCTGTCAGTGTGAATCTATTAAATCTCCTTAAGCTGCAGTGATCATCTTCAGCTAACCAGCCCCCTTTCAACACATCAGGCTTGCTCATTTAAGACCATCTTAAGCCACTGGTTACTGTTAGCACCCCGTTACCACATCCTGTCCTGTCTCGACAGCTCTAGCATACTGCCAGCTAATGCATTGATCACAATTGAAATATGTTTAAGTGTTTCATGAGTCTGATTTTGCATGGAGGACCAGCTCTGACAGTGTTTCAGGAGTATCTGTACAGTGGTGCTTTAGGATGAGCTGCATGGTTTGTCGTTGCCTCGTCTTTGTCTTGTATCGTGCCTAAATAGCTGTGTTTGTCTCTTTTTCAGTGACTGATGTTGAGCTCAAAAGACTGAGGGATGCTTTCCGGAGGACCTGTGGCTTGTCCTGCTATATGAGTCAGCAATGCTTCTTCAAGGAAGTGCTAGGGGACATGGTTCCTGCCAATATATCGGAGGTAGGACTGTTTTCGGTGGCTGTAGTGGTCGTTGTGAATTCCCTGAGTTCGCAGTGCTAGAATATGGAATGTCCGACTCTTGTGAGGAATGTGCCTCTGCGAGTTTCAGCGGGTGATAGCTGTCTTTGACGCAGTTCAGTACTTACTCGTAAGTGCCGTCTGTGTGCACATGCATGGTAGCCATGGATGCTTTACCCGTTAATTATTTTCTAAATTATTTTGCATTATACAAAACCTGACATGACCTATTACAAGAGGTTCATATGAGGTGATTATGAGATAGCCTTTGTGATATTTTGTCATTTAAATCATTTCTATTGTAACAAGCATGTCATAGAGATATTATTAGTTCATAGAGCAACATTATTTTATGGTATTATTATAATAAATAAATATCTTATTTAAGTGTGAATAATGCATTTCAATTCATAATATTATATTTGGATCCATTTCAAAATAAACTAAATATGTCCACAGAAGTTTGATGTTATGTCAGACACATATATGCACCATGTTGCAGAGATGTCTACTGACAACCAGTGTCTCATAATACAACGTTATTCCTCCAGAGGCAATAGTGAGTTACTGAAGCATTAAGTCTTCCATCAGTCTAACAGGAGAGGATGACGAAGTAGCACTGCGGCCCCAGTGGCATATTCTAACCTCTTGTCATTGAAGTTGAAAGACATGCTCCTGGTTAGACCATGTAAGGACTAAGTCAATTACAGGCCAGGTAAAAACAACAATGGCAGCAGCCAGTATAATGACCGTCTCTGCATACTCCACATTCAGCAGTAAACAAAAGAAGTGATATAAATAGAAGCAAACAAGCGATAACTTAGGCATTGCTTTCCACTGCTGGAGACGCTCTTGGCGAGTAAGCAAGGGATGAAGTGGGGACAAGGTGGGTCTGTGCACTTTCTGGTGATATGTTGCCCCCTATACACATTGCTCCTTTAAGCCTTGGGCTTTTTCATCCTTAAAAGTGTTCTGTGTAGTCCTTATTTTGCATTAGCCACATAGTGACTGAAAATGTATGCTCTCGAGTGGCTGAAGTAGCCAGTTTGGCTTTATTTAAAATATCTATTAAAAAGCTGTGAGTAAGGCACTTCATTCCGTATATCTGCCTAGTCATGCACCAGAATATCATTGTGCATATATATCGTAGTGCGTACTGAATCACCATTGTTTTGTATCTGTAGACCATACAAACTGGATTCAACTGACAGATTTTCATTTATTAAAATATGGATGTAAGCACACAAGCAAATGGAAGTGAACTTGCAAACCTCATGCAGATATGAGCATTCTCCATGGTATGTGGGGCTAGCTTATGTAATGCAGTGTGAAATTTCTACATGGCAGAAACTGAAACAATCTTGTTTCACTTCTGTTATTCTCTTTATTAGTGTGTTCATGTAGTGCAGGTCTAATATTCCGCTAATTTGGGAAAAGGTTAGATAAGCAGTCAGCTACACCATTTGTCCAAATAAAGCCAGACACTCCTTCTACTATTTGACAGTGCATGCTTTGCTGACCCAGGTGTACAGTATAAACTCCTTAGAACAAAAGCACTGCAGATAGAATGGGTGTCTATGTACCAGCCACACATGAGCCTCAGGTCACTTATGCCCAGGGGACACTCTAAAGCAGTCATACCAGAGTCACAGGTCCCTTACGCCCAATGCCAAGTATAAGCTAGATGGGGTACAGTATTGTTCCCAGCATTGTACTGTGTAGCAGAATTGTGTTCTCTGGAAGACGGAACTACCTTTGGGATGAGGTGGAGTGGAGTTTATCTGGAACCAAACATCCAATGCTAGTACCTGACCTCAATAAAGCTCACGTGGCTGAGTATAAGGATCAGCTCCTCACAGCAATGTTCCGATATTTAGTGTAAAGCTTTCCAGGAAGACTAGAGACTGTTTCTACAGCAAAGGAGGCGCCACTCCTTATTAATACCCTTAGTTTCAGTGGAAGTACTAGATGAGCGGTTGTCTGCAATGTAATTTGGATCATTTAGAAATCTTCTTGTCATTTATGAGTTTATGAGTTAAAGCCTGCCAAAAAATGAGAACCATCTAATGTAATCAGATCATGTTTGTGTAATTGGTGTAGTGCTAATGGATAACACCACTAACTGCCAGTGTGGTACCACTCCATGCGGGAGACTGGTTTCAAATCCGGGTCTGGTGGACTATGCTGCACTACACCAGCAAGAGCCCTTGGGCAAGACTCCTAACACTACATTGGCCTACCTGTAATCTGATTAGCCTTGTAAGTGACTCTGGGTGTAAATATGTAATATATGTAAATATGTTAGTATAGGCTAATATCCCAGTCCAAAAGAGTAGGGCTACTGACACATGCAGCAAATACAGTTATTTGTAGAGTTGTTTATAAATGTTAGCAGCAAATGGCTCATTCTATTCGGAGCACCTGCCATTAACCATATTCCACTCTGGTGTTACTTTTATTTCCAGGAAGTGTATTTGCTTGGAATTCAAGGTCATGGCCTCAACAGCTCCGCTATCAAGCTCACTTTCAGGAGTAAACAAATAAAAGCTTGTGTGCCAAGCTATATTGAGCTGACACACTGAGCGTATGATGCATTCAAGCAGCGTGACTGGAATATGCTAGAATATACTGTTTTATGTTCTCAAACCTATTTTGCGTGGGAATCTAGGCCTCCTAAGCTTGAGTTTCATTATCACTGTTCATAACACCGTCAGTTACAGCGTCAGTAAATGTCAGTGTTTGCCTCTCGAATTCACCTTATGTTCTCATGAATTGGAGGCACATGACCACTTCCTGTTGCTGTACAAGACCCATATCTGTCTCCCTAGGTTTTATTTGAAGCTTTGGTTCTATTTTAGTTAAACAGTACTGCCAGCAAAAGACCTTTGGACTGTGCCTCATCTTCCGACCAGCCTGCAGTGTTGAATGGCGTTCACTCTTTTCAGGCGTCGTGATTTTGGCACGTAGGACATGATAAAACAGCCTAACAGCTTCCAATCTTCACCACAAATATGTGAAAACACTTTGAAGCAAAAGGCAAATGGAATCATTGCAGTAAGGAAATTGCAAGAAGAGCATGCAAGATAAAAGGAGCGAAATTGACCCGCAAGGCAAAGCAGTCGAATGATAGGTGAATATGGTATTTGATGAATGTGGAATTTGATTCCTTTGGAAGGATTTGGCCAGGACTTCTTTTTTTTTAACCCATTAATGTCCATATTTTGTATAAAACATTTCACTGATTTGGCTTATAAAGTAATCTGGTTGCCTTAATGTTGAGTTACTTAAACTTCAGCGCATTAACAGCATTATTGTTAAGTTAACTTACTATAATAAGTTCATGTTCTACTCTACAATTTTAGGGCAACCTGATTACTTGCTTTTACACGACTCATGCAGAACGCAGCAGCTCTGATCCTAACCAAAACTGAAAACAGAGCTCATATCACTCCTGTTCTGAAAGAGCTGCACTGGCTACCTGTATCTATTAGAATAGACTTTAAAGTTCTGCTGATGGTCTATAAGGCTCTAAATAATCTAGCAGCTGCTAAAATCACAGAACGTCTCTCTGTTTAATAATAAACAACATTTATTAAGGCTGCTGAAACGGATATTTGCTAAGAAGCCCTGCTATGAATCTGTTAATACAGTGATATTTATTTATGTATTTATTTATTTATGTGTTTATTTGTTTGTTTGTATATGTAAATGATTGATGGTTCAGGTTTTTTTTTTTTATAGGCCCTCTCTATGCTCCCTAGTTTTATTTCCCTTTGTATTATTTCTAAGGACTGTAGGTCCAAACCCAAAATAAGTAAACAATGAATGCTGAATGTCAGAACCTTTGTGAAAACTTTGTATGAGGGTTTGAAGATGGTTGGTAAATGAAGCCCATTGTTTGCGGTGTTGCACATATTTACATTTGCCTATTCGGCCTACAGGAATTTACCTCTGCCCAGTCATTTTGAAGCCGTAAGATATGTATCAGCCTAAAATGAGGCACAATACAACCAATCAGAACAGAGCTCATTTACATATATAAGTCTTAAAGGCACAGTTGCAAAAAACAGCCTGTTTCATTCTGAGGGTTAAAGAGATGTTGGAAAATAGTAGTTCAAAACAAATCAGGATTGTTTTTTGATGTGTAAACTCAAAAATGTCATACAAATGTCATAAATGGACCTCAGTAGAAAAGAATTATAGTGCATCTAGGATATTGACCCTTGAATGTGAAAGGTATGATTATACACAAGTTCAAATTATGGGTTTCAGAAGTTCTGTGGTCTTTTTCTCTTGTCATACTAAATTCAGTTGTTGGACCTGAAGGGGTTAACACGTTCTCATTCTCCTTCAGGTAATCTACAGTTCGTTTGGTGGCACATCAAAAGGCCTGCATTTCAATAACCTTATCGTTGGCTTGGTGCTGCTGACCAGAGGGCGCGATGAAGAGAAGGCAAGATGTGAGTGACCTTCCTAACAGGCAGCTGTTTCCCACCTCTGTAAACTGATAGTCATATACAAAGCCTCAAACAGGAACGAGGACAGAGGCTGAAGTGGTATGTGTGATATTTCACCTATATATTTTTTTTCTCTCTTTTACAGACATTTTCAGTCTTTTTGCCAGTGAGTCAGGCAGCTATGCTACCCGTGAAGACATTGAAGCCATGCTGCAGGCTGTGGACGGAGAAGTGCATCCCTCCCTCAGGAAGTGCTTTACAGAGGTTAGCTAAAATCTGGACAGCAATGTTAGTGCTTTACAAATCTAATGCAGATACTGTATAGCAAATATTTGGGAGAATTGAATTAGCTGGATGTGAACAAAAATAGCGGATCTTGTGGTGGCTCTTCTGTTGAATTGCGTGATATGCATTACTTGACACATATGGCTTGCTAACCTCTAAATTTGAATGTCTTACTGCAGCTCAGTGCTTGATGGTTTGTCTTTGTGTATTCCTCCACTGCCGGTCTCTTGCAGGCTGAGAAGGTGAATTATGAGAAGTTTAAGAGCTGGCTGCTTCAAAACAAGGATGCGTTCACCTTTTCCCGCTGGCTCCTATCAAGCGGAGTGTGTGTGACTCTGACCGATGACAGCGACACACCCACCTTCTACCAGACCTTAGCTGGGGTCACACACTGTGAGTGCATTGTTAGCGCTTTGCATAGCCAACAGGCCTTAGTTAGTGGTTAAGGAAATTGTGAAAGCTGATTTGTTTCCAGTATAGGGGTCCTGGAGGACATTTACACCAACCATGGTCTTTTTTTCTTCACATGATAAAATTCCATAATCACAAATTCACAGTATCAGACCGCATAGTTTCCTTATTAAGTTAATGTACAGCCAGGTTCCCAGATTACCAAATCCAGTGGTGACTCATTATTGCCTTGATTCAAGGAATCAGCGTAAAGCCTTTAAATGCAGACCTTGAGTCTAGCTTTTTTTGGTTCTGGATTTTGTAATCACTCACAGTCAGCTGAACTCATTGTTCATCAAATGAAACTCATTGGCCCGCTAATATCATAGATACCAATGATTTCAAATGTCTGGACTGAAAACTGGATTTAAGAATTTGCAGGATTTGTAGACCTCTGCTGTATAAGATGAGTATAGATGGGGTGTACTTCTGTTCCCTCAGCTTGTGATATGAGCTAGTTGTGGTTTATAGAGCACTAAATAAGTAATACACTTAATGGCTCTTATGTGTAGTAGTGGGCAGTATAGCCAAAATGTATACCACAGCATAATTAAGATTACTTAAGGATTCTGAAGGAACTATGACATATTATTTTGGGATGTCTTTCACTTTATTTAGACTCATATTAAACTAAAGTAAATCAGGAAATTGTCAAAATAGTAAAAACAGAAATGAATAAAATGTAGACAGATGTGTCAGATATAGATATTGCTTACTAGCCCTAACAAGATAAAGGAGAAATGGGACAGGAGCATATCGGCGTGGCTTTAATTACAAGACTGGTACCTTAGGAAGAGAGCCGGTATGTCACCCACTACTGCCCACAAGCTGTGCAGTTTTGTGAGTGCCTTGTTCATTGCCATGTGACAGAAGTTAAAACTAATGAGTTGTTGTACACTCACTGTGCAGTAGAAGAATCGGACATCATTGACCTGGAGAAGCGCTACTGGTTCCTGAAAGCTCAGTCCAGAACCGGCCGATTCGACTTGGAAACATTTATCCCATTGGTATCTCCTCCTATTCATCTGTCCGTAAGTGAAGGTATGTGATAACGCTTTGATGGCCCTAGAGCGCTTTGTTTCTGCAGACAGCAGTTAACTTCAATGAAGGGTCATGAATTGGGTTTTTGCAATTCCTCAGGTTTGTTCCATGCCTTTGATGAGAACAGAGACAATCACATAGACTTCAAAGAGATCTCCTGTGGGTTGTCAGCGTGCTGTAGAGGCCCATTGGCTGAGAGACAGAAATGTAAGTGCTTGAATGTGCTGCTTCATTGATGCTAGACTTTAGGCCTTTTTTCCTGTGGAGTAGCTCAAACAGCTTTGAAATACCATGTTTGTTTTTCTTTCTTGCACATTAAAATCCATCTCCTCATTTTCAGGAAAGCATTTCTGAGATTAAAGAATGATTTTTTGGTCCAGTAATAACTTTTTATCCTGGCAAGCAATCCACAGTGCACACAGTACAGTGCTACTGTGCCCCATCCAGTTTCCACACATTTTCAAAAAAACTATAACTTGCGCCCCAAATAACATTTCAGGACAGCTCATGGATACATTGCTTGCTGTGCAACCCTAACCCTGCTTTAAGGTCGTGTTCGTAATTCTCTATACTGAATGTTGATCTGGTTTTGGATGTAGTAGTTTGGAATCGGCTTTTAGCATGTTTGTTGTCGTGTGGGAAATGGTGGCATGCAACAGTGCCTCTTGGTTTTCGTAAGTAGTGCATAATTATCAAGAACAAACTCAAAGCATGTTTACTTTGCTCTAAAGTAAACATCCCCTTGATGTAATTGGCTGCTGCAGTTTATTATGGGAGATGAGGTGTGCTTAGTTAAAGCTTATAAAGACGTCAGTAGGAATAAATATGTGAATTTCTCAGACTGTTTTAGAGTAATTTGAACCATTCAGGCATGTTTTGTTTTTAGTGAGTCCTAGTATTTGCACTGCGTAGGTCAGAACAGCAGTGAACTGTTTTATCTAGATAGTAAATAGTAGATTTAACCGTAATGCCTGTAATATACTGTATAGATGTTGATAATGTACTGTTAATTTTTTTATTTGTTTATTTATTTTGCTTTTTTGTTTCGAAACAGTTTGTTTTAAAGTGTTTGATGTCGACCGTGATGGAGTTCTGTGTCGAGAAGAAATCCATGAAATGGTTAGAGCACTACTGGAGGTGTGGAGGGACAATCGGGTTGACTCCATTCCTGTAAGTGACACTGGAAAGGAAGTTAAGTCTAGATACGATATCAGGTTCCAAAGTCGTGTAGGACAAGCTATGAATTTCCAGGTTTTTTTTTTTTATTATGTGCCATTTTCAGATTCTGCCCTGATTATTTAGCATTAGCATTAGCAATTTGCTGCAGATTTCAAGTAACCGTATATTAACATTTTTCTCTTCTTGCAGGAATTGGAGTCCAGTGTGTCTGATATTGTTGAAGAGATTCTAAGGGTACATGACACTACAAAGGTATCGTGGTATCTTTTTCTTGATGCTAGAAGTCTACACCTATTATTTGGTTAAGTGTCCTGAAGAATTACATCATTCATTGCATTGCTAGTTATGTACCTCATTAGTTTTCTATTTTATTGACGTGTTTTATTGACAGGTTGCACATTTATTCTATTAGTTAAATTTGAAACACTGTGGGGACAACTGAGTTTGTCTTTCCCCAGAAAAGACTATGCTCACAGCAGTAACTTTTTCTAGCATATTTTTTACTCTTCTGCTCACAAACACAAAGTTCACTTCTGTAAGCTGCAAGTCTCAATGAGCTACAAGTAGAGCTGGGCGATATGACCGTATTTCTCATATGACCGTATATATGCCACTATTATGATAATTACAACACAACATTATTACATATATACATCAGTACTTTAAAACCACTCCTAAACTTCATGTCTGATTAAAAAAAAAAGCGTAAATAGTTTATTTAATTGGATTTAGTGCAGCATATTTTGAATATGTGCCGTGTGCTAAATCTATGCAAGAAATTGGATTTTGTTTTTTAACTGTGGCTCTAATTCTTCTTTCCTAACTTGATCAGATAAATATTGTGATATTTTGTATGTCATACAAAACGTCCTAAAGCACTGTGAAACTGCATATTGCCCCTCTAGCTACAAGGAGAAATGAACTACATTAAGCATTTATTATCACCGTGTAGTAAATGTGTCTTTATTCAATTACATTGGCATGCATGAGAGTTTACAGCTTCGTCTTGCTCTGATATTTAGAAGGGCCATTTGACACTTGAAGATTATCAGATATGGAGTGTGCAGAGTGCTCTTGCTGCGGAATTCCTCAACCTCCTGTTTCAGGTAAGAGTGAACACCACTGTGAGTGTATTGATATTCCGCTGTGTCTCTGTTATGTCTGTGTCACTGCTCTGGTTTATCAGTGCATGACAAAGAAACTCGTTTTTCCGTTGTGACTCTCATTTAGGTATGTCACATTGTTCTTGGACTGCGGCCTGCCACTCCAGAGGAGGAAGGACAGATTATCAGGTTCATATTCCTGTTATCCCTTCCTGCTTTCTATTCCTTTTATATCTTTTCCACTCTGTATTTGGTCTCCAGAATGTTCACACAATAAGTGTAAAGCCGCCCTGTATAAAAAAGTATAAAGTGCACTAATCATCGGTTTGTGCTTTCTGGGCAGGGGCTGGTTAGAGAGAGAGAGCCGGCATGGCCTTCAGCCTGGAGACTACTGGTTCCTCATCTCCACACAGTGGTGGCAGCAGTGGAAAGATTATGTCAAATACGTAAGCTTAAAACAACAACATGGGGACAGGGTCCTAATTCACTCCATGTTCTGTGTTTGAAAAAGCTCTTAGATGACTCATACCATCATTCATAAGCATTAAAATGGGATTGTCCAGTTCACTAACTGCAGATACTAAGCAGATAATTTAAGTCTAGTTTGAATTCCCTGTAATTTACCTGATTGTCTTAAAGTTTGCATGTAGAAAGGGTGATGGGTTGGTGCCTATGAGAGAAACACTTTAGATTACATTAAATACAGCTCTTAAATAACCTTCAAATTGCACAAGTAGTAGACAAATACCAGATAAAATTCAGTATTCCAAAAAAGGTGCAGATAAAATCATTAAAAAGTTAATTATTTGCTCATGTAAACTTGTATAATGTAGAGGACTTTGCAGCACTCAGACGCTTATTCAGTTTCTACTCAGAGTGGCCATTGTTCATTTTCAGCTTCATCATAAAAGCAGGAAGCATATTTAACAGAGCTTTCAACAGCCCAGTGTAATACTGTCTTTCTCAACCCTGGCCCAGGATGCCCCCTGCCCTGGACATTGTAGTGCTTTCCCTGCTCCCAACACACCTGATTCAACTTATTAGCTCATTAACAAGCCCTTTTAGAGTTGGTAGGGTGGTAAAGCAGGGAATCTGCTAAAATGTGCAGGGCAGGGTGCCTCCAGGCTTAAGAAACACTGATGTAATATTTTACATATGGTTCAATGTTTATTGTGTCCGTACTTTGCCTTTGTTACAGATTTTTGTTCCTCAAAAGACCTTACCTCAGTTTTTCGTAGACATCTGTTCTATGCATATATATATATATATACAGGGGTTGGACAATGAAACTGAAACACCTGTCATTTTAGTGTGGGAGGTCTCATGGCTAAATTGGACCAGCCTGGTGGCCAATCTTCATTAATTGCACATTGCACCAGTAAGAGCAGAGTGTGAAGGTTCAGTTAGCAGGTAAGAGCACAGTTCTGCTCAAAATACTGCAATGCACACAACATTATGGGTGACATACCAGAGTTCAAAAGAGGACAAACTGTTGGTGCACGTCTTGCTGGCGCATCTGTGACCAAGACAGCAAGTCTTAGTGATGTATCAAGAGCCATGGTATCCAGGGTAATGTCAGCATACCACCAAGAAGGACGAATCACATGGTGGTTTAACTGTGGACGCAAGAGGAAGCTGTCTGAAAGGGATGTTCGGGTGCTAACCCGGATTGTATCCAAAAAACAGAAAACCACGGCTGCCCAAATCACGCTGTATTGGCCGCAAAAGGAGGCCCTACACCATACTAATAAATGATTGTGGTCTATAACCAGGTGTTTCAGTTTCATTGTCCAACCCCTGTATATAATCCATATTCCCGCTTCTGCAGTTCTGCCTTAGAAGTTGGTTGCATTTCCTGATTTTTCTAAATAATTATAATTACAAATTTTGACTCCCATAAAACCTTATTCGTCGTCTCATGTCCTTTTCTTAGTAACAGCTTGTTACATTTACATTTAAGGCATTTAGCAGACGCTCTTATCCAGAGCGACTTACAACCGTGCTTAGTGTTCCGTTGGGGTTGTTGACCCCTTTAGTAGCTTTCCTGTTCATTATGCAAGTGCATTATATAAAACCTAAACCTTTCTGAAATGGTCCATCAAGCCATAATAGGTAGAGTACAGTACATGACTGCTAATCTTGGTGTCATTTTGCTTGTAGGATAGCAAAGTAATAGTGGTGGAGCAGCCGTCAGTATTTGCTGCAGGCAGAAGTCCAACAACATCAGCTGGGCTGGAACAGAGTGGCCAAGGGGAAAGCCTGACCAGTTCACACTCTTCCTCTGAGGAGAAGTTCTCCGACAACATCTCTAGTGCATCTGAGGCATCAGAAACCACAAGTAGCAGTAAGTCTACATGCAAAATCTTCAGACCGCATACAGGCTGTAGTCCATACCTGTTAGTCATGGTCTCCCCCTTTCCTTTCATTCTTTCTTTCTTCAGGCGTCTTCCCCAACAGCTCGACCCCTACAGATATCTGCTTCTCCCGCCAGCCTGAATCTTCTGAGACATACAGTCAGAGCTTCCTGGGGGCTGATGGGAACGTGACAGCCCTCAGGCCTGGTGCCATAGACAACCAGCCACTGGTTACCTCAGAGCCTCTCAAGGTGAACAGCAATTTGACATTAACAAGACATTACATATATGACTGCCCAGAATTCATGAGTGGTTATGGTCTCCTCCCCTGTTAACTGTATGTCTAGATAGACTTCTTCATTGCATAGTCACATACTGTGGCAGTTATGGGTTTTAGTCATAGTAGATTCTGAATAAATCATTCCTAGTAGTCCAGTAATACGTCTTAAGATCGTTAATGGAATAAAAGCTATACAGGTTAAGGAGGCTTCCTGTTTAGGTACAGTTTTGCATATGATGAACCCATTTTGTCATATTATGTCAATTATATTATCACTACTGCCCAACAGGCTCCTACGTTAACAATGGAAGGGGGGCTGCTGAGACGCTCTCCCAGCCTGCATCTTGGCCAGGACTTTGAGGTTGTACCTGAGCCGGTCTGGAGGGCTCTCTACCATTGGTATGGAGCAAACCTCAGCCTCCCACGGCCGGTATGTATAGTAAGAACATGGCGTGGTATAGTAAGACTTACATATAGTAAGTATCTCTGTAGTCTTTTTGTTAATGTAATGATTTACTCCTGTTGGGCAGGTGATCAGGACAAGGGAAATCGAGAAACCCGAATTAGAACTCTTTCCCAGACACCTGCTCTTCCTGAGACAGCAGCCTCCAGCCCGCACACCACAGTCTAATGGCTGGATCAACATGGGTAAGACTGAAGGGTCTATCTGTCTTCATATGGGTTTAATGGGGAAAACAACGTCTCAGGCATCAGGCAGTACATTCATAACCATTTTGTGTCTGGCATCACAGAAATAAGCAAAATGTTTAACCCCGTAAACTGTAAGATCTCGTATGTGGACTTGTAGTGTGCTACTGCGATTGAGACAACCCTCAATTTCAAAGCCAAAGGAAAGGGTAAAGATGTCCCTTAAAGAGGACGACATGCACTGACTGTCTACTTCAGCTTTGTGAACTCGCCGTTTTCTTGTGGGCTTATTGAACACATGTGGCCGAACATGAAAGTCACAAGACCAGCAGTCTCTGAGCCCAGTCATGTGACGTCCCTTGCATGTGGTTAAACAGTATAACTGAAAGGCTTGGAACTAGATGTGATAGTTTATGTCAAATGCAAGCACAATATTCTGAGTTATAGATTCTAAATATTCTGTATTCTGTCTTGGATTTTCATAGGTAAAATAATTAAAAATAAAAAGTAATATTTGACATAGTAAAGGCTGTTCTTATTAAGCATTTCTCTCGCTGTCAGTAAATGGACAAGCACTGTGGACCTTTATGTTGCTTAGGGTGTTTGTATTAGTTGTCATAACTGAATTATCATGACTAAATCTACAAAAATGTGTGAAGGTGTTCACATATGTGCATCGGATTGGAAAATGTGCAGTGCATCATTGCCGCTAAAGTTCATGTTTGTGTTTGGTGTGGAAATACATGCCATTGATTGGCCTTGCTGCAGCTTGCTGCAGTTGATGATTCCTGGGTTAGAGACATTATTCAATATTTTTCAAATATTAGATAGATAGATGGATCACTTTAACAATCCCAGAGGGAAAGTCATATATACACCACAGCACAAAGAACAGTAAAGAGGGAATAAGAGCAGAGGTGTATTATATTATACTTATACATTATATATACATCAGCAGAAATGACTATACTAGACATACACAAACTGAATGCCTGTACACTGTAATGCTGTGAGCTCATTAAATACAGTAACATGGTTTACTTTGCTGGCGTTGAAATTCACCATTCCATTGTTAGACTTTCTGTTCAGAATGACTGATGTAATGGTCGTTACACTCCCGTGTGTATTGTAGGTAACATGCCGTCTCCTAGTGCCCCTCTAAAGCGGGTGCTGGTCTACACTGGCTGCTTCAGCCGCGTGGGCACGATAAAGGACATTCATGAGTACCTGTCTCAGAGACTCCGGATTAAAGAGGAGGACATGAGACTCTGGCTCTACATTAATGAGGTGATTAATTCTCTTTCTAATTTCCACTTTCTGCTTTGTTTTATTCTTTATATGCATTGGTATGCCAAAAGCTTGGAAGCAGTTAAGTTACAATACAAAAAATGACCGATGATTCTGTAATGATGCTACTGCTCTGCAGCTACAGTCATTTCAGCTAATTAGTGGGGAGCTGTGAATGGCATTTTAGATGTGTCTAGAGTAAACATAGCTGTAGATGACTCAGAAGCCAAAAAAGTCTTAATTTCTGTTTCTTTTCTGCTGTTTTTTGTTAATTGCTGTAGTTATGTTTAGTGTGATACATTAGAATGTTGTCCAACAAAACTTAACAAAGACTGTTAAGCGAAATACTGATACGTGCTTACAGTTCCAAACTATAAATAAGCACTGCAGGTAAAAAATCTTTGCATACAGAAAGAAAGAGGGCCTAGTGCAACTTTTATACAGTGAGAACATGCAGAAAGCAAACTGAAAGAATGATTCTCACCCGGGGTGTGCATGTCATAATTCCATTGGCAGCAGATTGAGGTAACTGGCGAGAAAGCTGTAAGCCTTGAGAATGAAGTTGAATTTGTATTAAGATTAATTATTTGAATACTTATATTTGAAACGTACTGACCTAGGATAACTTTGCTATGAAATTGCCATGGATAAATAATTCCAGTGTATTCTTTTTTAAGAATTGTTTGATCAAAAAACATGAAATTAATTGAAGGCATTGAAAGACCTTCTAATATCTAGCCTAAAGTGAAAAAAATAAGAGCAGGGATTATATACTATATGATAGAAATTATATATGACTGTATATGGCGATTCCAAACCGTGTTAAAGAACAGATGAGACTAGTTTGTATATTTTCTTTTAACAGAATTACTTGACGCTTCTTGACGATGAAGATCATTCCCTGGAAGCACTTAAGATCCCTGATGAACAGTACATGGTTATTGAAGGTGCTGTTCTCATATATTTTGTGTATTATATTTAATACTGGCTTGCATTGATCCGTCTTACCGACTTTGTTTGTTTCCTCTTGTGTAGTGCGCAACAAAGACATGAGCTGGCCAGAGGAGATGTCATTCCTAGCCAACAGCAACAGAATGAATAGACATAAAGGTGCATGATCGCTGAAGTGTTGAAAGTAAAGTGTGCTGGATGTTTCTGGATCTTCATGTTTGAGGTTTGCTCATTGCCTTTTCCTTCTGCAGTACCTACTGAGAAAGGAGCCACAGGACTCAGCAACCTTGGCAACACATGCTTCATGAACTCCAGCATCCAGTGTGTTAGCAACACTAAGCCACTCACTGACTACTTCACAACCGGATACCACCTTTATGAGCTCAACAGGTATGTGTCTACGCAGTCTCATCTGTTCGTATGATTACTTTTTAGTATGGTATGTATTTGTATGTTATGTGTGACATCACAGAAGAAAAAGATTTTTAAAAGACCTTGGCCCACAAATGCGAGTTGTCGTAGCAGCTGCTGCTTTACGGAATGTTGCCAAATCTCCCATTTAAGCTAATGAATTTGGGCTTGGTGTTTAAAATAGCTACAGAGCTTTGAGTTAGCACTTTAGACAGCATTCTGGTCTAATACTGTAGCACAGCCAAGCGTAAAAGCGTCTTAGAATGCACAACACGTTAAACATTGGGCTACAACAGCAGAAGACAATGTCAGGTCCCACTTCTGTCAGTGTAAAACAGAAATCTGCGCATGCAGTGGGGACAGGCTCGCCAAAACTTGACAGCTGAAAACGCAGCCTGGTCTTGGGTGCACTGAGGCACACAGACGGAAGGGTAGGAATTTAAAGTCAACAGCATGAATCCATAGATCCAGCCTGTCTTGTGTCACCAGTCCAGGCTTGTGGTGGTTCTATAAAGATGTGGTAAATGTGTTTTTAGCACACCTTGAGTTTAAATACCAATCAATCATCGTCTGAATGCCATAGCCTATTTGAGTCTAATTACACTTTTTGGCCACAGTTTGGCATCTTCTGTTAGCTATTTGCAGCATGATGATTCATCATGTCACAAAGCAAAAGTCATTCCTGTGATAACTATGTAGGTATGTTATGTGTCATGATGTGTACATTTTCACCTCTCACTTCTAGAACGAATCCCATCGGGATGCGTGGACACATGGCAAAATGCTACGGTGATCTGATTCAGGAGCTGTGGAGTGGTACTCAGAAAAGTGTTGCTCCACTCAAACTCAGGGTATGCCTTATATTGAAACATGCTAGTGTTCCTGATTTCTGTGTGTCGTTGGGAAGTGGCTGTGTTTGGGTTTTTTTCTGAGGAAGTTGTAATCGTCCTCAATGTGACAAACAATGATAAAGCAAATGCCCCTCAAAGATCTCAGTGCCTACCTGTTGCATTGTAGCAGGGCTGACTAGAAGTCTGATTCAAGAATTGTCATTCCAAAATCACCCTTAAAATAAGAATGTTTACATTATAAAAAAATTAAAACTGTAACTATCAATACAGCTACAAAACCAAGGCCCCCACTTACTGATGATGTATCTTGAAAGTGCCTACTAGTATCTAGGAGTGATATGTGCTATTTGTGACTATGCATTCTCAAATCACCCTTTTTTACATCAAATGTATGGATTAACAAGGAATTTAAATATGGATTTAAAGCCATTCATATCTTAAATCAAAACATTGTTTGCCATATTTTTCAAAAACTTATTTTTGCTTCCATCTTTGAAAAACAAAAAGGCATGACATTGAAATTGTAGGGAGAAGTTTGCACATCCATTGTTAAGTAATAGCCATTTTTCTTAATCTTTTAATAGAGTATTTTGTTTATAATGATGATAAATGAATCTTTATCTCTACAGTGTACACATCTAAAGGTCTGACTGCAAGACTGCAGTGTTTCCACTTTTGCGTCGACCCAACACGTGGTTACTTCTCTTACATGATGGTTTTGTTCGTGTTTCAGTGGACTATAGCGAAGTATGCGCCACGTTTCGATGGCTTCCAGCAGCAAGACTCTCAAGAACTGCTGGCCTTTCTGTTAGATGGTCTTCATGAGGATCTGAACCGTGTCCATGACAAGCCGTATGTGGAGCTGAAGGACAGCGATGGCAGGCCTGACTGGGAAGTTGCATCAGAGGTTTGTCTTTTTAGTTATTCATTGTGCTTCGCTCCTGTAAATGTGTAAACTCCGGCAGCAAGTATTTCTAGCTAGCTAACATTTTGATCTC
The DNA here is from genome assembly GCA_024036415.1 of Prochilodus magdalenae. Taxonomy (NCBI): domain Eukaryota; kingdom Metazoa; phylum Chordata; class Actinopteri; order Characiformes; family Prochilodontidae; genus Prochilodus; species Prochilodus magdalenae. The sequence continues at coordinate 146,934 of JAMWET010005419.1, read as the reverse complement.
TGTCCAGATAGTTTCCAGGCATGTAATGAAGTTGATGAACAAAGCAGACGCAACTGGTTTTATCTTAAATCTGTGACTCATTACCCCCAAGCGCTGTTGCATGTCGGAATGAAAGTTGTAAAGGAATTTTGCAGGCTTTGATAGAAGTAATGCAGGTAATGCTGTAGGAGAGCATAGTGAAGTAGCCATACCTTTTTGCAGTCTTGTTGAGGAACATGCAGGTGAAAACATGTTATATTAATACTGTGTGTGTGTGTGAATGTGTGTGAATGTGTGTGAATGTGTGTGTGTGTGTGTGTGTGTGTGTGTGTGTGTGAATGTGTGTGAATGTGTGTGAATGTGTGTGAATGTGTGTGAATGTGTGTGTGTGTGAATGTGTGTGTGTGTGAATGTGTGTGTGTGTGTGTGTGTGTGTGTGTGTGTGTGTTGTATTTATAATGAAATACACAAATGCTGGCATATTTGAATTTGGAACTTGGGAATGACACACAAACAAGTTTTGGAATACTCAAACTAACATATTGTGCATAGTACCATACGTGACTGATTAGTAACTGCCCTGCGAATGACTGAATTATTTCTTCGGGAAATGTATTCTGCAGTAGTGGTGCTTTAATACCTAAGTTCCACTCAGTGCTCCTGTTCTTTACTGTGTCCTTTCAGGCCTGGGAGAATCATTTAAGAAGGAACCGCTCTATTGTTGTGGACCTGTTTCATGGTCAGCTCAGGTCTCAGGTCAAGTGTAAAACCTGTGGCCATGTTAGTGCTCGCTTTGACCCGTTCAACTTCCTTTCTCTTCCACTCCCCATGGACAACTCCATGCATCTCGAGATCATAGGTGAGTTCATGACAGCGTGATTACATCAAGGTAGCGAACACCAAAATATGAAATGTCATTCGAAATGAAAATGATAAGAAGGTATCATAGTTTTTATGAATGATTTTTGAATATGCTCTAAACGTGTTGTAGATTTAACTAGCACTAAAGAAGACTTCATGTCTGACCAAAAGTCCTAATTGATTGGATTTATTGCAGTGTTGTTTGTGAACAACTGAATTAAAACATTGTAGTTTGTTACGATTCTTATTTTATTTTATATTTTTATGTTATTGTATTAGTTTATTATTATTATTATTATTATTATTATATGACTAGTTTTTTTTATATATATCTAAAACTACAGGTTCTGTTTTGTCTGTTCCAGCTGCTCAGAAAAACTTCAGCATCACAATGGATTATGAAAGCGTCTTTAAATATAGTGATATAATTTTATTGCCATGCCTAATGTAAAACATATACTCCGTTACACTGTGTTAAATTCAAAGGACAGTGTTTACAGTGTCTAATGTTTACATTTATACCAAATACGCACAACTGCACCTTACTGCTCCCACTATTTAGGGGCCACCTGCACTGTTTCCCCTCCCCTGTATTTATTGTTTCTTGTAAATGGTCATGTGTATTTATAGTATATTGTCTTGCGCACTTGCACACGTGCACTTTGTCGTATTGTATTGTCTAGTCTATTGTTACATGTAGCACCTTGGTCCTGGAGGAACGTTATTTTGTTTCACTGTGTACTGTACACTACTGTATGTGGTTGAGATGACAAATAAAACCACTTGAACTTGAACACTTGAACTTTAATAAACAGCCTATATTTGACTGTCTGTATACAGTAATAAGGCTTGATGGCTCCACACCAGTGCGGTACGGACTTAGACTCAACGTGGATGAGAAATACGCTGGCCTCAAGAGCTTGCTCAGTGAGCTGTGCCATCTGAAGCCAGAGCAGATCCTTCTGGTGGAGATCCATTTGTCCTGTATTAAGGTGCTTATATAACATATCTCCCTTCTTTCTTAAAGCTGAGGTGTTCATGTGCCAAGCTGACCGAGTGTTTCTGTTTCAGAATTTTCCATTAGATAATCAGAAAGTGCGTCGTGCAGCGAGTGGCTTCCTGTGTGCATTTGAAATCCCACTCCCTGCATCCCCCTCTTCCGACTCCTCTCCAAAAGAAGTGGGCAATGGTGAGATTGGAAGATCTTTTTAGTTTTAGAGAGCTTTATTTTTATCGTAGCATTTTAAAGCTGGTGTAGGAAAACCTGGTAACTTTCGTAGGAAAAAAGAAAACTTTCTTAAAGTAACACGGCAGCCTAAATAGAAACAGTGGTTTCTAAACCCCATCTCCCATTGATGATGTGTCCTGAGGGTACATTTTTAAAGACTATATGTGTTTACAGGCAAATATATAGGCAGCTAATTTTTTCCTTTAACTAAAAAAAAGTTTGGTGATCAGTTGTGGTTTGTGCTTTATCACTAATGCTAGCTAGCATTTATTTAATTAGCCTTAGGATCACTGGCTTAGTTGAATGCTGTAGCGTTTTCCAACTGTCCTGTGATGCATTTAAACAGTGCATATAATTATAATAAGAGAATGCTGTTGGACTTAGAGATGAAATGCTCCTCTACAGAATATTTCATAACATGAATAAGTTAGTTTTAGGCCAAAATGCCTCATTAACATCTGTTTATGTTAACTTAGAACCTTTAAAACTTAGTGTTAGTCCCTTAGTCATGCAGTGTTTATACAACGTGAACAGCAGCCTGTATTTTGACTGGCGTTAGTCTGTTGTATCTCTTGAGAATAGAATTTCATTCCTTCATATTAGATTTCTCATTTTGATTCTTATGTTGATAGGTGACTTTTCACGGGTAGCAAATGGCACCAGCCCCTCAGTCTCCAGTGGTACATCCCTAAGGCTTGACATAATTCCTAAGGGAATGCCAAATACCATAGTACCCTGTAGCACAGATGGTAGCCCTGCCAACGGGCTCCCTAATGGCCATATCATGACACCCCCCACCGGCCCCTTTACTGGGTACATCATTGCCATCCACCGGAAAATGGTGAGAACTACAACTGACTTTTGAAATTCAAAACTATTCAAATCCGTTTCTTCCAGATAAAATGAAGAATCACAATTCATAATTGTATGTATCACTACATTTTTGTAAGTTTGTCCTAACTGGGAAGACATAAGCACACGGTCTGTTTGTGTGGACACTGAAAACATAACGATGCTGATGATTTTATGATGTTGTTGTATTTGTAATTCCAGATGCGTGCCGAGTTATACTTCCTCTCATCTCAAAAAAACAGACCCAGTCTGTTTGGCATGCCTCTGATTGTTCCCTGCACAGCAGATACGCGTGGCCGAGACTTGTACAACACCGTGTGGACGCAAGTGTCCCGTCTGGCCAGTCCTCTCCCCCCTCAGGAATCAAGCAACCATGCCCAAGACTGGTCAGTGTCTCTGCTGTGTATCAGCCGTGTCATTGAATAGCTAGGGGTTTGTAGCTGTGTGCTTTGGATATGTACAGTTCATCAGTATAGAGGTATTGCACCTAGCTGCTCTCAGCCATTCTGATACAGCTCCTTGAAGGAACACCTTCGTCCTAATGAGAGTTGATGTAATATTGCATCGCATTGCGTCACAAAGCTATCAGGCTATATACACAGGTGAACATTAAGCCTGTGTATTAAAACATGAACCATCTACCAGCTATTAGCTTCAGACTTCAGGTTCAGTGTAAGTCCATCTGTTTATTTAGTTTTTCCTTTTTTACTTCTTTCTTTAAATACCACTTTTTCTCACCTACTTGGTCATATCCAGTTCCATCTGCTGATAACACAGCATAATTGAACAGCATCACAGTAAGCGATAAGGGGCCTGCTGTGGCCTGTTATGATTCTATCTTTTCTCCACCACACATAATTTCTGCTCATTCAATTTCTGTTGAGGTGCAACATCAGCACATTGCGAAAAAGAAACAGGGCGCCTGTGAGAAACAACACATTGAGTCATGCTCTAATGAATGCCGCAGGTATCGGCACCCTGCTGGGTTATAATTGGAGAATTCTAGTTTTGCCACTGCTGCTTCTTTTTAGGGCAAAGTGTTAGAAAGCTGTTAGAATGGATGAAAAATGTATCTATTTTTCATATAACTGGACACTGTTCTCAGTACAAGTCCTGTCCTTTCTTTTAGTGATGACAGCCTCGGGTACCAGTACCCTTTCACCCTGCGTGTTGTACAGGGAGATGGGAACTCTTGTGCATGGTGTCCATGGTACAGGTATGAGTAACTGCTTTGGAATTGATTAGATACTAAGATTTTTTTGTTGAGGTGAACTGTACCTGTATGAAGTGAGTCCTGACCAACTGTCTATTGCCCTCAGGTTCTGCAGAGGTTGTACAATAGAGTGTAATGATGACAGGGCTGCAGTAGGGAATGTTTGCATAGCCGTTGACTGGGACCCTACTGCTTTGCACCTCCGCTATCAGACATCACAAGAAAGGGTAAGACGGGGTCATTCAGTTTCCCAATGACGTGCCTTTTTTGATTTTTTCCTTAAATTGCTTCTTCCAACCCACACAGTCAGTAGGTACTGTGCAGAGTATAGCTATAAGTAGTAAATCATTTGCAGTAAGTTCTGTGTCACACTGTCCTGCAGCTGGTAGATGAGCATGTCAGCGTGGAGCTGAGTCGCCGAGCACAGGCTGAGCCCATTAGTCTGGACAGCTGCCTTCGAGCCTTCACCACAGAGGAAGAGCTGGGTGAAAATGAGCTCTACTACTGCTCCAAGTGCAAAACCCACCGCCTGGCAACTAAGAAGCTGGACATCTGGAGACTCCCACCAATACTGGTATCAGTACCGCACTTCCTTAAATATTAAAGATTTATGCAGAGGTTTGCTTTATAATGCAGATTGTTCATTTGTGTATGCCCCAAAGTGGTTATATTGGCACTAATATTGTCTGTCTGTTCGGCTCTTTTGGGACAGATTGTACATTTGAAGCGGTTTCAGTTTGTCAACGGACGCTGGATTAAATCCCAGAAAATTGTGAAGTTCCCCAAGGATAACTTTGACCCCAGTGCATTTTTGACTCCTCGGGAGGCAGACCACAGCCAGCAGGGTTGGAGAGGTTGTTTGGGAGAGGAGCTGTCTGAACAGGAACACGGGTCAAACTCCGCAACAGGAGATCCACCCTCAAACTCCACCTTTGGTAGCATGAAAGGTCAGCCCTTACCCACACTGCAGTATGTTAACATCATGATTTGGCCCATGGTCAGATTTGCTCTGTTGCTAAAACAGATGTATGTCATGTATGTCAGACGTATGTCACTTTGTCTGTATTTTTGTCCAATTACAAAAGAGTGTCGGAAACTACTGAGGGCTATCTGAGATTACTTATCAGCTGTTGTTTGAGGCAAATCTGTTCAGTTCAAACATGCAAAACTGGTGGTAATAAGCTTTCATTACTTGGTGACATTAGCCTCATAGCCTCATAGCTCTAGTACTGAACTAAAGAAGCAAACCTTGGACACCAGGTGTATCTGGATTGATCAACTCCAGTTCAAAAGTTTAGAGCCAGATGTGCACTGTGCGTTTGAATCACCTACCATGTATGGAGAAAACCTGTGATTTATATACTTGCACTGCATAAAAACTGAACAAAAACACTGTCTGAATCTCAAACGACCCCCTGCTCCCTGAGTAGTGCACTACGTAGGATAAGTGGCTCCTGCAGCCAATAAACAGCCATTTGGAATTCAGCTATGTGTACACAATTTCTATACTGGACAGATGTTTTGGTGTAGAAGCCAGAACTTGCGTAGTGTGTTTGGGATTCAGCCAATGACAAACTTAACTGTGCTACAACAGCTTTGATAACTTTACTGTGCTACAAACAAAAACCAAGGCAAACTTGTGAGGGAACTTTTTCCTTACTGCACTGCTTAAAAAATAAAACAATAAAAAATAAGAAAGAAAAGCACTAAAAAAACGGTTAGGTGTAAATAAAAGAAAATAGAAAAAAAGACAATGTGAAAAAAGGACTACGTTTTTCACTTACCTTCACACCTGTGAAAATGTGATGTGACAATAAAAGTGATTTGATTTGATGTAAACAAATCATTGCAGTAAAATCTGCATTCACAGCTGTGTAGGAGCAGTAGTTGTGAATGTTTGTATGTGGTTTTGGGTGCAACTTTGAGAGATCTGCTTGTGAAACTGCTTAAACTGTGAGACAAGTGACCAAAAGTCCGACCTGATTATGAAATTCAGCCGACTCTGACCAAATCAGCCTAAAATCACACAGTATATGCCTGGCTTAAATTAAATTCCTTATTTTGTCCGTTTAGATTAAGAATGGGAAATGTGCAATGCAGTAATTGATCAGTAGTTGTCAGTTTTTATTTTCTGATTGCTCAGCTCTGTGTGTTGTGTGTTTGCGTGTGCGTGTGTACACTACACAGACTCTCCGGGTTCTGGGAGGTTGCTGTCGTCATCTCTTAGCAGAGGCAGCAGTCCTACCAGCAGCCCCAAAGGTGATGGCCGAAAGCAAGGGCAGAAGCGGCCACCCCGGCTGGACTCCAAACTGCAGCCGTCCCTCAGTAAAGAAAGCCTGGACAGCGGCAGGGAAAGCCCTCTGGAGCTGGAGTCCTGTAGCACAAAGCCAGAGACCCAGAGTGAGGCTGAGGGCACAGGCCTGGACTCAGCACTGAGTGAGGACACAGGCAGAGACTGTGACAACGCCACATCTGTTTCAGAACTGGAAAGCAACGGCTGCACTGAAGACAGCATGGACCTGGAGGCCTCACAGGACCAAAGAGACAGGATCTGCTTAGAGCCTATCTACGACCTGTATGCAATATCGGTGAGTGTTCCTACCTTGGCTTTGAATCCTCTGTGTATTCTCTTTGGCTGTCTAAAATGGATCTAAAATGCCCACCCTCTAAAATGTGGTCTTGGGTCTGGCTGAATTCGTCTGTTTTTTTTATAATCTCATAAAATCATAAATAATTGTAAAGGTTAATAAATAGGATGTGATACTTCCATATGTTACAGCTGTCAGCAGCAAAAATCCCATCTTGAAGAAATCGAGTTATTAGCGCCCTTTAGTGGCCATATATGTGTAGTTGTTGTTCAAAGCAGTAAGGATGTACCAATATGCAATGCTGGACCAGTCACAAACACTCACCCTTCTGCACTTTGGCCCCGTGGTTCCTTGTGATATCCAAAGTGTGTTCTGATATCTTCCTGTAATTAATAAGCGTTTGATATGAACATCACACCCGATATTAACCCGAACTGCAACACAGCTAAAGTCATCAGGAAAGTCCCTTTAAGCTCACCACTGCCTCTGTAGACACTACGTTCGTAAACCAAAGAGCTAGAGGACCAAACATAAACTATAAATATCAGCTGCTAATAAAAATTCTAGATGTATGACTAGATTAGACCTGTCTAACGTTTCAGAAACCTAAATCATGAAGGTCAGCTAGACCGAGAGATGCTTAAATAACACTCTGCAAAGCAGAACACACTTTTGATATCAGAGTGAGGAACCACAGGGTCACAGTGCAGCATGAGTAAGCCTGAGGGACCTGTGCTTAGTTAGCATTTTCCAAGTTAGCCAGTTCATTCAGTTTATTTGTAAACTAAGACTACAGACGGTTAACTTCATTTGAATGCACCATCACAGTAAACTAGCAAGCCAGTAAAGTAGAGGAGTCACTGTGATTATAATGAAGGGGTCAATGCAGTGTAGTGCACACAAACGTCCAGGGCTACTTCTCTGTTTATCCCTATCTTGCTATTTACATTGAAGAGCTATTACTAATGACTTTAATGTCCCTCAAAGAAACCAAGTCATGAGATTCACACATCAGGCTTTTTCACGGTCTATCTGCTGCTGCTCAAAGTGGTTCAGTGTGTCTTCATGGACAAATGCAAAAGAAATGAGCACTTGCCTTTTATTATATTCAGATTAGATTAGATTTTGATAGATCACTAGAGACCTGTACTTTATTTTTTATTTTTTTGGCCTACATTGTTTTTCCCCTCTGGGGATGCATTGACATTTTAGTCACCAAAACACTTGTTTATTTCCCTGGAGTTTTACTGGAGCACATTATCAGTGCTTTATTGGCAGGACGTTTACTAATTATGATAATCTGAATGATTTTACAACCTTGGAATCATAATCAGCCAGTTTTATTGATAAAGCAATACATTGATTGGGCCTTAGTTCTGATAGATTATAACATTGGGGAGTTTAAAAAACTGAGCAGCTGGTTATTTGTTTTTATACCTTTCAGTAAGCTGTACTACTGTCTTTACTATAATAGCATTACAGTTCTTCTGGAATTCCTTATTTTGCACTGTACAGTGCTTCATATCAATAACCTCAATAGAAAGTGTGAGGAACGTACTTTAAACATATTATGTTTATGTTTATGTTTATGCATAACCTTCTTTATGTCCTGAGTAAATATTGCATCTGTGTTTGCAGTGTCACTCAGGGATACTTGGAGGAGGCCATTATGTCACGTATGCCAAAAACCCCAACGAGAAATGGTACTGCTACAATGACAGCAGCTGCAAGGTGAGATCTCTTACACTGGTGGTCATTAACTCTCCCCCTGCCAGTCTACCATTCTGAAACCCAAATCTAAGACACCTACTTTCTTCAGCTAAGGACTTAATATTTTATTAAATGTTTTAATAAAGAGGGTTCAGGTGCAACTGATTAGGTTTGTCTGCAGGAAGCTAGATCTCCAGGAGCATGGTTGGTGACCACTGTCTTACACTGAGCCATCCAATGGCACACCTCTTTTATATATGTATGGTCATTTCGGATGCGTTTGTGTGTTTAATGACTACAGGAGGTGAATCCAGAGGAAATCGACACAGATTCGGCATACATCCTCTTCTACGAGCAACAGGGAGTGGACTACTCCCTGTTCATGCCAAAGACTGATGGGAAAAAGATGGCTGACACCAGCAGCATGGATGAGGATTTTGAAACGGACTACAAGAAGTACTGTGTTCTTCAGTGATGCCTGTGCTCTTGTCAGTGTCTGAGAAATGAACTCTCAAAAGATGAAGTCTCTCAGATTGAGAGGAGCCCATCCCCCCCAGTCCCAACCCCTTTTTATTTTTAAAATTTTAGCCAAGCTGCGGTACTGTCCAGTTATTTCAGGCTCGCCATGTCCGACAAGTCAAGAAAGCGTCTGGTCTCCTGACAGTCTTGTTTGTCCGTCTCACACAAAGGTTTTTAATTCCTTCATGTCGATCTGTTGCGAATCTATGTACAGAAGAATTTAGTAAGTGCCGGTCACATACTGTACGGACCATGCGTGACAAGAAACAAGTCATAGCATCAGTATGTATAGACGAAATGCGGTTGGTACTAGTGCTATTTATTGTTTAGAATCTTTGAAATAGTGGCATTGATCGTGCTTGATCGTGTATGATTTTATTTTCAGTGCTATCCTGATTATGGGTACTTTATGTAGATCACATGTGTTTGATCATTTATATATTTCTTTGTAAAGAGGAGTGGAGGATTGTACGCCTTTTTTTTTTTATCTTTGCTATAATTTGTAATTAATACTTGATGCACTTTCATGTTTTAGGTTGCTGTCATTTTATAGTCCCATTCTGCAACGTTGCACGTTTTGGCTCAACATTCTATGTACACGTTGAATGTCATTCCAGGCTTGTTTACAGAGTGTGCCATTGTAGCACATGACATAACCATTATACCTTTTTTTTTTTTTTTTTCGGTGACTCAAGCAGTTTGCTCTGTGCCAACAAGTCCTGTAGTAGAGTTTGTGCCATTGTACCGCCATCATCGTCTTCGCTCAGAATACCAGAATCGCAAACGGCGTTAGCATGTCAACAGGGGAAATGTCTGAGCACTTTATTTATTCGTTGATCGCAAAAGAAAACAAACAAACAAAAAAAGGATTCATGTGTAAAGGGTCGGACTCTCTTATTCCGCTGTTGATGGCTAAATATGAAGCATTTTACAGCGTGGGTCTGTATCTTTGTGCTGTAATGATAATGTTAATATCTCTAAGCCCAGAGAAGTCAGTCGCATAGCAGCCAGTTAAGCAAGTACATTGGTTAGTATTGTTTTGATCTTGTTACATTGTGCCACTATATGACATATTTAACATGAAGAAGTTGGATTAGTAAATCTTGTCTAAATAGTATTAAATATTACCCAGCTGTGGAACCTCAGCCCTCTCTGATTGTGTCTTGCATTATGATGTTGAGTGGTAATGCAGACTTGGTTAGTAATGCTAATCGGTGAGCAGTGTCTTTACCTTGTCTGTACCGGTTCTTGGTTTTGTTCCCTCTCTTGGCTCTCAGGCTGAGAGCCGAGGTAGTCTCCTGACGGGGCCTCTTTTTGTTATGTTGATAACCTACTACTGAAATTCTCTTTTTTATATTAATTGTAAATTTTTCTTTGTTCATTTGTCCGCATTAAACTGTTTATTGTAATCCCTCGTAAAGTTGTATTCAGATCAAATGATTTGCACTGACTTCCTAATAGACAAAGATTGTGTATATAGCGTTTTTTGAAGATATGTGTACTGGAATATGAAATATTAAAAGATGTACTGTGTATGAAGCGAAGCACTGTTAATTATGCCATTGAAGGATGAATAGAAGATATCGGTATGTTGATCGGACACAGCTCAAGTTTGCAGTTACAGACTGAGCAGGTATTCTTATTCAGTTCAGCCATCAGTTAAATCATGCTACTTAAGTAGGCGGAGGCAGCCTTCCAGCTACAACCAGAATCCGCCCAGAACTACATCCCAGGTTCTCAGGGTTCTTGACCTAATCATTCAGTCTTCCCTTCGTACTACCAACAAAGTGTTAAAAGCATGGTCTAAATACAGGGGTTGGACAATGAAACTGAAACACCTGGTTTTAGACCACAATCATTTATTAGTATGGTGTAGGGCCTCCTTTTGCGGCCAGTACAGCGTCAGTTGGTCTTGGGAATGACATATACAAGTCCTGCACAGTGGTCAGAGGGAGTTTAAGCCATTCTTCTTGCAGGATAGTGGCCAGGTCACTACGTGATGCTGGTGGCGGTTCGTCCTTCTTGGTGGTATGCTGACATTACCCTGGATACCGTGGCTCTTGATACATCACAAAGACTTGCTGTCTTGGTCACAGATGCGCCAGCAAGACGTGCACCAACAGTTTGTCCTCTTTTGAACTCTGGTATGTCACCCATAATGTTCTGTGCATTGCAATATTCTGAGCAGAACTGTGCTCTTACCTGCTAACTGAACCTTCACACTCTGCTCTTACTGGTGCAATGTGCAATTAATGAAGATTGGCCACCAGGCTGGTCCAATTTAGCCATGAGACCTCCCACACTAAAATGACAGGTGTTTCAGTTTCATTGTCCAACCCCTGTACCTTAGCTTTCCATTTAGAAAGTCAGTAGAACCGGTAATTTGACTAGGGCCTAACAAGCTTTTGCATATGACTGTATGAAGTAATAAATAACAAAACATTTTTCCACATTCAGATTTGTGTTAAGTGTGGCATAGTGTTCAAAACCAGCCAAACTAACTTTTCATGCTGATTGGTCAGTTGAGCTGATGTTTGGTCCGATCCTAAAGCCCCTATGGTGTCCAAAGCTCATTTGGTCTAGCATGGTGTGCTTGCCCACATGGGCCTCTCCTATACCAAACGCAAAACCAGCCAAAACTAACGCTACCTGATGGATGAGTGAGTGACTGACTAGAGGCAAGCCATCCTTGATTTTGATCTGTGATGACGTATGGCACTTTTTCATGGCCTTCAGCAGAAAAGTGGATTGGTTTTCAACATAAACACATGACCGGAGGAGTGTTTTTCAGAAAAGAAGCGTGTTGAAGTAAAACGGCATCATCTAAAAGCCTAGGAGTCTTGCCCAAGCTTAAGTGATGAAGCATGGTGTGCCTGCCCAGGTGGGTATTCGAACCCCAGTACACTCTGACGTTAGCCACTCTGCTGTACTAACACTAATTGCCCTTGGTTCTTACTGGGGACACGGTGAGTCATGCCTTTACTAAGAGTGACGCCATAGAGGAACCACTTTTGGTTCCCTAAACGGTCCTATCAAAACTATTCTGGTAAATAACCGTGGGAGTTTAAAGAACCTCCCCATAATGTAAGCATACTATACCAATTCCAGTCCGGTTATATTACTCATGATTTAGTTTTTGTTTATTTGTGAATAGGAGCGCATTTTTCCCTCTGTAGGTAAAGGTGAAACAGGGTTATCAGAAGAGTGTTTAGGGAAGTGAAACATGATATTGGTGGGTAATATTATTTTTTCTGTCTGCTGATGATGCAACATACGTGGAAGGCATTTTTAAGGCGAGGCAAAGTAACTGGTGGAGTTGAGAAAATTACCTTCTTGTCTTTGCAAGGTGAAAGCTCATCCTTTTGGAGATCTGAAGTGCATACCAACCCACAGACTCTGTAAAGAGACAAGCCTGACTTTTTTGGGGGGGGCTGCCTAAATCAGAAAACATATCATTCAACCATTTATGCCAATCAGATTTGGCTCCCCTTCCTACATTTATTGGGGACTCATTAGAATAATACCTCCTGCAATCTGGGTAGCTACGGCAACAGCTCCAAAGTCGTCTTTGAGATGGGCTGTAATGTTTTTCTCACAAGCTTCGTAGTTTCTAGCATTATGTGGAAGCTAAGAGCTAATCACAGGAACTACTCTGATGTCAGCTCCACCTATGGGGGTTGAAGGTCATTTTTGATGCTTGGGGTGCATCACCTGGGGGGCCAGAATGTAGCTGCTGTCAAATAGAAAACTGGCTTCAGCTTCATGTCAGGTACGACGTGGTCAGCAGACACGTACAGGTTGTTGCCAACAGTAGAAATTAGAAACATCAGCTCTTCAGTTGAACTTTGTGCAAAATCCTTCAGGGCCTCCTGTGGGTAAACCATGTATCTCACATAGGCTTGATATCATCAGTGTGATCAGAACACTTACTTCACTCGCATCCACATGTCTCATCACCTCATTCAACATGACCACGTTTAAAATAGCAGGACGGAAAAAGCATGCACAGTGCTTCCGTCTGTGAGGTCTTAACTGAATGAAAAAAAAACTAGCACATCTCCCTGCCGACCACTTTCGAGGCCGAATGTCACTTTTTTGAGCAGGTGTTCTCTGCATCATTTCAGCGCAGAGGGGTGAGGGGTATATATGCCATACAGATATCATGTGCATGTTTTTCTTCACCTAATTATGTTTCATTGCCCAGGAGAGTCCAACAACACCTCTGCTTCCTAAGAAGGCTGAGGGGAGTCAACCTGCAGCTCCTCTGCAACTTCTATAGATCCACCGTGGAGAGCATCCTGACAAGCTACATCACTCTGTGGTATGGCAGCGCCCCCTTTGCTGAGCACAAGGCCCTTCAGAGGATGGTAAAGACTGCACAGCTCATCACCGCATCTGCCCTCCCACCCATACAGGACATCTACGACAAGAGATGTCTGAGGAAAGCAGTCAACATACCCTCAGACCCCACACACCCCAGCCCTCACCTGTTCCAACCTCTGCCCTCCAGAAAGACGTCCCGGAACATCCGAGCCAGAACCACCAGGTTCAGGAACAGCTTTTACCCTAGAGCTGTCAGACTGGTCACATCGGGAGCACCTACCTGACTACAACACTAAAGACTGTTACTGGCTTGGATCACCCCAGCACACACTGGGCTCCACTACCTCACAAGACTGTTTAACTGCACTTTAGCTTAACCTGTATACGTGAACATCTCAGCTGTGTATTTATCTATGTTTATTTATCTACTGTACATCTTTAATAAGCAACCTAGCTTACACACACATAAGATATATATGTATATGTGTATGTATATATATGTATATGTATATGTATATCTTGGCTGTGTTTTGTTACACTGTACAACCCTGTATTAGTATAATGACAAGCTGAATAAAATTAGGTCTCGGAATCGAAATAGACATCTGGGGGTAAGCCATGGCAGGATAAAGACGTGTTTTTCTTGCTTTTGCTTTTCTTTTTTTTTTTGACAGGAAACCGCAACCACAGTGGGCTTTATTCTCTGGTGACCTGCTAAAGCACTGGATGCAGCACACACAGCACTTACATAGACAGCACATGAGGAAGTGACAGTCCTGTTTTCATTAGTAGAACCTACTCTTCTGACCACAGAATAGATCACTGAGGACCATGACAGAAGATCAGAGTTAGAGACTGTCTTCTCAAGTAAGTCGCGTCTCTTTTCTCATTAGAAGCAGGAGGCTGAATGTCTAGTCTCGCGGTTTTCCCCTAAAACCTTATGATAGGGTTGCGGCATGTCTTCTGTGCAGTGTCTTTGTGATGAAGGACGCAGTTAATATTATGAAATAGTGTTGAGATTTGACTCAGTTAGCATTAGCAAAGCTGCTAGCTGCAGTATTAAGTTCTTGGTTTCCAGGAGTGGTGTTACAAAGTCACTGGCTACTGTATCTGTATTGAAACATTTCCATTCTGGGGGACTTTTTACCTGTAAAAGTTCAAAGTTTAGTATCTTACTGTCCACTACATCTTTACTCCACTATGTACTCTATTACATACTCCGCTGCTTTTGTCTTAAATGTGCGTAAAATTGTAAGATGCCAAAATGAAAGGCGCATGAAGGAACTTTGTTGTGACCTTTTGGACAGAGCATGGTCATGTCTAATGGAAACTGTGTGCCTTCAGTGATTAGTGCTTATGATAATTGAAATGCAGTCACTACAATGGAAAATGTGAAATGCAGTTCACACATGACAGTCATTTTCCATTGTGGCATACAGAATAGGCGTCAGGGGGACTACATTGTTTTTGTCTTGCTCAGCCTCTTTACTGAAAACTACATATGGGACTTTAAGTTTTTTTTTTTCTGACATTGAATATGTGGAGCAGACAACATAATGCTTCATATACAAACCCTGTAATATACTACTACTACTACTACTAATGTACGTATGTATATATATATATATATATATATATATATATATATATTGTATTTATACATATATAATTGTGCAGAAATGAAGATTTATAGAAGGTTTTAATTATGTTAACTTTGTAATGAAACAGTCAGCATATTTTACGATGCAGCTGGTCAGCATACTTTACTGACGATATCCACATTATGCTTAGAGACTGAGTACATGTTGTTGTACTTGCTGATACTGATATTAATACACACTATGTAACCTAGTGTTAATGAGTGTAACATACCTCATCAGTTCAATTATTCTAATCTAGATCACTTTAAAAGATGCATTTGCTCGATATGCCATTTCAGTTAGCGTTAACGCATGTCATTAAACTGCTTCTGTGCAGCGCTAGGTAACGTAGGCTAAAGTTTGGACACTCATTGGTCTCTGTTACCGTCTCTGTTCCACAGTGACAGAAAATGTTTTATATATATTTTCTAGCAGTGATTTTGTGTCCTGTTCCAATTACCATCTTCCAAGTTGGCTAGAGTAAGGAAAACTATTGCAAGGGAATGCAAAAAGCCTGCGAAGGAATGCAACCTCATGGCATATTGTTTTTGCCAAATTAAAAAAATGTAGAAAGGAACTTAACTGTGTGCTGATTGGATTTCAGGGTGGATTTTATTCCGTTCCAAACTTCTTTAACACAATATAATTAAGGTTGTGGTTTTCATTTTGTCCCTACATGTCCCACATGTCCCTATGGAAAAGCATGTCATTACGTTCCATATTGCCGGTTGTAATATTCCTCTCCATACCATGTATGTTCACTACTGGGTTTGGATAATAAATGAAATGGCTATATTTGCATTGCAGAGTGCCGGTTCCCATCACCACCACTCTGAGCCAGTGAATTTCTCTGTGATTAATCTTTTTACATCAAACAACTCTGAATGACTGTAATGAGTGCAAAGTGCTGTCAGTTTGGTGTGTTCTAACAAAACCGTAAAGCCATCTCCATAGTAGTAGCTGCACAGGAGAAGGTGAATTCTTAATTTATATGGGAACCAATGCGACAAGCAGATCTGCTGTTTAAAAGTAACACAGTGGTGATACGTGGTTTCGATAAGATGTTTCTGTCTATGGTTACACGGTTAGACGGTAGACTAGTTCCCTACATATTGGAGTAGCTTCACGTTCTGTGAGTTATTTTTTGTAGATTTAATCTTAGAGGCAGATTTACATTTACGTTATGTTAATATTAATCCTGGAGCAGATACTGTACCTTACATATAAATATGATGTGCTTTTGTTTTCAGCTCTTAAAACCATTTTCCAGAACCAGATTTGGAGTGATGGAGCTTCTTTTACTGATTGTGGTTACGTTTTACCATATGACCATTTGCTAAGCCCCCTTTAACTTGTAGAATGAAATGAAGTAATACTCTAATGCTTTTATTACTGTGCCTATAGACTGTGTGTCTCAGATGGGTCTCATTTAAAAGCACTCCTCGAGCCTTCTACATGACGTGGCATCACAAAAACAATGAATTCAAAGCAGGCCATTTTTAAAGAATTACTTTATTAACCATCCTGCAAAGCTTGAATGACAAATATTTAGTTATAACGTTAAAAATATGATATAGCACAGCTTACAAACCCTTTATCAGACAATAGAGAACTGTGTGGGCATGGCAATAAGCAACTTGTTTGGCTCTTTGTCCAACACTCCTATCTTCCTCCGCTCCTCATACAGAACTAAAATCATTATGTGTCCATGCGGCTGGACAGACAAACCGCATGAATAAAGGAATGAATGAACAAACACTGCTGTTGTATGGATAAATGGTTGACCAAGTGCATCTACAGTTAGGCAATATAGTTTGCTAGCTTGCCTAGCCTTAGCTCTGAAACTGTTTTGAGTGGGCGGAGCAGGACACATTAGTCTTGTGATTATTATGGAAATACTTGACATATGGGGGAATATAGACATTTTTTAGATTTTGGGAATTTATTCATACCACATAATAAAGAAGACACAGATCACACGTAATAGGCCCCTTTGGTGACATTTGCCGGCTAATGACTTTTGGTTAACTGTAAATCTTGGGCTGGCATTAAATATATAAACCTGCATAATATACTTGTAATATTCCTTTAATAACTGTACAGGTTTGCACTGCACTGCACTGCCCTTTCCTTTTCTTTCCTAGTCTGTTTTTTTTCTGGTTTTAGGTCCGTATTCAAGTGCAGACTACTGGCATGGCATCGAACCTCACAACCTCCTGCCCCTGCACAAAGGGCCAACAAACAACAGGTGAGAAACTCAGAACACAGATAAGCCTTGTTACTGTCGATGACTCATGGGCTGGAAAACTGGCATGTATGAAACAGACATGTATAAATCAGAGATGTGTAAAACAGGCATGTGTAAATCAGACATGTATAAATCAGATGTGTGTAAAACAGACATGTATAAAACAGACATGTGTAAAACAGGCATGTGTAAAACAGGCATGTGTAAATCAGACATGTATAAATCAGACATGTGTAAATCAGACATGTATAAATCAGACATGTATAAATCAGATGTGTGTAAAACAGGCATGTGTAAATCAGACATGTATAAATCAGATGTGTGTAAAACAGACATGTATAAAACAGACATGTGTAAAACAGGCATGTGTAAATCAGACATGTATAAATCAGATGTGTGTAAAACAGACATGTATAAAACAGACATGTGTAAAACAGGCATGTGTAAATCAGACATGTGTAAATCAGACACATGTATAACAGACATGTGTAAAACGTGTAAATCAGACATGTATAAAACAGACATTTATGAAACAGTCATGTGTAAAACAGACATGTGTAAATCAGACATGTATAAAACAGACATGTATAAATCACACATGTGTAAATCAGACATGTGTAAATCAGACATGTATAAAACAGACATGTGTAAATCAGACGTGTATAAATCAGACATGTATAAATCAGACATGTGTAAATCACACATGTATAAAACAGACATGTATAAATCAGACATGTATAAATCACACATGTATAAATTAGACATGTATAAAACAGACATGTGTAAATCAGACGTGTAAATCAGACATGTATAAATCAGACATGTGTAAATCAGACATGTATAAAACAGACATGTATAAATCACACATGTGTAAAACAGACATGTGTAAATCAGACATGTGTAAATCAGACATGTATAAATCAGACATGTGTAAATCAGACATGTATAAAACAGACATGTATAAATCACACATGTGTAAAACAGACATGTGTAAATCAGACATGTGTAAATCAGACATGTATAAATCAGACATGTATAAAACAGACATGTATAAAACAGACATGTGTAAATCAGACGTGTAAATCAGACATGTATAAAACAGACATGTATAAAACAGACATGTGTAAATCAGACGTGTAAATCAGACATGTATAAATCAGACATGTATAAAACAGACATGTATAAATCACACATGTGTAAAACAGACATGTGTAAATCAGACATGTGTAAATCAGACGTGTAAATCAGACATGTATAAATCAGACATGTATAAAACAGACATGTGTAAATCAGACATGTATAAATCAGACATGTATAAATCAGACATGTGTAAATCAGACATGTATAAATCAGACATGTGTAAATCAGACGTGTAAATCAGACATGTTTTGCATCATCAAAATCCCTTTTTTTCAGAAATGGACAACCTGACGCTCTACATAATCATAGCTGCAGCCACCTTCACAGTTCTCATCACTGGAATCTCTTTAATGTGGCTGAAAAAGTGAGTTTGCTTACAAATCCTTTCCGCTACTTCAGCCCCGCCAGCAATGTTGATTTAGCAAGATTTGCAACATATGACATACAGACAACTTTACTCTTCCAGGTACAGGTCCTTAATGCGCACCATTAGTGGGCTCCAGAACTTAAAACCTGTGTCTGCAGAGCAGCTGTCCCCTCTTCCCCTCGAAAGTCCTCTGGAGCAAAACTTGTCTTTGAAAAGTGTAACAGTTGAACTGGGACAAAACGACCTTTCTGTCTGCGTACCCAGGCGACAAACCACAAAGTCAGCTTCGGGATTTCTGAGGAGGCCACCACAAACGGTAATATGAGTAAAGGCAACAGAACATATGACTGAACACATTAATCCTACTGTGTACAGCGGTGAGCAAAACTACTGGGCATGATAAACATGTGAACTGTGAACTGTGCATTTTGGAGTTACCACCCAACACTCAGTTGAGATACTCAGTCCTCCATTAAATTAAATCAGGTGTGCTGATGGTGGAATTTCCATGGCGATGAAACAATCCTGCATTATTTTAATAACTTAAATTAAAGTGATTTAATTAAATCACATATTTAATTTATTAATTTATCATTAATTTATTTATTATTAATTAAATCGTTTATTTAATTTATTAACTTAATAATTAATTAATTAAATTAAATCATTTAGTTAAATTTAATTGAAGTAAAAATAGTAAATAAAAGAAAAGAGTTATTATTGTTTTAATAATACAGGAGATCAAGCTCAGCTACAAAACCAGAGTGAACATATCAGAAGGAACAAGAACAGAGGCAAAAACCACAGGACAAGCAGAAGGTCAAAACCCAAAAACCAAAACAGAGCCAGCGAACAAGTTAACGGGACAGCCGAGACAAAACCAATAAACAAATGGAAATCAAAAAGAGTATAAAGGGAGAAACGCTGGAGAGAGGTCAGTAAGGCAGTAGAGCTGGCAATCCCTCAGAAGGAGCGAGTGGAAACAGACCGGTACATATACAGGTCAGCATGATTAGGAACAGGTGAGATGAGTTAGAACCCGGGCCATGCGGAACGTTGAGGTGGATTGTGTTTAGTGGATTGGGAACACATGGGGATGGAGTCATGCGGAGATGGCTCATGTAGCTCAGAGCGTCAGAGGTAGGTAGAGAACAGGGAAGCGTGGCGGTTCAGAGAGTCAGAACAGGATGTCAATCAAATACTCTTAGAATGAAAAATCTAAGCAGAGACATGATTCTGTTACATATCATCATCATATTTAATTATGTGGAACACTACAGCACACACTTCCAGTGGTCTTACGTTGAAGTGTTGTCCTACGAGTCGCTTTAGGGAGACGTCTATGATCTGTTCAACATGAGAAGTGCAGTTATGATACTGAAATACTGAAATACTGCTGTTATCCTGAATGAGGCTGCAGAGTGCTGTGTCTAACCTCGTCTGCATTATAAAGTGGTCTGCTGTTTACTGAATGACACAAACTAGATCACACCAAGTCACAGCTCTACTACTATAAATATTCTAAATGTATTGTAATATTAACGTTTGACCTTGGAGAGGAACTTTACCTTACTTTTTCCCTGTCCACATTTATGACATTTAGCTGACGCTCTTATCCAGAGCAGCTTACAAGGTTAATCATATTACAGGTGGGCCAGTGTAGTGTTAGGAGTCTTGCCCAGGGACTCTTATTGGTGTAGCACAGTGTAGTCACCCAGGCCCGAATTTGAATCCCATTCTCACGCATGTAGTGGTGGCTCCCTGGTGAGTAGTCGTGTTATCCAGTGAGCTACTTTAAATAAACCATGTTGAAGCTTTAGGAATTTCCCCTGACTTGTATTAGTTGTTGTCAGAATATTGCATCCAAGAATAGCACAGAGCTACGAGTGTTCTGCAAGGAGGACTAAGTGGAAATCCCTGAAACAGGAAATGAAATACTCATTGCTGGAAAGAGTCTTTGTAACCTATGACATCTGTCAAAGTGGGATGATAATAAGAGCCTTATGGGATGTCCAGACATTTGTGTGTGCCGCTACAAGGACCAGGCCAACTTTGCTGCAGGGTGTTTTCTCCATGCCCGTTCAAAAACCAACAAAATGAGGCCTAAACTTTTACATACAACTGTACATATATAGATTTAGACTATTCTTAACAGACAGTTTATTAGTAGTTGGTGTGGCCCACCAGAGAGCTACCACCCCACGTGGGAGACCAGTCTAGGCAGCAAATGCTGAGCTACACCAATAAGAGTCCTTGGGCAAGACTCCCAACACTGCACTATCCAGCCTGTAATACGAATAACCTTGTAAATAAGAGCTTTGCCTAAATATAGACACTGCTTTTAGGAGCATGAAATGATGGACTGGATGATCTAAACTACATGTACGTTTCCCAGGAAGGCCAGTTTAACAGAGCTGACCTCATCTTGAATCAGCTCATCAAAGCTGGAAGAGAGGGAGTGTTGTATAAAGCAAAAATGACACACACCACCATTAAAGGGCACAACATGTTCACCTGTAAGGTCTCCAAAAAAGGTAAGAACTTCCCTCCATTACAATTGTGCACTTTCAACATTACTTCTTATTAAATATCTTCTTATTAAATATCCTCTTATTACATGACTTCTTATTAAATATCCTCTTATTAAATATCTTCTTATTACATTACTTCTTATTAAATATCTTCTTATTAAATATCCTCTTATTAAATATCTTCTTTTTAAATATCTTCTTATTACATTACTTCTTATTAAATATCCTCTTATTAAATATCTTCTTATTACATTACTTCTTATTAAATATCTTCTTATTAAATATCCTCTTATTAAATATCTTCTTTTTAAATATCTTCTTATTACATTACTTCTTATTAAATATCTTCTTATTAAATATCTTCTTATTAAATATCCTCTTATTAAATATCCTCTTATTAAATATCTTCTTTTTAAATATCTTCTTATTAAATATCCTCTTATTAAATATCTTCTTATTAAATATCTTCTTATTACATTACTTCTTATTAAATATCTTCTTATTAAATATCTTCTTATTAAATATCTTCTTATTACATTACTTCTTATTAAATATCTTCTTATTAAATATCTTCTTATTACATTACTTCTTATTATATATATTTTTATTAAATATCCTCTTATTAAATATCTTCTTATTAAATATATTCTTATATCATAGTTTTTTTTAAATATCTTCTTATTAATTTATCTTCTTATTAAATATCTTCTTATTAAATATCCTCTTATTAAATATCTTCTTATTAAATATCTTCTTATTACATTACTTCTTTTTAAATATCTTCTTATTAAATATCTTCTTATTACATTACTTCTTATTAAATATCTTCTTATTAAATATCTTCTTATTAAATATCCTCTTATTAAATATCTTCTTATTAAATATCTTCTTATTAAATATCTTCTTATATCATAGTTTTTTAAAATATCTTCTTATTAAATATCTCCTTATTAAATATCTTTTTATTAAATATCTTCTTATTACATTACTTCTTATTAAATATCTTCTTATTAAATATCTTCTTATTAAATATCCTCTTATTAAATATCTTCTTATTACATATCTTCTTATTACATTACTTCTTATTAAATATCTTCTTATTAAATATCTTCTTATTAAATATCTTCTTGTTACATTACTTCTTATTAAATATCTTCTTATTAAATATCTTCTTATTACATTACTTCTTATTATATATATTTTTATTAAATATCCTCTTATTAAATGTCTTCTTATTAAATATATTCTTATTAAATATCTTCTTATATCATAGTTTTTTTTTATATCTTCTTATTAAATATCTTCTTATTAAATATCCTCTTATTAAATATCTTCTTATTAAATATCTTCTTATTAAATATCCTCTTATTAAATATCTTCTTATTAAATATCTTCTTATTAAATATCTTCTTATATCATAGTTTTTTAAAATATCTTCTTATTAAATATCTTCTTATTAAATATCTTCTTATTACATTACTTCTTATTAAATATCTTCTTATTAAATATCTTCTTATTAAATATCCTCTTATTAAATATCTTCTTATTAAATATCCTCTTATTAAATATCTTCTTATTAAATATCTTCTTATTACATATCTTCTTATTACATTACTTCTTATTAAATATCTTCTTATTAAATATCTTCTTATTAAATATCTTCTTATTACATATCTTCTTATTACATTACTTCTTATTAAATATCTTCTTATTAAATATCACATTGTTATATTGCATGCATAGTGGTTTAATGTGAAATCTAGAGTAATAGATCAAAAGTGTTGAATTGTTGCCTAGTGTACTGACACATTAACCTCCTGAGACCCGGACTTGCTTGGTGTGCAGTCCTAGCTATTTGTAATTAGTAGGACCCAACAAGTATAAAAACTAAACCTTGTCTTTGTACAGGAAGTTGTCCTCATATGAGGCCAAAGGGTCAACGTTTTAAAAAGTATCATGGTGCAGAGCAGCAGAAATGTAACGTCCTCATATGAGGACGCTGTGGCTTCAGGAGGCTAATACACTCTCTGATGCCTGAGACAATGCTGTAGGATAGTTCTGCGGTAGAGTTTTGTTCTCAAATGTTTTTTTTTGTTGTTGTTGTTTTTTTTGTTACATTTACAGCAGTCAGATATCACAGGACAGTGTGAGTTTAAAGAGCCCACGATGAAAATGAATTTTTTTCAGATTTACTAGCCTTTCACCAACATCACCACTACATCCTAAAGCTCAGAAGACATGTGTAAGCTCAGTGGTCATTTTGGATGGCAAATAAAATGGTCAGATTTGTGTTGGTGACTTTTGGTCACCGTTGTGGTAAATTTCTCTACTATGGACTGTTTCACATGCAACTCTGAATGACATCGTTTACATCTCAACAAGTGCGAATTTTCCCCCTTTAACTGAAAAGACATTGTCTTTATTACTCTTTGTCCGACTGTTTCAGACATTCAGTCTCTTTTTTAGGGTGCACCCGAAAGGACATGGAAAGAGAGGTTTCAGTCATGCAGAAGCTGGGTATGCACAAGAACCTGCTGCAGCTTTTGGACTGGGACATCACAAACAGTAGGAGGCCTTTTGTCATCACTTTTATCTGAAACCTGTAATACTATTAACATCTCAAGACAAAGTGCACCAACCACATACTTCAGTTAAAAGTAGAGATACCCACGGTGAAATATTCCTCCAGTAAAAGTAGAAGTTCCTCACTTTAGTCCTTCAGTGTACTTAGATATAGAGAGTAACAGGAGCTCTAATGTCCTCTTATCATTTCTGGAACAGGACTCTTCATCAGCTCAGTGTAGGTGAAGAGACTCTAGTGTCTCTCAGTCCACCAGT
This sequence comes from Prochilodus magdalenae, assembly GCA_024036415.1. Classification (NCBI taxonomy): domain Eukaryota; kingdom Metazoa; phylum Chordata; class Actinopteri; order Characiformes; family Prochilodontidae; genus Prochilodus; species Prochilodus magdalenae. The sequence goes on along the minus strand of JAMWET010005419.1, from coordinate 122,897 downwards.
CTTTAATAGAAGCTCATTCATTACTCTGACACTGACAGCTATTCACATCATCATCATTACAGTACACTAACACATCATACTTACTGAGTTACTGTACACCAACACACTACTTACAGTACACTAACGCATTACACTTACTGAGTTACTGTACACCAACACACTACTCACAGTACACTAACACATTACACTTACTGAGCTACTGTACACCAACACACTACTTACACTACACTAACACATTACACTTACTGAGCTACTGTACACCAACACACTACTTACAGTACACTAACATTACACTTACTGAGTTACTGTACACCAACACACTACTTAAAGTACACTAACACATTACACTTACTGAGTTACTCTACACCAACACACTACTCACAGTACACTAACGCATTACACTTACTGAGTTACTGTCCACCAACACGCTACTTACAGCACACTAACACATTACACTTACTGAGTTACTGTACACCAACACACTACTTATAGTACACTAACACATCATACTTACTGAGTTACTCTACACCAACACACTACTCACAGTACAACTAACCAAACATTACACTTACTGAGCTACTGTACACCAACACACGCTACTTACAGTACACACTAACACATTACACTTACTGAGTTACTGTACACCAACAACGCTACTTACAGCACACTAAACACATTACACTTACTGAGTTTACTGTACACCAACACGCTACTTACAGCACACTAGGCATTACAACTTAGCTGAGTTACTGTCACACCAACACGCTATTTACAGTACACTAACGCATTACACTTACTGAGTACTGTACACCAACACGCTACTCACAGTACACTAACGCATTACACTTACTGAGTTACTGTACACCAACACGCTACTCATAGTACACTAACACATTACACTTCCTGAGTTACTGTACACCAACACGCTACTTACAGTACACTAACGCATTACACTTCCTGAGTTACTGTACACCAACACGCTACTTACAGTACACTAACGCATTACACTTACTGAGTTACTGTACACCAACACGCTACTCACAGCACACTAACGCATTACACTTACTGAGTTACTGTACACCGACACGCTACTCACAGCACACTAACGCATTACACTTACTGAGTTACTGTACACCGACACGCTACTCACAGTACACTAACGCATTACACTTACTGAGTTACTGTACACCGACACGCTACTCACAGTACACTAACGCATTACACTTACTGAGTTACTGTACACCGACACGCTACTCACAGTACACTAACGCATTACACTTACTGAGTTACTGTACACCCAAACGCTACTCACAAGTTACACTAACGCATTACACTTACTGAGTTACTGTACACCAACACGCTACTCACAGTACACTAACGCATTTACACTTACTGAGTTTACGGTACACCGACACGCTACTCACAGTTACACTAACGCATTACACTTGACTGAGTTACTGTTACACCGACACGCTACTCACAGCACACTAACGCATTACACTTACTGAGTTACTGTACACGACCGACACGCCTACTCACAGCACACTAACGCATTACATTACACTTACTGAGTTAAACTGTACACCGGACACGCTACACTTACTTGAGTACAGTACACTAACACATTAACACTTACCTGAGTTACTGCTACACCAACACGCTACTTACAGTACACTAACACATTACACTTACTGAGTTACTGTACACCAACACGCTACTCACAGTACACTAACACGTTACACTTACTGAGTTACCGTACACCGACACGCTACTCACAGCACACTAACACGTTACACTTACTGAGTTACCGTACACCGACACGCTACTCACAGCACACTAACACGTTACACTTACTGAGTTACCGTACACCGACACGCTACTCACAGCACACTAACACGTTACACTTACTGAGTTACTGTACACCGGACACGCTACCTCACAGCACCAACTAAGCACGTTACACTTACTGATTTTACTGTACACCAAACACGCTACTCACAGTACACTAACACATACACTTACTGAGTTACTGTACACCACCACACTACTTACAGTACACTAACACATTACACTTACTGAGTTACTGTACACCAACACACTACTCACAGTACACTAACACATTAAACTTCTTGATTTACCGTACACCCACAAGACACGCTACGTACAGCACACTAACACGTTACACTACTGAGTACTGTACACCACCACACTACTTACAGTACACTAACACGTTACACTTTACTGAGTTACGTTACAACGGACACGCTACCAGTACACGTTCACTTACTGTACACTAACCTACACGTACGGAGGCTACTGTACACCACCACACTACTATACAGTACAACTAAAACATTACACTTACTGAGTTACTGTACACCAACACACTACTTACAGTACACTCAACACATTACACTTACTGAGTTACTGTAACACCAACACACTACTCACAGTACACAACACGAGGTACTGTAAACCCAACAGTACTTACACTAACACGTTAAACTTACTGAGTTACCGTACACCAACACGCTACTTACAGCACACTAACACGTTACACTTACTGAGTTACCGTACACCGACACGCTACTTACAGTACACTAACACGTTACACTTACTGAGTTACCGTACACCGACACGCTACTTACAGCACACTAACACGTTACACTTACTGAGTTACCGTACACCGACACGCTACTTACAGCACACTAACACGTTACACTTACTGAGTTACCGTACACCAACACGCTACTCACAGTACACTAACGCATTACACTTACTGAGTTACTGTACACCAACACACTACTTACAGCACACTAACACGTTACACTTACTGAGTTACCGTACACCAACACGCTACTCACAGTACACTAACGCATTACACTTACTGAGTTACTGTACACCAACACACTACTTACAGTACACTAACACACTACACTTACTGAGTTACTGTACACCACCACACTACTTACAGTACACTAACACATTACACTTACTGAGTGTGGTGTGCAAGTCTTAGACCTTAAAACAAGTTAATTCAATTACACATCAGTTATGCACCCTGAAATCTTAATCTTCATCATAATTTGGTTTTATTTTTATAAACACATATAAATAACATACTGACCAGCGATAAAAACAATAAACAGAAAATAGTCTGTGTATTTTATTCATATCATGACCATCAATGCATTCTACACCCCTGAAGGAACAACTTCTCAATTACATCAGGGTGTCTTAGGTCATCTGTGTTTGGGTCATTTGAAGCACCACAGCTTTGTGTGCTTTTGCCTTTGTCCTCGGTGTCCCAGGTCCATACATGTTGGTTATGGAGGATGTCACCCATGGGAGCCTACGAAGTTACCTCCAGGTGAATCAAGACAGACTGTGCAGGGATAAAGACCTCCAGCAGCTCTTCACACTCGCAATCTACCACATAGCACATGCCATGGAGCACATCCGCTCTAGAATGGTACTTACACGGCCGGAACCTTTCTACATATAACCAGGTGACTCCATAAAGTTTTACTCATTGTCTTATTATATTATCACCAGATAGTGCACTGTGACCTGGCGCTGAGGAATATCCTGGTGCACAAATTCCCTCATGAGGTAAAAGTAGCTGAGTTCGGACTGGCCAGAGAAGTTGCGCGCACGTGGAGCAGAAACAGCAGCTGCAAAAAGCACCACAGGGTAAGCGAGATGTGTTTATAGTTTTAGTCTCGGAGAGTGTTCAGCGCTCTCGAAATGTATCAACATTTTCAGGATTGAAGATGAAAATAGGTCCTTTACCTGCAGATCCAAACTCCAAACACACCTGCACAAGGTTGAAGTGTATACTGTATATGCCATGGCAGTGCATAAAGCAGGAAGGTGTAGGAATATGTGTTTATGTTCAGGGAATGTTATTACCTTTATATAGGGATTTTACTTCCTTGGTTTTGAGTGTATAGGATCAGTCTGTGGTGCTCTTATGCTCTCCTCCAGGAACGAGTTCCCGCCCGGTGGTACCCTCCAGAGTATTTCAGGAATGATGTCTATGGGTTTAAAGGTGATGTCTGGGCATTTGGTATCGTAATATGGGAGATGCAAACATTTGGTACGTATCCAATACCCTAATAATTAGATACCTAAAAATGTGGTGTTAATATTATTATTATTATGATGGTTATTATTATAATGATGATTATTATTATTATTTTTTAAATTATTATTATTTTGTTGTTGTTGTTGTTGTTGTTAGTAGTAGTAGTGTTGTTGTTGTTTTGTTATTATTATTATTATTATTATTAGTAGTAGTAGTAGTAATAGTAGAATGAATAATAATAATAATACTGTAATTATTATTATTATTGTGGTTGTTGTTGTTTTTATTATTATAATTATTGATATTATTATTATTATTATTATTATTATTATTATTATTATTATTATTATTATTATTAATAATAATAATAATAATAATAATAATTATTATTATTATTATTATTGTTGTTATTATTATAATTATAATAATAATCATATTTCTTCTTCTTCTTCTTCTTCTTCTTCTTCTTCTTCTTCTTATTATTATTATTATTATTATTATTATTATTATTATTTAGACAGCATGTTTCATACCATTGGCAGCTAAAGATGCTTTATTGACCTTATTGACATCAGTAATGGTGGGGATAATAATATATATAAATACCATGTTAATGTAGTTTGAACTAAACGCTGAGTTAAAGAGATACGGTGTATTAAATGTGAGCACTGAGCCCTACAATCTAATTGAAGCTGGAATTGAGTTCCCCAGTTTAGAAGCAGAATAACTGCCTCTCCATGTCTTCTGTGTTTAAAACATGGATAATACAATCCAATCATAAACAATCACCTGCTATTTCCATCCTTATTACACAGCTATGATTAACCCCTCATTGCATTCTTCAGGCATGCTGCCGTACCCTAACTTGAACACATCAGAGGAAGTAGCACGCTACGTGTGTGCTGGCCACAGAAATGCAGAGCCTGCACAGTGTAGGCCGGAGATGTGAGTAGGAGTGCTAAGACATTTTCACACCTCTCAAGTTTTTCCGGTACTCACACTACAGGAGAACTATACCTTTGTTTCGACCATCTACTGTTTGTAAGTAACTGAACCAAAGTAGTGTGGATTTACTCCACGGCAATAACACACAAAGGTGTAAGGTAAAATCTCACGACACAGACAAGCCTATTTTATTATATATATATACATGGATAGATATAGATAGATATATGTACGTATATATATATATATACAGTGAGGAAAATAAGTATTTGAACACCCTGCAACTTTGCAAGTTCTTCCACTTAGAAATCATGGAGGGGTCTGAAATTTTCATCTTAGGTACATGTCCACTGTGAGAGACATAATCTAAAATCACAATGTATGATTTTTTAATAATTTATTTGTGTTACTGCTGCAATAAGTATTTGAACACCTGCCAATCAGCAAAAATTCTGGCCCTCAAAGACCTGTTAGTCCGCCTCTAAAAACTCCACCTCCACCCCACTTATTATTCTAAATTAGAAGCACCTGTTCGAGGTCGTTAGCTGCATAAAGACACCTGTCCACCCCAGCTACTAACATGGCTAAGACCAAAGAGCTGTCCAAAGACACCAGAGACAAAACTGTTGACCTCCACAAGGCTGGAAAGGGCTACGGGGCAATTTCCAAGCAGCTTGGTGAAAAAAGATCATCTGTTGGAGCAATTATTAGAAAATGGAAGAAGCTAAACATGACTGTCAATCTCCCTCGGACTGGGGCTCCACGCCAGATCTCACCTTGTGGCGTATCAGTGATCCTAAGAAAGGTGAGGAATCAGCCCAGAACTACACGGGAGGAGCTGGTCAATGACCTGAAGAGAGCTGGCACCACTGTTTCCAAGGTTACTGTGGGTAATATACTAAGACGTCATAGTTTAAAGTCATGCATGGCACGGAAGGTTCCCCTGCTTAAATCAACACACGTCCAGGCCCGTCTTAAATTTATAACCAAGGAGTGGCTCCGTAAGAAGCATATCAAGGTTCTGGAGTGGCCTAGCCAGTCTCCAGATCTAAACCCTATAGAAAATCTTTGGAGGGAGCTCAAACTGCACTGTTTCTCAGCGACAGCCCAGAAACCTGGCTGATCTGGAGAAGGTCTGTGTGGAGAAATGGGCCAGAATCCCTGCTGCAGTGTGTGCACACCTGGTGAAAAACTACAGGACCTCTGTAATTGCAAACAAATTCTACTGTACCAAATATTAACATTGATTTTCACAGGTGTTCAAATACTTATTTGCAGCAGTAACACACAAATAAATTATTAAAAAATCATACATGGTGATATTCAGATTTTTATTTTTAGATTATGTCTCTCACAGTGGACATGCACCTAAGATGAAAATTTCAGAACTCTCCATGATTTCTAAGTGGGAGAACTTGCAAAGTAGCAGGGTGTTCAAATACTTATTTTCCTCACTGTATATATATATATATATATGAATGAACACATGCATTGAAAGGGTTAGCAGCATTAGATTGACATACACACATACACATTGACTTCATTATGTGCACCTCCTTGTATCTACACGCATTGTGTTTTATCAGCTCTGTTTACCATATAAGGTGGAAGGTTAGAAGCCGCACAGGAGCCACACCATCACAGGGCAGGTTTTCTTTGTTTGGTGGAACATTTTTCTGTCCACTCATTTAGACACTCCTACCTTGCTGGTCCACCTTATAGATGTACAGTCAGAGACGATAGCTCATCTGCTGCTGCAGTTTGTGGTGGTCATCCTCTAGTCTTTTAGCATGGGTAGTTTTGGTTGGTGGACGATTCTCAGTCCAGCAGTGACGCTGAGGTGTCCAGCAGCACCAGCACAACACACACTAACACACCACCCCCACATCAGTGTCACTGCAGTGCTGAGAATGATCCATCACCCACATAATACCTGCTCTTTGGTGGTCCTTTGAGGGTCCTAACCATTGAAAGAGCAAGGGTCAAATGGGGCCTACAAAGTATGCAGAGAAATGAATTTACCTGTAGGTTAAAGTGGAGCTGATAAAAAGGAGACAGAGTGCAGGTAGAAGGACATGCTGTTGTTTCTGTGGGCAGGAAGTGGCTGGTCAGTTATTTGTATTACATAGTTTGTCTGTGTCTGACAACAGTAGTGTGCACGGACATTCGGTGTTGCTAAAACTCAGGCACTGGCCTAGGGACTCATTGGTTTAGGTCTGATCTCACACTCTCATGGCACACTTTTCATTTTGCACACATTTTTGTTTTTCCTGCAGCTTTGCTGATTTAACACATGCTGGACCAGCAGTGGAGGCTTATTACGGTGGTTTATTCAGAACAATGGGTGTGTCTGAAACACCTGAGCACACTAATTCATTGCGTGGGGTCTCCTCATACCTTATAGTGGCCATATAGTGCGTCACATAACATCTGAAATAACTCATCATGGTTATAGAAAGAGGAAAACGAAGCACACTAGCACCTGGCCTAGGCCTGGCCTGTCTAAGAAGGGGTCTCTATGTTACGTCCACAGGCTACAAATGATGCAAGACTGCTGGCAAGAGCCCTATTCCCTGAGGCCTTCTTTTAGGGAACTTGTTCGAGTTTTGGAAAACATTCTCGAAACTGATCGTGTAAGTGTCCTTCACACTATGATGCAGAATATGTTAGATAGATAGATAGATAGATAGATAGATAGATAGATAGATAGATAGATAGATAGATAGATAGATAGATAGATAGATAGATAGATAGATAGATAGAGAAATACAGAAATAGATAGATAGATAGATAGATAGATAGATAGATAGAGAAATACAGAAATAGATAGATAGATAGATAGATAGATAGATAGATAGATAGATAGATAGATAGATAGATAGATAGATAGATAGATAGATAGATAGATAGATGGATAGACCGATAGAGAAATACAGAGATAGATAGAGAAATACAGAAATAGATAGATAGATAGATAGATAGATAGATAGATAGATACACTGCTACACTGAACTGATCGTGTAAGTGTCCTTCACACTATAATGCAGAATATGTTAGATAGATAGATAGATAGATAGATAGATAGATAGATAGATAGATAGATAGATAGATAGATAGATAGATAGATAGATAGAGAAATACAGAAATAGATAGATAGATAGATAGATAGATAGATAGATAGATAGATAGATAGATAGATAGATAGATAGATAGATAGATAGATAGATAGATAGATAGATACACTGCTACACTGAATTTAAAAACCACCCATTTTTTTGTTTATAGGACTATGTGGATATGGACAGCAGTGACCCAATAGCCCCTGTGGAGCGTGAAGACTCTCATCCCATTTGTACAACTGAGGTGTACTGTAACACAACGGAACGTTAGCTCTGCTCTGTTCTGCAGGCTTAAACTATGAATGATGTTTGGTATTGTATCTGTGATTTTAGTAAGGATGGAAGACGTCTGTGATAAATTATGGATGACAGACAAAATGGCAAACCAGGCAGACCAGGCAAAAAAAAACCTAACAGGGATTGTATGTCTGTTACTGTGAGCAGTGACTATATACACTCATCATCAAAAGAACAGCTGCCCCCAAAGGAAGTGTGGGAGTGCAGTGCTACTGGGAAAGAAGATAACGGCTAACAAGAACAATAAATGATGATGAATTTAGACTGATATGATCAATATTTATTGAGCTACACATACAGAAGTCTGTCTCTCAGTATGGCACCAGGCCACCATGTTTGCTATGCTAATGCAACATGCCAGATGTCTCAGCAGGGATTTGTAGAGGGTCCTAATGGTGTCCTGTAATAATTCAGCCCAGGCAGCTTCAGTATTCTCACACAGGTCCTGCAGAATGTGCAGTAGGGGCGGAGGTGGAGTAACGCCAGGCCTTCTGGACATGTGACAACAAACAGTTCATCTTAGCGCTGACCACGGTGCCTCCACACACGGATTCATTGCTGGTCTCAACAAGACAAAAGCGGGACTCGTCACTGAAGATGGCACGGTGCCATTCTGAGTCACTCTATGACAGTCTGGCACGACACCTCACATACATGTCTGCATACATGTAGTCCTGTGTCGTGCAGTTCTCTGAGGGATATTTTTGCGCTGCTCTAAAGTTCAGCCTTATATACCATGTAATTCCATGTAACACCCTGATCAAATAAATAAGCGGGTCGGGATAATATATATATACAGGGGTAGGACAATGAAACTGAAACACCTGTCATTTTAGTGTGGGAGGTCTCATGGCTAAATTGGACCAGCCTGGTGGCCAATCTTCATTAATTGCACATTGCACCAGTAAGAGCAGAGTGTGAAGGTTCAGTTAGCAGGTAAGAGCACAGTTCTGCTCAAAATACTGCAATGCACACAACATTATGGGTGACATACCAGAGTTCAAAAGAGGACACATTGTTGGTGCACGTCTTGCTGGCGCATCTGTGACCAAGACAGCAAGTCTTTGTGATGTATCAAGAGCCACGGTATCCAGGGTAATGTCAGCATACCACCAAGAAGGACGAACCACATCCAACAGGATTAACTGTGGACGCAAGAGGAAGCTGTGCTGACCCGGATTGTATCCAAAAAACAAAAACCACGGCTGCCCAAATGACACTGTATTGGCCGCAAAAGGAGGCCCTACACCATACTAATAAATGATTGTGGTCTAAAACCAGGTGTTTCAGTTTCATTGTCCAACCCCTGTATATATATACTTTAATAGTTGAAGCATGGACAGAAGTACATCATTTTCCCCTCACTCTCATAGATGATAGCATTATTTATCCAGCAGGTTTGGTGGTCTACAGTTGGGAGTCCCCCTTTTTTCTATAGCTTATAACTCATTTACCTGACTTTCCCCTTTCTTATGCAAATGGATTATCTCATATCTGCTGTCCTCAGAAATACATCCTGAGAAAGGAATAACTTGTACTTAAAGGCCAGTTTGACTGATCTCTGGGTTTTGGCTGTACTGTCATTTTCATTATTATGGTTTGTAACACTAATATTATCTTCCCTTGTCAGACAGAGTAGCTTTCTTTCCTTTCATTTCACCCAATCCTTCATCAGATATTTAAATGTGTGATCCAGGAGAATTATACAACGTACTCAGCGTGTTTGTGTTTTACTTTGTCCAAAATCCCGTATATGATCTCGGGTAGAACGTCAGAAAAAGCAGGTACAACGTCACTGTGGACTTTTTCGCTGTGGTGGTAGCTCAGTAGTTCTCTAGTGCAGAATGACAGAGTTAGAGAGCAGCATGTATGTGTAGCTCCACCATGTGGTGGTAATGCACCTTTACAGTTGTGGCAGATCAAGTCATCTTTGTGGCCTCTGCAGTAATTCTTCATACTTGCTTTTTTATGTACTTGAAATGCATTTCAAAATTTAACAAGATGTTTGAATTGTTCTTCATATGTACAGTCATTGGCCACATTAGTAGGTACGTCATCACTGTATCTAGATTCACTGCCTATTTTCTTGCCCTTGCCATATAGATGCAATTACCGTTGTATAATTAAACACTGTGGTCCATCTGTTTCCGTGCATTATTATTCCCATTAACCCCAAACATCAGTGGACAGGACCCTCAGTGGGACCACCACTGAGCACGTAACTCATTCTCAGCACTCTCCCTTGACACATTTTTTTTTTTTATTGGCGTACATTATAATTTATTATATATAAAAAGAAAAGTATATATATGGATTATATACATTTAAATAGAAAGAAAGAAAGAAATATTTAAAAATATATATGTATAAGAAAATAAATATAAAGATAAGATGCCACGGCATTATTAAAGCCCCCCCCAGGTAGTTGACGCTGCGTTGACGTGGGCGGTGTGACGCAGGCGGTGGCTAACGGAGTTAGCCCGGTTAGCTTAGCTAATGCAGTTCTATGAATACAGCATAGCGGGCGAGCGGAGGAGGAGGCGGGGGACATTTTTTCCCGTTTCATTTGCTTGGTTACATGAATTTCTGGATATAAATGAAGGATACTCTGTAAAAAGGTGAGCTAACGTTTCACTCTCTATATGTTATGTTGAAAAGGAATCATTAGTTAGCGTTTAGCCCGGTTTAGCTCGGTTATTCTTGGAGCGGTGACTGGTTCAGGGTGTGTTTATGTTGTGGGAGTGAGAGGGATCATGGAGGATGATGATGCTAGCGTCGGGTGGTAAGAGAATAAGGTCGATAATATTTTATTTACTCAACGATGAACGTTATGGGAGTTGTTGTTCGATTAATTTAATATTATCTAATGCCTTTCTGCGATGTATAGTAGTCGTCAGAAGCGTTAGCCTCCAGCGCGAGTAGCTAACCTAAGGCTAGCTGCGAAGCTAATGTTGCGGCCCACGTTAGCCATGAAGCTATACAGCTGGGATTACAGAGCCATAGCTGGCTAATGCTGCTATGCGGCTGTTATACAGTCATACTAACGGTTCGACGGTACTGTAAATAAAGAGACAGAGAGATGTATGATAAGGATAAACACACAAGACAAGCGAGGATGGATGTTTTATTGGATTATTTTTACGTTACGTTGCTGTAGTGGTAGTAAGATGAGTGTCACGATCCGTTTGAATACCAGCTGAATGAATTCTAGGACCATTATTAGCAGCCATGTCAATTTGATTAAATGTTACTTGTAATAAATGTAATGAATGAATGTAATGAATGTTACTTTGCCATCTTATTAAGTTGGACCTCCATCTATACTGCTACAACCTAAAGCGACCGAAGCAAAGATGCCATTTGCTGAATTGGTTCTATTCTTGTAGACAGTTAGCTTAGCACGTCTATTAATATAACAGAATACCAACCAGTCTTCTCACGGTGTCACTACCTCTGCTGGACTGTGGTGTTAACAAGTGGGGGGATTATGTTATGTAGCAGAGAAAGTTGATGACCACTACAGTTGAGTAGTAGCTTTTACAGTGGTGTTTAAAAGTTAGTGTACCCTTTAAAAGGGCCTATGTTTCTCTACCAATATGACCTAAAACTTAATCAGACAATCAGAAATCCTGATAGTAGATTAAGAGAACTTAAACCAGTTAAACTAAAACCTTGATATTATAGTTATTTCAAGGTAACTATTAGGTTTAAGTGGCAAAAGTGTGTGAAGCTCTGTTGACAGTATCTGGTGTGACAGTAATGACTGCAGCTAGCCTAAACGTTTCTAATAACTGTTGATCAGTCCTCCACATCGGCTTGAAGACATTTTGAATCATTCCTACTTACAGAACAGCTTCAACTCTGGGTTGTTGGTGGGTTTCCTATAATGAACTGCTATGAACTACAGGCTTTCCTCAATGTCCTTTTGATATATTACTATAGGATTATAGTGACACATGTGGGTGCTTATCTTAGAGTTGTTGTCTATGGCGCACGTTCTCATGACTTTCAGTTCATGGACAGATGTCCTGACATTTTTCTTTTTAATTCACTAGTTTAATCCAGAATTGAAGCCAGATGGAGCAAAACAGGCCTAAACCATGATACTGCCATCATCACGTTTCACAAATACTGTAAGATTTTAAAGCTGGAATGCAGTGTTTTTTCCTTTCTCCAGATTTAATACTTTAATTTATTTGGTCTGATTGCCCTGCCCCGCCCCCCCCAGAAAGTTTTGCCTTGTCCATATGACTAACAATGTGGCAACAATGTTTCTAATAGAGGGCATTGGCTTTCTCCACACAACACTGCCATACACGCCATCCTTGTTCAGTGTTCTCCCTATGGTGGACTCGTGAACATTAGTTAGTCACTTTGAGAGAGGCATTTAGTTGGAACACTAAGCACTTTTGTAAGTTGCTCTGGATAAGAGCGTCTGCTAAATGCCTTAAATGTAAATGTAAGTGTACAGTTGCTTTGAACTTGCCCTGAGTTCCTCTTGGACCTTGTGGACATGCCTTGCTCTTGGAGTGATTTGTTGGTCATCCACTCCTGGAGAGGGTAATGACGGTCCTGAATTACCTACATTTGTACACAGTCCATCTGACTTTGGATTGGTGGCCTCCGTAATCTTTGGAGATGATTTCTACTCTGAGGAGTTGTTGTAGGTCGCAATCATGAAGAAACATGGACAATTCTAAAGGGATGACAGGCTTTCCAAGTACCACCATACAAGTAATATGATTGATTTAATTTAAACCAAACATGTTAATAATTCTTGTACTTCTAATGTAGGTATATCTGTGATGCAGGACAGATAATGTGCTAATGCACTGACCCTTCAGTTGTTACGTTGGTGTCAACACCTAAACTTTGCTGTTGCTGACACCTCTAATTTATAAGGGCATTTTATTTGAGGAAGTTTATTAAAGTTCCTCACTTGGTACTTTTATACTTCATCTATTTTTGTAATGTAAATGGAGAATATGAGTTTAGACTACCCCACCCACCTCTGTGTCCCACAAAAAGTACTTACATCATGGGTTATTTTTATACTGTCATGGAGGTGAAAAAGAAACACAGTGGTTTTTAAGTGAATGTTTGTTTATTTTGACAGCCCGATCCAGAGGCTTCAAGCTCTGTGCCATGTCTTTGGAGAACTCTTCAGACCTGGCCAACGAGAACACCCGTTTGCCCGCCTCACTGAACCTCGATCTCCGCTGCCCCCACAGTGCCCTTCTAGACGCAGAATTAGGCAAAGCTAAAATTTCGTGTACCTCCTCTCCCAAGAGCCGTCGAATCTACGCCAGCACCACCCCATCCCAGCTCCTTAGCGGCATCATGGGAGGACTGGATGATGATGCTTCTTTCCAACATCGCGAGGAAGAGCGGGCACGGAATCAGGAGAACGAACAGGGTCACCCTGTCTCTGGTAGCAATGCCAAGTGGATGAAGGAAGGCCAGAACCAGCTGCGCAAAGTAGCTGAGAAGCAGCAGGACCTAAACAGAAACCCAGACCAGAACCTTAACCTGGTCGAAAATGAAAACGAAAGCCCTGACATGAACCCGAACCAAAACTCCATGCATGGAGTGCAAGGGAATGACGTGGAGAATAATAAGACCCTGGAGGTGTTATGCTCTGACTTGGATGTTAGGAACACCGCCAACGAGCCTATTCTAATTGATACCTCTGAGGCCCCCAAAGGCAAGGTGGAAGAGAATGAGGAGGAGGAGGAAGAGGAAGATGAGAACCTCCCACTCGGGGGCGGAGAAAAGGACACAGATTCCTCGGAGACACAGAGCACCAGTGAGTCGAGGAAAGGAGGTGAAGGCGGAGGCAGGAACACATGCTTACTGTTCAGCAAGAATGGAGCTAGTGATGAGGACTCCAGCTGTATGTCTCTGTCTCAGGGGAGCACTGCCAACAGCACCCCTGACGGAGATCCAGGTAGCTTGCTTTGTGCTAGTTTCCGTTGTAGTACTGTAGTAATGCACAAATTACATAGCTTCTGGGTTGGCATCAAAGAGGGCTGCAGTATGGAAATTAGTTCTGACCTCAGACCTCCAAAGTCATGCTTCATTCTGTAGCCGCCGTCATGCCTGTACTAGGAACTCCTGGTCTAAGCAGTTTTACTTGAAGCGCGTCTTTGAAAATTGCCTCCAGCATGCCCGGTGGTAAATAAAAATGTTTTGTTCTATATACGTTTTACTCCAAGTGTCACTGGACCATATGAGGTTACAATCCAGAATACTGGTACATAACATGCTACAAGGAAGTTCAACACTGTTTTATACACTGTTAGATTCAATATTTTTGGGCTAATACTGTCATTTTAATACATTTAATTTGTTTCATTGTAATTCTAATAGGCCCAATTTACCATTTGTAAATTTGCAGTTTGTCCACAAACCACAGACTCTGCATTTATCACAAATCATCTAGGCGGTCTGGGATCTGATTTCACACCTAGCCGTGAGGTCTTTGTTAGATTTCTTTTTGTATAAAGCCTGTACATCTTGCTGCATCAGCAAGAACCTTCTGCTCTGCAGCGTCAGGGTCAGAGTGTTTCCCTCTGATAGCCTCCGCATTTGTAAATAAACCACATTTCATCCAACCAAGTTCCTGAGAAACTATGGTCTAACAGTTTCAACGCCAGCTACTCAAACTATAGGCTCTTACTCCCAAAGCAATAAAAATACCAGGTTTGACTAAGCTTGCTGGTTTGTGGTGAGATTCAAACACACTGTTAATTTTCCCCATGGAGAAAACGCTGCTTAGACCCAGATTTGCTAATGTGGGTATAACAACTACAAATTGAGATAACAGGGCTCTGTACTGTACAGGGCTAGTGTAAATTGTGCTATTTCATGAACATAGGTTTTAGTTAAATACGGTGTAATGATTGTTTTTCTCACTCTCAAAGATTTATGGTAAGCATTGTGTGTTGAGATCATAGCCTGCTATAACGTTTTTGTTTTTTTTTCTTTAATACCACTCCCACCACCATCTGGTATGAATATTAGAGTCTTATTGGGACCGCAGCGCATTTGAAACAGACACAGACCTGCCAGCTGGTTGGATGCGTGTGCGTGATACCTCAGGCACCTACTACTGGCATATTCCCACTGGCACCACACAGTGGGAGCCACCGTCTCCTCTGGAGGAGGGTATAGCCCCAGAGAGACCATCAAGCACCTCCCCTGCCATTACCCCCTCAGAGGAGCCACAGGTACAAGCAGCGAGCAATATTGATTACAGAGTATTAAATCATAACAGACAGCCATACTTATTTTTTGGATTTTTACAGGACATGCATATTTACTTGCCTTAAATTTTACAAGACATAATGAAGGAGGAGTAGCCTCTAGTGTATTTGGGCTGAATGGATTTTACTGGATGTGGAGATACTGAATGATACTGCTAATAGATCATGTTGAATGTGTATCAAGACTGAAAAATTAACTCTTAATTCCTAGATTATGTGGAATGGCGTATCCCGTCCAAATAGGTTTAATGATGATCTGTGGAAGGTAAGTGAAATGATGATTCAAGTTTGTTCTTTTCATTATTCTGTATGTCCGTGCAGGCATTTGAAAAATTGATAATCATGAAAATCTTCCATTTTTTTTTCTGTTTATTTTTATGGTGTAGGAAGAGGATGCAACTTCTGATCAGAGTCTGAAGGATTTTGAGGGTGCTACTCTGCGCTACGCCTCCATCAACCTCAGGTGTGCCTAAACTTTCGTTAAAGCATTCAGAGATGTGAATGAGTGAATCACAGAGTTCTGCTATATGCTAAACAGTACTGCTTTGTCATTTTACAATGCGTTTCTTTTTCTCTCCACGTTCAGCTGTTCCCAGTCCGAAGGAGAAGAAAGAACAAATGCATACAGCACTGATGTGGAGGCCAAGGTATAGAGCAAGACATAAACATTTCCTTATATCAGTAACCTGCAGTACTGCTCATTTAGAGCCATAGCAGGGGTTGGAACGTTGGTCTGTGGACTAATTTGTAATGAATGTTTAAATGTAAATTTAGTAGTACAAGCTTTACCTCTCATAACTGTTTGTTGGTTGTCTGTGTTTGTGTCATTGAAGTGCTTTGCAGTTAGATCTCTGGGTTGGGTAGAGATATCAGAAGAAGAGATGGCACCTGGCAAGAGCAGCATTGCTGTTAACAACTGCATTAGACAGCTCTCCTACCACAAACATAACCTGCACGACACTGCTGGCATCTGGGGAGAGGTATGTATGTGTCTGTTTTATGCAGGAGACCCTGAGATGCACGTGGAATGAAGGTTAAAGTTTGGTAACCTGTCTGATGTTGTTGTTCTCCAGGGTAAAGACATGCTTCTGGTGTTGGAGAATGAGATGCTGAACCTGATTGATCCTCTTGGTCAGACCCTGCTCCACACCCAACCCATAGTCAGCATCCGTGTGTGGGGTGTTGGCAGGGATAATGGCAGGTCAGTGGAATGCAAAAGCACAGACAGGAACTAACTTTTTTGTTTGCATGAGTTTGAGAAATGATTCTTTCACACCTATCCTGTCTGATCCTGAGTAACTTTTAGCTCACTACTAATCAGGAGTGAATGATCTGAGGATTTTCTTTCAAATTGCATTCAGATTTTTGTAAACCAATCTTGCAAATATGATTGTGCTTATTTTCTAGAAATTAAAATGTTGGCCCTCTTTAGACTCAGGCTTGGACACTGGTATGCAAGACTGCCAGCCTGCACGCCAGCCTATGTTAGATGAACAGTGTAGGATATAAAATTTGTGAATTATACTCTTTCTTATTGTGAATTTAATACAATCAATTATGTAGTTCTAGATATTAATGCTTTAATATATCAATGAATGATATATTATCTAGGGTTAGTTTGTACACTTTATATTTATATTTTACTATTTACATACTTCTTCTCTCATCCCTACTTGGGACGTGTCTTCATTAGACCTGACAAAATGTGGAGATAATGACTTAAATGGTGACTATTTCATAATGCTTACGATTAATTCTTTCCTTATAGCACCTTTCTCCCCCTCAAGTATGCAATAAAAAAGTCTTACTTATTCAAACACGTAACACACATAGGCATAGATCGTTTGTCCTCTGCTACTCTCTGTCCTCTGCTACTTTATGTTGCTGTTTTAAGTTAAATTTAGTTTCTCTTGTGTAATTAAATAATGTTGCATAAATAATACACATTGCTGCTTCTAAATAATGCTCAGTTACATGCATGCTTTGTTTGGTTTAGCTTTAATTTGACTTGCTAGACCAAGTTGGACTTTTGTTGTGCTCCCTCTTTTGTTTGCTATTCAAACCTTGTTTAATTTCTCTCTATGCTGCTGCGTTCTGGGACTCAGGGAGAGGTAGTGTATGGCTATTATTGTGCACGATTTTCCATATGTGTGGTTGTCATGGCAGCGTGCTGCTGCGTCTCATTTTCATCCCTCCAGTTTCATTTTTATGAGCTTCTCATTGCTATCCAAGGGTAAATTCTTTGTCTTATAAAGTGAAGTAGATTCATACAGTCAAACATCAATTATTGTGAAAGTCATTTTTGTAGCTTTGTTTAAATTTGGAGTTTATTTCACGTTGTTACATTTAATACCGTATCATTTCCATTTTTTGATTGTAGTCTTTTTACTCCCATTGCCACCTCATACACTCTCATATGTTTCATACACTGAACTCAAATATGCTTGAATGTACACAAGTACTGACATTTATTTCTCACCCCAGGGACTTCGCATACGTAGCTCGAGACAAGCTGACCCATGTTTTGAAGTGTCATGTTTTCCGATGCGATACTCCTGCCAAGAACATTGCCACCAGCATGCATGACATCTGCTCCAAGGTAAACATTTTTGGCTGTAGATTAAGCACTGACCATGCACTCTGGTTACTTCAAAGCAGAGTCTAATTCTGACTGGCTTTTTTCTGCAGATTATGGCCCAGAGGAAGTCCTCAAAGTCAAGTTTAAACAGACTCAACATTGATCCTTCCAAACTAGTGGATCTTCCTTTCCAGGGTGAGATGTGAAAGTCATATAGCTCAGCAGAATTTCTTTAGTGTGACATCAAAGCATTTTAAATAACAAAGCCTTACACAGTCTGCAGCTTTACACTTTCTTCTTTTCTTCTAACATTTTAGAATTCCCAGCACCAAAGAACGAGCTGGTCCAGCGCTTCCAGGTGCGCTACCTTGGTAATGTGGCGGTGGCAAAACCAGTAGGTAAGAAACACTTCCTATTCTTAATTTACACTGGATCTTCTCTTTTTGCTGTGTGCTTAAGGAGAGCATTTGTAGAAACCAGGAATGCTGGCTTGTCACCTTGCCACAACAATTTAGGTCATAGGAGGTTTTGTCTGTCTCAATTTTAGAGCAGCGTTTTAGATTTTTTATTATTTTATTTTATTTGTTTAATTTTTTTAATCCCTCTTACTAACATTTTGTTCTTAACACCCGTGAGCCACTGCTAAAACTTTGAGAGCATTTTTAGATTTCCTGGATACACAAGTACAAGACACCCATGACTGTTTCTGTTGGCCCATGAGTCAAGAATTTCATACATGACTATTCTGCATGTATGTTTGCAATGCTGGGCACCACATGATATTTTTGCAGCTTTTTTCTCATTTTCTTTGCATACAAACACTCAAGCAGCAAACAAATTACATTTTTGTCCACAACAATCCTTTCTCAGCCATCACAAAACATGGAGAAAATGGAAGCAGCAGGATAAGTTGAACAGTTAAAATGAATTTTAAAGTGAACCAGTCAACCCTACCAGGAGCCAGGAGCAGATAACTTCCACACAGTTTGAGGACCACTTAAGAAAAGAAGACCATTTTTATATTTACATTAACCAAGTTATTTTACATTTTCTCTTTTATGGAAAAATGTAAAATTAATTTTATTTAATTACTGTTTTTTTTACTTTTTGACAGTTAACAGTCCTTTGTCAAAAAACAGATATTTTTATTTTCTTCAATCCCAGGGTGAGCTAATGGAATAAAGCAGTTTTCTAGATTTAGGATGGATTTGACTACAGGAATTGCCACATTTCCGAACAGTTAAATAGCTTTCATGAAGTTCAGCTTGTGAATTTTTATTTAGTTGCTGATTTGTGTTTTTAGACTTTGCTCTTAGTGCATATGTGCTTTATTTAGGAATGGAGATGGTTAATTCTGCCTTGGAGACTGCACTTAACTCCAAAGACAAAGAAGAGTGGACCCCTGTGACTGTGAATGTGGCCTCTGCTACACTTACTATCCTTGTTTCTGATGTAAGTATGCCTGTTAACATAATATAAATTACATACACTGTGTTCTGTGATTTGTAAGTAGAGAATTGTTTTGTTTTTACATAATGTGTACATAATTATTTTTTTTTGGGTCTATTTTGTTGGTGTAGACTGAGGAGGTTCTGTCAGAGTGTCGCGTGCGGTTCCTGTCATTCATGGGTGTGGGAAAGGACATCCACACGTTTGCCTTCATCATGGCAGAAGGCCCTGGAGACTTCATTTGCCACATGTTCTGGTGTGAGCCGAATGCAGCCAGCCTGAGTGAGGCTGTGCAAGCTGCTTGTATGGTAAGTTAGAGGACAATTGACAGCAAGACCGTGTATGCATAATTCAGAATGTGTACTGGAAAATTTGTGAAACTTGAGGTTTGAAAAATACCTACAAACTGTGGAATCAAGAGTTTTTGAAAATACAAAAAATGTTTGATACATGTAGCAAATTGTTCTATTTTAATAATACTGTTAGTGAAAAAACTTGTCAGCTAAAATTTTTGATCATGACAGAATTGTTAGATATTGTGTTTTGATATTGCTTTTTTAAAGTTATATATATATATATATATATATATATATATATATATATATATATATATATATATATATATATATATATATATATATATATATATATATATGAAAAGACATTGTGAGAAGTGGTTCCAGACTTCTGAAGCGCGTATTACAATATTTGTGTTCTTGTGACAGTTGAGGTACCAGAAGTGTCTTGATGCGAGACCCCCCAGCACCACTTCATGCCTGCCGGGCCCTCCTGCAGACTCAGTGGCCCGTAGGGTGGGCTCCAGTGTCAAGAAAGGTGTGCAGAGCCTGCTGGGGAGCTTTAAAAGATCTGGAGCCCAGACACCCTAAAAGAGTTCATCCCACCTACGCCTCTCCCGTCCCAGCACGTCCTCCACCTGCCTGCTGCCTCTGTGGGAATTCAAACAGAGGGCACGGCAGGCTTTCATCAAGCCTAGAACACACATTTCACTTCTCCTGAGGAGCTCAGGTTTCCCTCCATCTCTGCATCTTTGTGTTGCGTGAGTGAGACTGAGTGCATGAGATGTGAGGAGGGAAATATTGAAATATAGTGCAAGATGTGTCTGTGTAACACCACACCTAAGGCAACCCTAGTTCACTCTTTGGTCTAGATAGATAGTGTTGCGTATCCAATAACAAACGATTATTAAGCAATTGTACATTTCGGGGTTGAGTGTTTGAGTGTCTACCATACGTGATGTCTTGCCACCTTGAAAACTGGACCAAAATTGATTACTGTAATTATAATGTAGACATGATAGTGTGCACATCAAGAGGAACACTATGCATGGCGTTAAAAACACTAAAACTAGTAACAAGCAACATTACAATGTTAAAGCTAGGTTCTATTTATGTACTGTAACACTGTTATCGCCATAGATTTCCCCCCGTCTTTCTGATAGTGAAAGATTTGAAGGGAATAATTCAGGTTTATTAAAGTTGTGTGCATAGTTTCCGTTAACACTCTGTCAGCAGATCACACTATTGTTGTTTTGTTTTTTTAAACAAACTGTAACTCCTGTGATAGATTTAGTGCAGTCATCCAGCACGGCCTGTACTCAGTTTATTACCTATACCTCTGCTGCCGAACACAGAATACACTATTCTGTAAAAGATATCTGTACCTGACACATCTAATCACATGTTGATGTGACCTTGTATGAATTATTATTTACATTTTTTTTTTTTTTTTTTTTTGGCTGAGTGGAATTATTTAAGCAGATTATTTATATTCTTTGCTGAAATAGCATTAATAGATCATAGTCTTCCAAAAGGAACTGGCTCTGTGGAGAGCTCCTGGATGTTTCACTAGTATAGGTAGGCATTAGTGACTTACACTACATTTTGAAAATGAATGTTGCTTTTGTTTGATTTCCTTTTTTTTTTTATTTTTTTTTTTTTTATGCTTCTTCTTTTAGGACTTAAAGTGTGCGCTCTGTGGAATGTCTTTCATTTTTCCCAGCTTAGTGGGAATTCTGTTTTTAGACACTTGAGGTCTCACCACTATGTGGTTTTTGGCAAAGTAGGGACTCTATATCCGTACAGTTCTTAACTCTAAATAAGGAAAATCATGCCCTTGCTAAAGAGATGGAGCGTTAGCCCAGTCTAGTCTTTGACTCTGGTCGAGAATAATTTGTAAAATATATCTGAACATGTTCAAATCACTTAAGAGTTCCATTTGCTTTAGCTTCCTGCAGCTGTGCTGATGCCAGGTAGAGGGCGCTCTCTGCATTGTCTTCTTCACCTGTCTGACTATTGGATTGTACAATACTGGCAGGCTCATTGCATACATGGCATTTGGGTGTGTATTGAAGAACTGAAAGAAGACCCTTCTTTCTATTACAGGCCCCTCAAAGAGCCGTGTGTCACTGATTGTCTTGTACATGTACATTTGTACTATACTGCACCATGTGTTGCCTCGTAGTTAGGCTATAAAACCATTAACAGCCATTCACAAATACCCTCTACGATTATTCGCTAAATGTTCCTGTATATATTGACACTAATAAAATAACAGTAGCAGAATGCACCCCTATCCAGTAGCATATCTGACCATGTGTTTACTGTACCCCTCCCTAGTCCAAGTAGAACATGCCCTTATTTTGGTATACACTCCAGCCGCCATATGGAAAAGGCTTAGCTTGTAGTTCAGCTGGTATAATGAGGAACAAAGACTTGATAGAAACCTACAGTGGAAAATGAATGAGAGATATACGGAAGGAACTGGATTTCTCCCCCTCTGTTATTATTTTATTTTTTGGCTCCTCATCTCGTCACGACGCAGCATTTGCTCTACTAAACAAAATTGTGTATGTGGTTGTGTCTCAGCATTTTGTGTATATAATGTAAGGGCCTTTGTTCAAAATGCACTCTGAAGACTGTAGATCTTAGATCACTTCATATGCTAGCTGAAAAAAATGGAGGTTGGTAATAACAGGGAATAATATCTGTGTATTGTGTCTTATTAAGGGAATGTTAATGTTAGGTGCTTGTAATTCATCCAGTTTAGGAAAATATCATCTCACTTAAGTACACAGAGGAATGAATGACTGTGCAAAAGCGCACAGCGATAACATCATAACCAGCTTGCCTGTCAGCGTCATATTCCACTATGCATAATCAAACCATCGGATTTATGTGAATATGAGGTATATGGTAGGGCATTTTCTTATCTGTAATATGCAGATATTATTCAGATATTCCAGTTGGTCCTCCCTGGTGATTTTTCTTTTTCTTTTCTTTTCTCCTTAGCCTTTTAAGAATGCTTTTTATTTGTGTGGTTCAAGAGAGATTGCTTTTTTCTTTTGTTATTGCTTGTTTGGAATTACTTTCTAAAAATGTACATTAGGTGTCATGTATTTGTATATACATGTATATTAATATGATGTGTCACTGGGGAAAAATAAAATGTTAATGTCTGTTTTCAGGTCTCCATATTCTACTTAGTTGGGCAGTTTGGTGCAAAATCGTTTATTTGGATCAGGATCACTGATCAGCTTTAAGTGTATTTGTTATTTGGACAACCACACTTGACCTAGCAAGTATAAATGACCTCTGATACCTTTTTTGTGAAAAAATGTTTTAGTCTAAAATGTATTTATGATAAATTCATTAGTGGTACAACTATACAAATATTTTTGTTTGATTTTACTATTACCTTTTTTCTATTAATTTTATTACTAATAATATGGCTATATTTGTGTTGTAGACATGGTGACCACCGGTTCCCATCACCGTCACTCTATAGCAGTGGTTCTCAAACTTTTTCTATCATTCCCCACCTGAGAAGAATGGGAATTTCCGCGCCCCACTTGCCCCATATTGCCCCATATTGCCCCAACAATATGGTAATAAAATACACATGCAAGTTTTCAATTTTCTAATTTATTTGAACATCAGCTTCTGTCTCTATATCAGTATGTTAACATTATAACACCAGATACAACATTAATAATTCACATGTTCATAAATTCAAAAATACAGAAAATTGGCCTACTAATTCAATTGTGGTTTAGTTTCTCACTTTTCAAATTTTGTGCATGTAAACAAATGACTATGCCTTATCACAGCATCAGTGACTGCAATGAGCCTGTTTTGCACTACACATCTTTTCAAAACGGGGTTGCATGCTTGATACTGCCACTCTTAAGTCATGCTCAATGTTAAGCTGAGATCTGTATTTTGTTTTCAGTGAAGCAACAGCTGAAAAGCCAATCTCACAGAGATAGGATGTGGCAAAGGGAAGAAGAATGTCCACAGCTCTCTGCCCAATGAGTGGATACTCCCTTTCCACTTCAAGCCAGAACTGACTGAGTGTCTCAGATGTAAATCTTAGTCTCAGGGTGGAGTCAGAGGTCATCTCAATCAGTTGTTCCTCCTCAGCAGAGTTAAAATCAGCTGGTGCTGCAGAAAGACATAAAATACTTAATTTGTCATTGCATATTAAACACTAGAATTAGGTATAGCATATAAATATGTAGCCTACAAAATAAGAGTATAAAAATATCAAAACACCTACCTGCTGCATTAAATGGGTCCACAACCCAGTCATACTGAGCAGCATTATTTGGAAAGTATTTTTGAAACAATCCTCTCAATGCAGTGATGTGTTGTTGTATGCATGAGATCACTGTGGTGGCTCCAGAATCAATGGTTTCAGCAACTTCAGTCAGATTCTCAAAGACATCAGTATTTCCTTGATCGAGGCGCCTCTCCCATGCTTCGAGCTTTCGGATGAATGCAGTGACCTTGCCTGCCAGGTGAGGTAGGTGCTTGTCTCTGCCTTGAAGCTGGAGATTTAAGTCATTCAGCTTTGCAAATACATCGCTGAGATACGCCAGTTTCATCAGAAATGTTTGATCACAAAATTTGCCCGCTGCCTCATACATGCGCTCTTCCTCCAAAAAGACCCGAATCTCCGTTCTGAGCTCAAAGACGCGCGACAGCACTTTGCCTCGGGAGAGCCACCTTGCTTCGCTGTGAAACAGCACCGCGGTATGATCAGCTCCCATCTCCTCACAAAGAGCGGAAAATAGTCGCACTTTCAGAGGTCGCGTTTTGATGAAATTGACCACATCCACAACCGTTGTCAAAACCTCGTTTAGTTCGGGGCTGAGCTGCCTGGAAGCCAGCGCTTCCCTATGGATGATGCAGTGCGTCCACTGCGCGTCTGGTGCGGCCCTCTGGATTAATGCCTGAAGTCCTTTCCTTTTCCCTGCCATGGTTTGTGCACCATCAGAGCAAAACCCCACACAGTTTCCCCATTTCAGCTCATGTTTTGTGAAGTAGCTGTCGACAATCTTGAAGAGCTCCTCAGCCGTGGCTCTTGTTTGCACAGATTTGCAAAAGAGCAAATCCTCGCTCAGTGACTCCGAATTTACAAAGCGGACATAGGAAATAAACAAACAGTTTTTACTGCTGTCCGTGGCTTCGTCCACTTGTATTGCAAAACGATTTTCTTTTAGTTTTTCAATGAGTTGTGCTTCAATATCATTGGAAATGTCGCAAATGCGCCTCGCAATTGTGTCGTTTGACAGGGGGATTGTTTTTAATTTCGCAGCGCTTGTCTCATCAAGCATAATTGATACCATGTCAACAGCAGCGGGGAGAATAAGTTGCTCAGCTATTGTGTGTGGTTTTTTGCACTGGGCAACTCTATATGCGACTCTGTATGATGCCATCTGTGCTTTACTATTCACTGATGCAGCTTTCACCATTCGCTTTTCCTGCTGACGGTATTCTGCGAGTTTTCGTTGGAAAAAAATGATGGGCTTATCAACGTGAGTTGGGTGTGAGGTCTCCAAGTGTCTGCGCAATTTGTTAGGCCTCATACTGTCTGCTGCCAGTTGTCTAAAACACAGAACACACATTGGTCGCTCCTCATCCCCCACCCCAGCTGCAGTGAATCCAAAAGCAAGATACGCTTCGTCATACTTCCTTTTAGGTTGGCTTTTCGATTGAGCTGGCCCGTCTGTCTTCTCTTTCTCTGTTGGCGCAGAATCGCCAACTTTTGTGGTCCTTGTAACAAATTTGTCCATTTTGTAACACACACATCTACTATCTAGTGTTTATGTTGTTCTGCCGACATTTAGAATATCCGGGGCTTATGGCCGTGCCCCCCCTCCTTTTATTGGCAAAACAGACATGCCTTTAAAAGACAGGCTTAAAAAATGCTATTTTCTTCCGATTCCTTGCGCCCCACCTGCAATACCTATGCGCCCCACTAGTGGGGCGCGCCCCACACTTTGAGAAACGCTGCTCTATAGAGAACACTCCACATCACTCCATTCTAAACGACTTTGTACCTTAACCAATAAATTATTCTGATATACTGGAAAGAAATGGAGGAATTCCCCAGCAACACGTTTAAATCGGATCTGCTGGAGAATATAGAGTTATTCGATGCTCCCGTTGCAGTATGAGTTCTATGCCAAACATTAAAGGAGCAATATGCAAGATGACCCCATCTGTCAAATTCACACTCCATGCAGTCCTTCTTCCCTTTTCGCTCCTCCCCTTGTTTACTTACCAATTTGAAGAATTGTTGTTCGAGTTCAGCATCACTTCATCCCTTTCTTCACCGAGAGTGTCTCCAGTGGTGGGAAGGAGTGATAATCTTAACTCTCGTTGTGCTAATGTTTTTGTGCTTTTTTGTTTTCTTAGTTTTTCATGTATTTTATTTTGTTACAAGGTCTGCTGCTTCTTCATTCTGTCGTGTTGGACTGATGGCATACTTACGATGGTCAAGACAAAACAAATGAACATATCAGAAAACAAAATTACAAAAATAAAAACAAACAAACAAAAAAAGTTACATTTAAGAAAACTAATAGTAAAACAAAAAACAAAAGTAAAATACAAGACATGACAAACACCTTTACAAACTCAGACACTTACAAAATTCAGACGGAAAGGGTAGGTGGTAGAGCGGGTGGAGTTTAGAATGGTGACGACGCTAAAGCGTGTTTTGTCCATTTTGTGGCACCTATTTTTCCTGTGGAAGGAGCACACGGAAGAAAGAGGTGAACAGGCGATCACATGGGCTATAAAAATGACTGTTTTGCAAAAGCTGACAGACATTTTAAGCTAGCTAGCTGGCTATCCACTACAGCTAGCATTACAACCCACTTTCGTTCCTTAACATCTCTGACTCCCAAGTGGTTTAGATGTCACCTGTTCACCTCTTTCTTCCAGTCTAGGGCTAGGGTGTGTGGGTTATTTCATGTAGTTGTGGTGTTAACCATGAGGTGAAGTTCTATGGCTAATGGTGACCATGCCCTGTGAGTCAGTAGCCCCAGCCCTGTGATCATTAAAAGAGACTTAGACTGTAAATGGCAGCCATTATTGGATCTCTAGGTTCTGCCCCTGAAGTCTACCTTTATGATCACTTGGGAATCCCAGCCCAGGTTCTCTGAGATGAAGAACCTGTTGAGGACATGATTTGCACACAGAGCTTTGTAGCTAATTAAGTGGCAAGGCTACCTATTTCTTTGTTTTGGACATAAGTAGTGCCTTAAATGTCCTGTGCTCTGTAGAGGCAGGGTCACACAGCAAATTCCACAAAGACGTATTCAGCTTGGATGCAGTCAGCTATGCATCCCACTCAGTCTCAATGCTCGGAAAAAGCACAGAGGGAGCTGTGAATGCACATGCCAGCAGTAAATGGTATAAGGAAAAGTTTGATTGACACTTCCTACATGGTAGACCTACCCTTTCCGTCAGAATCCGGAGTTTGTAAAACTGTTTCACATCTTGTAAATGTGATTTTACTTATTTTATTTTCTCAACTATAATTTATTTGTTTGTAAATTTGTTTTTTATTTATATCATTTTGTTTTCTGAAATTTTAATTTGCTTTGCACTCAGTCACTGTCCATACTTAAGGCTACAGTGACATACTATCAGGTTCTGCGGCACAAAGTTATATTAGGAGACAAAACGAGCCAGGGCTAGCAGGTTAGCGTGCTAACTTCAGTAGATATCTCTCCAACATATTGTGTAGACATAATTGACAGACCGTTTTTACATTCTATTGATAATTTAAATTTATGTTTTAAGTTCTTGCAAACTGATGGTGTCATCTTACATATTGCTCCTTTAATGCAGATCTGAGTTGCACAAGGTTGTTAAAAGAATGTCATGCCGTGATTAAAGCTAACGTTGGTCCAACAAAGTATCAGTGTATCCATACTCAGAATGTCCTATACTGTCTTTAATGCTAATGCTAATACACTGTGCTGTTCACTTTCTGTGTTCCATATATGAGCATTAAAGCTGCCTTCATGTGCTAGTCGGATGATCCCGCTTCCTACGTGTGAAGAGCACGTGAAGGTAGCATAAGGCCACAGGTAGCTCGGAACGTCATATGAGCCCTCAGCGGGCCCTCCTGCTTTGGCTGGACTAGGTAGTAGTGGAGGCTGCTGGCCGAAACTGTGTATTTAATGCGAGAGTGCCTGTGTAGCTTGTATGCTACTTTTCCCCAACTTGTACTGGGATATTTATTTAGTATGAGGATTGGAAATATCTGAAGGTAAGCGCCCCAGAATAATTACTGCTGGATGGTTTGTTGCCGGACAATGAAACGTTAAACTGCGCCAGCTAGCTAGTTTATGTAGGGAGCCGGTTTTAGGACTGACCCTCAACTTCCAGTCCTCCGTGCAGCGCAGCATCTGGACGGACACATA
This sequence comes from Prochilodus magdalenae, assembly GCA_024036415.1. Lineage (NCBI taxonomy): Eukaryota > Metazoa > Chordata > Actinopteri > Characiformes > Prochilodontidae > Prochilodus > Prochilodus magdalenae. The sequence continues at coordinate 94,417 of JAMWET010005419.1, read as the reverse complement.
TTAGTCCTCTTGTCGGGGTGAGCTATTTAAAATACCCACTCGCGCACAATGTTGTGTTTGCCATTGGCTCACCTCCGTGTCGAAAGACATGTCTTGCATTTCATTGGTTTAACAAGGTCATGTGACCTCGTCACTCAGTTACCGGCTCAGGCTACCAGGTCAGCTCTCTACATGCTAGTCAATTGGTAAGCTCCCGCCTGACTCACGAATGACATCCATCCATTCCACACAATTAAGTGAGTAAAACAATCATATATGTGTTATATAAGTTAGGTTATGATTTTAATTCAGTTCTAGTATCGTGCCCGACCTCGCCCCCCGCACTTCGGGTTATGAAAGTGGCCCCCCTAAGTTTAGCAGCGCACAGTTAAAGTGAGTTAGCTGGCTAGGTGACTCCCACCAACAGAATAAGATATCAACAAGTAAATTCAAAATACTGAAGAGCACAAAACCAAACACGTAGCATTCACATAGGAATCATACAGACAATTCATAAATCTTGTATTTAGGTACTCAGCTGTTCTTTTGTTTGTCAGTTAACGTTATTTCTACTTTTAATAATATCCCTTCCAAAACATGTATAGCTGTTCACACCATGACATTCCTACTGTGCCACTTTTCTTTCTGATGTACGGAAGTGCAGAGAAGCCGTGAGGTAGTTATCATTTTCTGGCCTGTTGTTTTGAGGTCACAACTTAATCATGTTGCAATCTAGATCATCTTGAGATTACAAAATAATTTAAATAATTATGAAGGTTGATATTTTGCGGTCACAATATAATTAAGTTGTGATCTCAAGATAATGACCTTATTGTCTCTATATCACAGGATAATTAAGTCATGTTTCTAAAATAACAGTCTACATTATAATCACCTCATGGCTGCTCTGGACTTCCATACTGATGCTGTACTTGTGTAATATTTTCACCTTCACTACTGCTCTGCAAACACATGAAGTCTGCTCAACCTAAATATTATATAACTAGTGAATGATCACATGGCTTTTCTTGAGTTGACTCAAGCTCAATTCCAATCCCAATCAAACTTCTTAGTTCAGCCAAAAAATCAACTACTGTTCCTCTGTCTCGGTTATTGTGTTACAGTGTATGAAACATTTATGGACCCAAAACCTGAGGTTCTTAAGGTGTTCCTGTGTGGTGCAACAGACCAGAGACATCATCCCAACAGGAGGTAATAAGCCTTAGGTCTAGAAAATGTCTAGAAGAACTGTGTGATGGAAAGACTGGAGTCTTGTAAGTTTGTGTTCCCTAGTTTTTGTTATCTTAAGGCAAGGCAAGTTTATTTGTATAGCACCTTTCATACACAAGGGCGGTTCAAAGTGCTTTACATACAAGGGAGAAAATACATAGAACAAAACAAAAGCAAAATAAATCATTTAAAAATCAAGGAAATTAAGGAAAGCCATAAAATCAGTTATTATATCATTTTCTGTTGATCAGACTTGGTTTTATTGTTTTACAACAATTACTAGAGTGATCCTGTTCAAATTCATCTTGTGTCAGTATAGTTATTTTTAATGGGGTAGCATATCATTAGGATTATCTCTATTAGGCTCGTCTCTGTTAAGAACACCAGACAGCCTTTACTAATTGACTTTGCAGCAGTGCTATTAAAACAATGTGACAACACAGTAACATTGTGATGCCTGAAGACATTTCAGAAATGCATGATATTGTAGGACTTTGGTAAAAAAAAAGAAGACATGGGAGACAACATGATTATCTGTGAGTAGCGGCCATTATTATTATCGTCAGAAAAGGCACATAGGTACAAAACCCAAAACCAGTGGGGGAGATCCCCACCAGCCATATGCTTTCACAATTTAGTGGCAAACCTCCACACTAACTACCCACAACCCGATACAACAGACCACAAATAACATGATTGTGAGCCTTTTTTTGCACGGCTCTTTTACATGCCAGCCCCTCAGAGGTGGTGCGGTCTGTGGCGGACGCGGCCTCTGTGTCACGAAATATATTTTCTCTAGTTTAAAGAGACAACACAAAACACTCCAAAAACACTTTTATCTATAAAGTTGAAAGAAGCTAAAACATCAGCTTCTTTAAGTTAAAGTATAAGTTTAATAATTCTGCATTAATGACTAATTATTTAATAATCAGCCAAGGCGAGTGTAACACATAACCATAACATGGAAAGACTGACAGTAGGCAGACATTTCTTACATAAACCCAGTGAGGAAATGTAATTTCAGTGAACCCTGAAATAAAGCACATCAGTGTTGAACAGTTTGAGTTTGAACAGAGAATTTTCAGGCTGTTTCATATTTGTTTGAATCATTCACAATTTGCTCATGTACATAAGAGCAGTACGTTTGGCAAAAAATCACATGCGACATGCCAGAACATTTGAACAGGGTAAATCAGGCTAATGAATATGAATGTAGTGTGTGCTGTTGTGATAATTGTCATGTGTTTACCCAAATTTGAGGAGCAGGAATGCTGATCATGTCCTGAGTTCCCTCGATTTCCATATTGGAGTAAATATTCAAGCATGATGAATATTTATGACTTCAAATCAATAAAACAAAACCAACAGGACTATCATCCTTCCCCCATGTTCCAAGTCGTTAATATTCAGATAGCGTGTGGCATGCGGACGTGGAGGTAAATATATTCCCATGTAAATATGCTGTGTTTTCAGTTGACACAGTCGGCAGATTACAAATTTCCATTTCCACGCTCTCTTTGTGTGTTTTCCGCTTTCCTAGGATTTGACTCTCCTCAGCAGTCTTGCTGTTATATATCCGCATCTTTTCCCCATTGAAATCCCCTACTTGTCACAGGAACTTGCATTTGCATTTGTCTGCAAAGGACAGTGAATTGGTAGGTTTTGTATGCGGTGCTTTATATATACTACACACATTCAGAACATATCCTTCATTATCCTAAATGTCTGAAGCACAGGTTTGTTTGTTCAGAATTGTGCTTGCTTTGACTGAACAGTTATTCCTCTTGTCTTATAAGCAGCATTTTATGAATATTTGCATTAATTAATTAATACAAGAAAACATAAGTTTAGCTATTATTTATTATTTAGGTGAAGGTTTGGGACACATTGTGTGGTTTATGAAGGACCGTATTTAGCATGATATAATTTTCCTGGATAGAAATATAAATAAACATTTAGCTTTTATAGCCCAGTTTCAGACTTGGTGGCCTTTTCCAGCGGAAGCAAGAAAGGTGACGCTACTCTGCATTAAATCGCTTCAGCTCAAACAGCTACAGCAGAAACAGCTATAGGTGTTAATATAGCTTAACTAGAGTCACTGCTGTGAACTACAGCGACCAACCAGACAAAAAGCACTGATTTCAGTTTGAACACCCCTAAAAGGAGGATGTTGTATGTTTGGTGAGCCAGACAACTAAAACTAATCTGTTTTCTTTTTAGTTAGTAGAAACAGCTAAACTGGGAAACTAGCAAAAACTAGCTCACACTGTCACGACTGATTCGTGAACCATTCTGACCATAAAGACTAGTTTAAAGCCGCAATTACCGTTTGTTTTAGCGTTCGTTACAGAGCAAATCAGCCAAATCATCCTTCTAACTTTGATTAAAATTTATAATTTGTTTTTTTTTATTACACATTTATTGTCTGAATTATTTATTGTGACAGTTATCGATACTGACTTTATAATCATTCTTTGATCATATTTTTTGGCCATATCGCCCAGCCCTACCCACATGTCTCTGTCATGTGCTTTGTTTGTTTTGGTTTTTAGCTCCCTCATTGTCTCCACCATCTTTTCCCACCCCTTACCTGGTTCCTCCTCCTCTTCCCAGATGTTGCTTATCTGCCCTGCGTGTATGTGTGTGTGAGTGTGTGTGAGTGTGTGTGAGTGTGTGTGTTTGTGTGTGTTTGTGTGTGTGTGTGCGTGTGTGTGCGTGTGTGTGCGTGTGTGTGCGTGTGTGTGCGTGTGTGTGCGTGCGTGTGTGTGTTTGTGTGTGTGCGTGTGTGTGCGTGTGTGTGTGTGTGTGTGTGTGTGTGTGTGTGTGTGTGTGTGTCCAGTTTTATATCTGCATGTGGATGTGCTCTGTTTTCTTTAGAATCTTCGTCTTGGAGTTTTGTTATTTATCATGAACTCTCCTGTGCTCATCCTGTGCCCACCTGTCCCCACTAGTTTCCACCTGTTGTTTAATATGCCTGCAATAAAAGACTCCAAGTTTGTATCCATTCTCCATCCACCCATCCTCCCAGTAGAAAGCACCCTATAAATTATGATTTTTGTTTGTATTAAAATCATTATTGTTTCATTTAATGTGTTTACAGTGTCTTATATAAATCATAATATAATCCTTGAAAATTTCTAATTTCTAGACACTTTCTACTGTGCAACCGCAAAATAATCTCATCTGGCTATAATGATCCTAGATGTTTGCAGTAAGCTTGCCTCAGCAAATCCTCTGATTACACAATTAATTATCAGGATAATAAGCAGGTATTAATATAATAGATAGGTACAGTGCTTTGATGCATGATATTGCATGTGTTGCTCCTTAATCATGATCCCCGTTTAGTCATTTCTGGCCTTCCAGCACTACTTAGGGTAAAACAAGAGTTAAAAGAGACGCTTTAAAACCGAATCACATCCGCGCGGCCTGCTGTTATTCACTTAACAGACTTGCTGAATGCTCAGTTTGTGTGTAAAACTGCTGTTAAATTGCATTTAGGTTCTCTGTGGTGGTTCATGGGAGGAAGCACAGATGTTGTGCTCAGCTTTTTTGACGGTGGTGAGGAGTTTGTTCAACTATGAAATTAATTAATGTGTACTGAGCAGTTATTTGCACAGTTGCTAGTCTCACGCAAGTCCAGCTAAAATTTAATTCTGGCTTTAATTGATCATTTTCAGGTACAAAAATAGATCATTAAGACCCGTGTTTGGATTGTTTGGATGATGATTGTTGAAAGTTAATGTGTGTGAGTTTTGGAATTCGAAGGTTTTTTCTTTCAGCACCAGAACTTCTCATTTTTATTCCTTTAGAGCAAAAGTATCAGGGAAGGTTGCTGCTGAGTCATATATAAATTTGACAGTTGTTTTAAATTGACTTTAAAATTTAATTTATCCTTTTGTGCTTCAGTATCATGTTTTTATTGTTGTTTTATAAGCTTACCTACACACCTCGGATCATTTGAGCAGTTCACTGAGTGTATTGCACACTTATCATCATAAACAGTTGCATAAAGAAGCAGGTGTGGGATTGCAATGCTACTGGGAAAGAAGATAAAGTTTACCAGGAACAATAAATGATAAATTTAGACTGATATGGGAAATTTTTATTGCTAACGCAACATGCCAGACGTCTCGGTATGGACTTGTAGAGATGTCCTAATGGTGTCCTGTGATAATCCATCCCAAGCAGCTTGAATATTCTCACCTGCAGATTGTGCAGTAGGCGTGGAGGTGGAGTGACACCAGGCCTTCTGGACGTGTGACAACAATTATTCATCTTGGTGCTGACCACAGTGCCTTCGCACACGGATTTGTTGGTCGTCCCCACCAAGACAATGGGGACTCCTCAACAAAGATGACCCACTGGCATTCTGAGTCACTCCATGACAGTCTGGCACAACACCATTGCAGTGTTTGGTGACATTAAGGTGGTGTTAAGGGCAGTTGTTGTAACGGTCTGCGTGTATGTAATCCTGCGTCGTGAATCCACTAACAGGATGATTCATGGAAGGGAATCACTGCTTGCTGAATGACCGAAGTCGTGGCTGTTGGGTCAGTCAGGTACAGCGGTAAGGCCTTCAGACAGTAGTCTGTGCACTATGGACATTTAATTGTCACCTCAGGCTTTTTTTACAGGCTTACTGCAAGTTCTGTAAGGATAACCAGGAAGAACTTGTGGTTGTAGCCCTAGTGAAAACACACACGTAGCGTGTCTTGTATCTTGAAGGCATTAGATTCCCTTGGGGTACATTTTAAGATACAGGTTACATGTGAGGTAGGTTGGCATTTGATATGGCAGAATAATAGAAAGATGCTGAGTTTGAATGCAGTGTGTCATTTACCTGATATACCCAGCATGCTATAATGTCGTTTGTGATCCTGTGTAAATTGTGAACTGTGGAATTTGGAGATGTCTGAGGTCTGTACTCCACCAGATGTCAACGAAGGCTCAGTGTTATATAGTGTTGTCACTGGTTCTGATTTGTTCAGTTCTAAGAAAGCAATATAGAAAGACTCCTTTGACGGAAAAGCCAGTGGCATGTACATACCTGTCACCTTCTTGTTTCTTCATAGAAATTCTGCCAATGTCATAAACGATATACACAATAAAAATAAAATTCCACCACTTTTAGTGTTTTGGCCTCTGAAAAAAGCCATACCTTCTTGCTATATAGTGCCTGCAGATACAGGAACAGCCCTGCTTCGTGTGGTTTACTCCTGTTTAGGCTCCATGGGAGAGTTGTTTGATGAGGCTATTGAACACCCCTCCTGCTGCTGTTATTAATCACGATGGTGTGTAAGCAGGAAGCATGCGGTGTCATAGCAGGGGAGCTCCCCAGCAAGACACCCCCCAAAAACCCCCTCAAACATGGCTCCTGTCACAGCTGCACACTGATGAAGAAGATGCAGGAACACCTCTGTAAGTGACATGACATAAATTGCCGCCTCCTTCCACTTTTATTTTCACTGGCTTGACATTTGCCTCCAAATTCATCGTTGCAGAGTGTCAGAAGACACGCTTTGATAAAGCGTCCTGAAGAGACTCGGATAAACTGCAGGAATTTCAATTTAACCATGCTGCGTGCCTGTGCTTCACTGGAGCTATGACTGGCTGTGTTGTGGGACACACCACATCCACCCGTGTCTTTAAATAAACAGCACTTCGCCTTTCTGATCTTCTTGTCACAGCATTTAGATATTAAGAGGTTTTGACTAGCGTTTCTGGATGGAGGCTGTTGGCGGTAAAAGGCTCAAGAGGGAGCTAGGTCCTCGCATTATAGGCTCTAGAGGGAGCTATGTCTCTCCTTTACAGTAACTAGGTCTAAACTGGGAGCTAAATTCAGCCCTTGACTTTTGTCTAGACCTGCTTACATAACCATAGTCACACATTCCCCATGGAGTGACTGCAAGCTAGGTTCATATTGTATACTACTGTAGGATATACTGTATACGCCCTCCTGTGTGTAGTATCAAGTTTTGCCATACAGTGTAACACATACGGTCACATGACCAGTTACCTCACGTTTACCTCAGAGCTGTTATTACTAGCTCTCCTGTTCAGAGCTAGCTGCTGCTAACGCTGCTCAGTTCACTTGAAATGTTTTGCCTAGCTGTTAGCTACCCTGGGATTTTTCACTCTAATGCTGATCCTCTAAAGCGAGTTCATCTTTTTTTGAACATCAGACCTGTATATTTTGACTTTCTAAATCTCATTTTGATTCTGATCTCATTCTGATGAAAACATAACCCCCCCAGAGCAGCTAGAGGCACCTGAGCATTAGCTCCATCTTGGGTCTCCTGCCCTGTTTCTGCAGTTCATCACCCGGCATGACCACAACCTCTACAATGAACAGCGCCTGGCTCTGATCATGAACTCTATCTCTGGGTCGGTTCCATCCAGTTACTCTGTCCTGGACTAATCAGACTGGATCGAATAGATGTTCTAACCTCCTTCTCCTGTTGGTTCTGTCTTTCTCTTCTCATCCAGATTCGACCTGAGGAGGTTGGGTTCCGCCCTTGAGCCTGGTTCCTCTCGAGGGTTCTTCCTTACTCAAGGGGTTTTCCCCGCCACTGTTGCCTCTGGCTTGCTCAAGGGGGGCTTGGACCCGGTGCCCCCCCATCCCTATGTCTGTGCTTTAACTCAGTGTTTTCTTTTTATAACAAACTGATTTTCTGTGAAGCTGCTTTGAGACAACTTTGGTTGTAAAAAGTGCTATACAAATAAATATTGATTGATTGATTGACTACAATCGGTACACCCACGTTTCTACTTGGAGTTGGCTGCGTTTTGCTCCCCGGTTTTGCCCACCACCATTTCTCTGGGTGAACCAGACTGAGAGCTGGTGCGGCAGTAGTACATAATGGGATGCAGTACACCACGAAGATACCTCTCCCTGTATACTAGAAACTCTGACTGGAGTAGCACACCATCCGGCTATCTTTAGTGCACTGCAGGTTTTCAGTCTGGTCACATACTGTATACTACATACTACTTTTAGCTAGATTTAGTATGTAAGTAGTATGCCATTTTGAAAACAACCTCTGTGTCGACTGTAGACTGCTTTAAGAGGTAATTTGACAGCCGTAGCTAATGGCCGCACACTGAGAATATAGTGTGCCACTAATGTGTGTAGATACTAATGCATTCTAAATCAAGAATGTCACATTAGAGTATTTCATAAGATCAAACTGAAAATGATCTCGCAATGTCCAACTTCTGACAGATATGTTTGTTTATCTATCAATACTTTTACCCTTTATTACTGCATCAGTGTGGGGTGGACTGGAGGCAATGAGCTTGTGGCACTGCTGAGATGTTATAGAGGCCCAAGTTGCTATAATGGCCCTATGCTTGTCTCTATTGCTGGCTTGGGTATTTCTTCCTCATCTTCCCCCAAAAGACCCCAAAGATGAGGTTCAGGTCCAGAGAGTTGGGTGACCAGACAAGCACAGTAATATCATGGTGAGCAAACCCTTTGATAGGAGTTTTGGGACTGTGGTCAAGTGTCACGTCCTGTTAAAACAAGGAAATGGGAATCTCCATAAAGATGTCAGCAGATGTAAGCTTGAAGTTCTCTAAAGTCAACTGGTGGACGGCTGCCTTGACTTTGGACTTTATAATACACAGTGGACAAACATCAGCAGATGACTTGGCACCCCAAGCCATCAAAGCCTGCAGAAGCTTCATACTGGACTTCAAACCTCTCCACTCTTCCTCTAGTCTCTAGGACAAAATTCATGTTAATCTAGGAGGGTGGCAGTCCAGTTGTTTTTTTCCCCCAGTCCAGGGAAGATGCTTCTGATATTATCTTTGGCTCAGGAGTGACTTGATATTAATAATGCAGCATTTGTAGCTCGCTTTCACAGAGATGTCTGCATGGTGGTTTCAGCCCACACTTTGTGATGCTCTCCCAGGTTCTTTGATTGGCGTTTCTTGAGAATGCTGTTAAGGCTGAGGTCATCCCTGGGGCTCATACCCCTTTTCCTACAACATTTTCCCTTTCAGTCAGCTTTCTATTAGGAGGCTTTGATAGATCTTTTGAAGATAATTCAGTGCTGACCTCCTGCGGCCTACTCTTCTGGTTCATAATTGTTTTGTGGACAACTGTCAAGTCGACAGTTTTCCCCATAATGTGTGCTGAACTAGACTGAGATATACAATGTGTTTATACTGTTTGAATAGTTATTCACTCTAAATGAAATATTCCTAAAATTTGTGATACAGGTTATCTAGTTCATAAGTTATAAGCCAAACATTAAACCAAACCCAAACAAAAAGACTGTGACTGTGAATTATAAAAAACACTTTTTTTTCCCTGGTATCCTAATTTTTTGAGAAGCATTAGTATGTGCAGTCCAGTATTCATGTGGCACATATTGGATTTCATTCATTTTTTAGAGGCCTACATTAGAAATGACCATGCATTTCTCTTTTTCACTCTCTCAGTGGCTCGCACAACATAACTGCCCACAGGGAATTGTCCCAGTCCTCCCAATGACCGGTTCATCTCTGCCAGTAACCATCCTGGGGGGAAATTAAAATGACAGTTCCGGCCTCCTTTGTTGTACACTTGCAGCTGTGTTCTGGCCTTTGTCTGAATCACAACTTACCTCATATGTTAGTCTTTCACACCTGAAGTTTTGTGTCTGCTAGGGAATTTTGTTATATCAGTGATGCATTTTAAGTTATTAAAATTCATTTTAAGGTATTACATTTCACATTCTATTCTTTAATATTGTATTAGGAACAAAAACTTAAACTTGAATCACTGACCTATCCATATTCCCATCACATGCAAATGAGTTCTTTTGTAGCAAGTGTTGCACTTCACAGAGTGCAAAACTCTCATTCAGCCTTTAGTGTTATTATTAATATAAAACATTTCTTTAGGATGTATCTGGTCATGACTGATAAGATTTTTGGCCTGGTTCCTAGTGGGTACAACAGCATAGAACTGAACACACTGGCTATTAAATATACTAATGGAATTACATGGATTTTATTATTTGGAGACAGAATTGAACCACATCTAATAGATTAAATTTGCTCCTGGAGTTCAACTTTAGATAACAACAGTAAACAAACATAGAAGCAACATTAGCACCCTGTATGTTGAGAATTGATAGGGCAGCTGCTATTTTAGTACACTCGGTGGTGATGTGCATCCTTTCTTTACTATATGGAGATGAAGAAGTCTAACCATTCACTCACAGCACAACTCAACATGCCAATTAGGAAAATAAGAAGGCTTCAGTATTGAAATTATTGAAATGGCATTGACCCAGGAGGCTCCATGTCCTCTGAAGTGTAAAGTGTTTTTTTTCTACAGTTAAGAGCACCTAGAGCAAGTCTTTAATTTGTTCTCAGGTTTCTGAGTGCTGATGTGACTGTGTATTAAGAATTGTCAAATTGTAGATGTATTGCCATTGTGTTTTACAGTATTATCATATTCACCAAATGCCACGTGTGCCATGGTTCACAAAAGATGGTGTGTGTATGTGTGTGTGTGTGTGTGTGTGTGTGTGTGTGTCTCCTTCATTGTGATTCTGGCATTAGTGAGGAAATGACGCTCTGATCTCTGCAGGGAATAGGCAGTCCTTGGAGAGTCTAATTGCTTATAAATGGGAACGTTTAATGAAAGGTGGAAAATCAAGCGTTGATGATGATTTATTGTCAGGACTGAGAGATTCGTGCCAGGACCAAAAAGGGACTGTGAACACAGAAAATACAAGGCATACAAGAAAATACATGAACGAAGGAGAACCCTAGGGATGTGGATGTGTGTATAAGATCAACTCTTATTCCACACACAAGCGTGTTGCCCTTGTGGTTTTGCATATTTGCTTTATTAATCAAGGTTTTGTTGTGCTGTATTAACATTTAGTCCCAAGGATAACAGTTTCTCTCAGATGGGCTATAAATCCCATAGGACCTGTGCATTTTTCGCTGGATGGAGGACAGCTTCTCTTTTCTGAATTCCTTTGTAGCCGTCTGTTCTATGCTAATGTGCTGTTGCCCTCACGCTTGTCCTTTCTCAGGGATGTTTATGTGCATCTATTCATTAGAGGTAAATGATCTCCTCTACCATGATTAAAGATTCAGACGGGGTTCATTAATCACTTTGCAGTTCTTGGCCAGCAAGAATGTTGTGGCTGGCTCACACATGCTAATGCGCATACTACTACAACCTTCCTGAGAATGTAGGAGAAGAATACAAACTATATACTATTGCAGACGTCTAGGATCTTGCAGAAGTCAACGCTCGGGGAGGGGGGGCTTTATTTCACAGGAAATAAAGGTCCTAAACTGTCTCGTCATGGTACATGATGTACCATATTTCATAGCATTTCTTTTTTCATACGTCTTTACGTACTAACGTCACACACAGACTCAAACAGAAGGTCCTGCTCGATAATTTGCATTAAATTTATATCATAATGATGAAGATACAATGACAGCAGTAGGCATTCACTCTCATCTTCAGAAGACATGCTGCTCACCAGGTTTTGCCTGAGTTTTCTTTGAGATACTCTTTCAACATGTTGAAAATAAAATATTCCTCTGCACATTGCATGCAATTATTCATCTTTGTCCGCAACAGAGGTCTCCAAATTCCCAAATCCAAAGGAACACTTTTAAATTATTTTTCTATTGTAAAATGGTGGGCTAACAAAAGGTACAAATCTGCACCTTGCCCTGAGAACATAAATGCAGTGTGCTCCTAAAGCTGATTTAAGGTACACAGTTGGACCTTAAGGCCTTTTCTGTACATTTGAGGGTGCAGTTACTGTTTGTGCTTTGATAAACAAAAATGTTTTTTTCAAAACGTCTGGCTGAGCAGCCGATGGACCTGCTTGAAGTGGCAACTGAAGCATTATGTCATTGGTTAATATTATTAGTGAGGCACTGCAAATTCATGGCTGAGACAAGAATTTTGGGATTTTAATTAATGGGAAATATATACTATTATTATTATTATTATTATTATTATTATTATTATTATGGGAAATATAATTACTTTTGATAAAGTCAGTCATGACAAAACTGAGCTGGCAATAAATACGATTTTAACTTCGTATGTTTAGTTCTATTTTATTAATTTTTATTTTATTCATTCTTGCTAGTTTAAAATCTTCACTTTCACACAGGCAGCGATGGGAGGTGGCTGGCGGTCATTCAAAAAGTTCAGTGAAGTTTAATTTTATGCAAGTTAGGAATAAAGCAGTGCCATGGTTACTAATAGGAGTTGAGCACTGAACTAGGTGGTATGTGTGTTATGTCCCCCACAGTGAAATGATCCACTTGTTTTTTTTTTTTTATTTCTAGATATTAGTTCCTACTAGAACTGTAGGGATGGGGGAATTTTATATTTCGAATTGACTTGCCATATAAACTTGCTTATGCGGCTCCAGTGCGAAGGTAAAGAAGCACTGGACTTTTTAAAAGGATACACATCAAGTATGCCTTGGCTCATGGACTGCACCTGGGCTGAAGGGAAAATTGTGTAAGTCTGATGCTTGATTTATCATTTTAAAGATACTTAGGGTGGGATGTCTTTGATGTAGAAATAGCTTAAATAAAGGTGGAGGTGCTAGAACTGGGGATGTTCCTGTGGCTCAGTGTAATCTCTTTGGAAATCAAACATATTTTGCATTCTCATAGACCTGCTGTTTGTAGACAGCTGAAATGTAGTTATAGCGGAAGGTCTAGAGGTTACAGCGTTCGGAGGTTTTCTTACTCTTATTGACTTTCATTCAGTTACCAGTAAGTATTGATAAAGTCTTCAGGGTTTTCATGGCAGCATGACGGATGTCACACTGCGGAGTAATTTATGAAATGGACATATATATATATATATACACACACACACACACACACACACACACACACACACACACACACACACACACATACATATATATATATATATATATATATATATATATATATATATATATATATATATATATATATATATATATATAAATAGAAACACTTCTTAGTACATAAGAGATGGATGATGAGTCAGGTGGAGGATGTGTATCTGTTAAGGACATAAGACTCAGATTGGAATTGGATTGGAGAAATAGCCTCTGTCTGTAGCACAGCAGTGAGTGTTTCAGCTTGGGCTGTGTCTGACTATTGCTGGAAACTCTCACCTTGCAGTTTAAGCCGTGTTATTTAGCGACCACTAAGTGCATCGGCCCAGATGGCAGGCTTATGCTGTTTCCGCTGGCTTGATAAGGTTGGCACCACGCTGTCTGTATGGCACTGTTGGTCCACACCCAGATCACCCAGATTATTGTCCTGCATTGAATGAGACCAAGATGGACTACAGTGTAGACATATCCAGGATCCATTTAAAACAGATACAAATCCGTTCGCTCAAACTACTTCAGACGCTTTTGAGTCACTTGCTATAAGAGTATAAACGCATCTATCACTGGGCAGGGAGATCATCTTGGAGGACCATACAGAGCGAAATGCCTAATACTGATATGAACAGACACAGCTGTGCAAAACAAACTGCAGACCATGGAGACCGAAAGGAAAAACAAGCGGTAATTTGTTTGCCGCATAACAAGCAGACTTGCAAATGCAGTCTCCCACAGCGTTCGGATTTCCAGTCTGACCAACCAGAGAAGCATTTGACTAAGTGTAAATCCATGTGACTAAAATCCTACCAGGATACAATCCAGATACTAGTCACATGAAGGTGACCAGGTGCAAACGGGGTCATAAAGTGCCCAGGTGGCATCCATCAGACACTGTGAGAGAGTGGGCTAACGTTAATTTGCTACCCTGCGCGCAGTGCCAGATGTTTGGTTTCCTTGTACCATAGACCCTTTTGTGCCACTACAACATCCGGCTGATGACAGTCTATCTTACCTAGGTCTGTCTAAACTTTAGTTTTAGCAGAGCCATCACATATCTACCTGAAACACTGGTGGAGACGCATGTCCACACACATTCAGTGTCACTTTAGCAGAAGATGCCAGAAGAGGGCGATCATGAACCATGTTTCCTTGGGTGAGACTCACGTAGTGATATTTTAGTATTCCGTGAAACAAGCGCATGAATACCTGACTAGCAGAATAAACATCTCTGGGATTATTTGACTGTTTTAGACTCATAGCCTTTATGCTGCTGCATTTTTGCCTCAGAGAGCTTTAGGCTTGTGCAACTAAAGCCAGCTGCTGCATAGTCTGCTGCATAGTATGTCGGTAATGCAGCATTTTTCTATCCCCCTGGTAGCTTTAGGAAGCCGTTGTTAGTTTTCTTTGGATGTGTGACTGAGAAATCACATCCTGTTGCCAAACTTTGGAGTTTAAGGACATGCTGTTATCTCAGAATGACATGGTGTAGAGCTTCATACTCTGAGTTCAGAATGCTTGGGAAGGGGACAGGCAGCTTTTTTGGTCAAAATGAAAGGTATGGAATTTCCCCTTGGTGGAAATATAATGCTAAGACATGTCTAATGCTTTGTTCATTATTTCCTTTTGCATTGAAGCTGTGAGGCCAGAGTTGCTAACAAGTTATGCAAATGTACATATCTGCAATGTACATACTGATGAATGCATTACACACTTGTCTTTAAACCATGATGATTTGTTAAATAACCTAATATAGACCCATGCCTGTTATCTATAAAAAAAAATAGGCGTAGCTAAACTCCCATATCACTTATCCTGAGACCTTAATTTGATCCGTACTTTGTGTACTAAGAACACGCAACCATGTCTGTCTGAGGTTGCTTAGTAGCTCTACACAAGTAGAGGAGAGGCCTGATACTAAGTGCTGTGATATCAGCTTTGCTTGTTAGCCACGTTAGCGTGTAGCCCCTGTGCATGTCTCTGCTTATCGGCTACATTTTGGGGTACAGTAAACTGTGCAAATCTATTTTTTCCACCAGACTGATGCTGCTTGGGTGGTTTTTAAAATGTCTCCTTGTGGTTGCACATCCCAAAGCATTTAGCATTCATTAGCTTGTCTGGCTGAGCTGAATGTATGCAGGGGGATTGGGAGGAGCGGTAGCAAGAGGTGCGTTCTGGGGGCTGTCTCAGTCTAGTCCTGTGAGAGAGGATTAGGGGGGTGGTCCTCTAGGGGTCAGGGGGAAACGAAGCACTGGAGGGAAGGGAGTGTGGGCGTTCAGACTGAGGGCACTCCATGAATCGCACTAATCCTTGCGACGGATGTGCAGACACAGGGAAAACTCCGCAGCCAGCTGTCCCAGCAGATGCCATGTGTATGCGCTGGGAAAATTGAGCTGCGGGCCAGGCATAGAGCAAGATTCGTGTGTGTGTGTGTGTGTGTGTGTGTGTGTGCTCTCTCACTTGTGAGTGGATGCATGCGTCTGCATGCCTTGCATATACAGGGAGTAGTGCTGAAGCCCGGAGAGAGTTATAGTGGTCTCTAGGCTGTACAGGAAAGGCTTAAGTAGGAGTAATGCATATATGTATGCAATATATCTAAAGATGTGCAGAATGTTGGTCTCCTACAAACCTTCAGTTTTGTGAAATTCATAAACACATGCATATTTCCAACAGGTGGAACTAGATGTAAGTAAGATATCTGCTCACATTTGAAAACAGCTATTTAGGGTATCATAGGCATTAGGGGCATCATGTTGTGAATGCCATAATTCGCAGGAGACCAGAATGTGTTTTTACCTACATGTTCAGAAATGCTCCTAAAAGTGGTAACCTCAAACATAAAAAATACTTTGGACAAAGACACTACACATTTGAATAGGAACGCCTACCTTGGAGTTTTGGTTTGCCAAGCTTATAGAACCGACAGACGGAGAGAGACATCTTCAGCTGCACCGTTACTTGGTTGTAAACAGTACTCCATTTCGCTGTTTGCTTAAAGTGGTTGAACCAATATGCAATTTAATAGATCATAGAACCTTAATGAATGCTAACAACAATGTTACAGCTTAACAGTATACAAATGGAAATGCTATATTCTTTAGCATTCCTGACACTCTAAATCAACATGTTGGTGCCTGGTGTGCCTGCTTGCCAACTTTTTTATTATTTTTATTTTTCTGATTCCAACATAAATAGTGCTGCAGTTCAAATCTGGCACCTCATGTGTCATAATAACTGCTGCACCATTTAAGGTGGAACAAGACAATTCAAAGAAGCTGGTGAATAGTTAACTTTTCAAAACCTTGTATCTTCACTTTTGTTTTAGTTTCATTTAAGAATGAACTGAGTGGATCTTGTGGGTAAATTGGACCAATGGGCCAAAAGAAATGGCATTAATGTAATGGTATTAATTTTCCTGTATATTTTTGGAGATGCAATATTTTGTTGTTATGTTGATAATGGTATACTGTAATTAGGTGCTGGTAAGTCTGAAAAAAGTAAAACACTTTATCCATATAATCATTAAACAATGTTTTAGGCGAGAGGTTCCTCCGTAACTAAGAACATTTCTGACTTCTAGAACAGAAAGTTCAAACCACTCTGAATGGGTTTGTTCACATCTAGTCATGTAACTATGTTGAAAGTCTGAACAATGATGGCATTCCCTTTGATCAACTAGAAATGTGACATGGTAAAAGATAAGCTTGCCTGACTTTGGTAATCGGTCCTAATCATATTATGAACATACCATCATCGCGTAGACTCCAGGTATCGTTATAGAGCGGTGCTTTTTGTGCTATGTTGCCAGTCAGGCAGAGACACTGTTTCCTTTCCACATGAATTGAAAACAACTGTTAGTTCCTCATGCCTGTTTCTTGTTAGAATATCAGTCGAACCCTCGAATGCATTTCCCTTCCTAATAGGTTATTTCCCTAGTGGGCAAATCAACCACAATGCTGAGCTGAAGGAGGAAAGCACTGAGTCTGTGGATCGTTTGTGTGTCTTCACTTTGGTGCACTTGGTAGTTCTAGATTTACAGACTGTAGTCCATCAGTTTCTCTGCATTCTATGTTAATCCTCTTTCAGACTGCTTTGCAATCATCAGGACCCCTACCGAGCAGGTATTATGTGGGTGGTGGATCACTCTGCAGTGACACTGATGTGCTGGTGGTGCGTTTGTATGTGTTGTGCGGGTATGAGTGGATCAGACACAGCAGTGCTGCTGGAGTGTTTAAACACTGTGTCCACTCACTGTCCACTCTGTTAGACACTCCTACCTTGCTGGTCCACCTTGTAGATGTACAGTCAGAGACGATAGCTCATCTGTATTTAACAGTTTGTGTTGGTCATTCTCTAGCCCTTCATCAGTGGTCACAGGAGGCTGCCCACGAGACAATGCTGACAGGTGGACTATTCTTACTCATTCACATATACCAGCACAACACTCACTAACACACCACTACTACGTCAGTGTCACTGCAGTGTTGGAATGATCCACCACCCACATAATACCTGCTCTGTGGTGGTCCTGTGGGCATCCTGACAATTGAAGACACGGGGAAAGTCAAATACATCCCTATATGTAAAGAGGAATGTATGTGAAAAAAAAAAAAAAAAACTGCTTGACTGCTTGGTATGTTTGCAAGCTCTAAAATTTGGAACAGTGTTGGATTTTGTCATTTGTAGGCAGTATCAGGAACATTGCTATCTCTGTATGTAGGTTCAGCAGGCATAATTACATGTAGCACAAGAAGTGCTTGGGTTCAAGATGGGTTTAGATAAATGAATGAATGAGTAAATCTTTTAGACAGCAAATCACCAGTCTAGAACTTGGGGATCAATATACCTACAGACTCACTGACATTGATAAGACTGAGTGTTTTGGGTTGGATATTTGGTATGGAATAGTGATGCCCAGATCTAATAGTCTGTTATGTTGGAGCTTTTATTACCCGTTTAGAATGATTTAGAGAAGCAGCGCTTTGCAAAGCTTCAGCTTTTATTGAATGTAATAACATGCACATGTTTTGCCTAATCAGCAGAAGAAGTTACAGGCTGTATTATGCTCCCCGTTAATGTTTTCCATGCATGAGCTTTGCTCAACTGGGAGACTGGATTGATTCCAGATGTTAATAGCTGCAATCTCGACTCATTTGTTCCTGGTTCCTGTTATGTACTAGGACATTATACAGACGCCTGCAGAGGTGTGGCATTGCATTGACAAGCTCTAAGTAAAGGTGGTATTGGAATGTTAAAATACGATTAAGTACATGTTATTGATTCCCAACGGGAAATGGAGTTGTTACAGAGTAGGGGTGTGTGTTTCTCTGAACCTCTGCAGTAAAGCAGACAGATCACGGATGATGAAAACGTGGTTTATTTGCAAATACAGATGGACACCGGAGAGGAGACTTTACAGCTCCCATGCTCCATAGTACAAGATCCTCAACGTAGCGAAGCCCACAGGCTTGAGGCGGAACTTACAAAGGCATTGTGGGTAGGTGTAGATGACCCTACAGGGAACGTGGACTTAAAGGCCTGTTATTTGAGGACCAATGGGAAATTTTCAAATTGGTTGATGAGACTATCTGGTTGCACCCAGAAGGACTCATCCGACAGAAATGATGAGTAGGTTTGACATCTTGAGACATCCGAATGATTCACGTTTCACGCTCAGCCGTGCATGTGGTTTTAAAATGGACAAACCTCATCGCTGTACCTCACTCACTATATAAGGTGGTCCTGTTGCGGGTGCTTTGTATTCTGTCTCGTGCTGTTATGTTGGTAGCATCCTTTGCAAGTGTAGTATACCCTGGATAGGAGCTTGAAGGCAATTCAAGCAGTTGGAGGAGTTTGATCGGGGTCGCATCATACCATTGGCGTATTGCACGGTCATATGGATATTACTGTAACATGCTGTTGGTGCCATTGGATAGAAGAAGTCACACACCAGGAACCACGAAGAGGGCAAACTGACGAATTGTTTACCAATCACAGCGTGACCTTTAGCCACGATTGCGGACATTCAGTGAGCAGTGATGCCCTCCAAGTCGTTCTAGCAGATGCCTGCATGACATATGGTGACATAGTGTGTCTTTGGGGAATGAGCTTAATATTCTATACTCCTATTGTCTAATTGTCCTATTGTAAATTTCTCAGGCTCTCTAGGCCTAGGCCGCAGGCATGCAACCTTGGCTAAGCAACCTCGGCTAAGCAACCTAGGGTGTGCCTAAGCCAGGTCCAAATTTGAGTTTGCGGGGTCAGTATGTCCGGTTCCCTGAAGACTAGCAGTGCAATCCAGGCCTTGTTGGAAAGGACACATCACTCTCTACTGACCTGTGAAGTTTGGCTTTGTCATAGACTTTTAAAGAAGGATTTTTGGTTGCTAAGCCTGGTTTTATTCCTGACGCCTTCAGCGATTAGTCAACATTGTCTCAACTATTGTTACACAAGTGTTCTAGATCTGAAGTTAAACAATCCCTAGTGGCTATGTCTCCCTGTGAAAGACTTATTGCTGTGTGGATACAAGTGCTACTCGCAGTAAGCTCGATAAACAGTCATTTGTATTCCATCAGGCTAATAAAACCAGTGTCTGGAAACATAGATAGTCAAGGCCAGCTGGCTCAGGTGAGCTGTGATGTAGTAAGGCATATAGAAATAAAGCTATATCCGTTTTGAATTCATTGTTTTTGTGATGTTACAGAAGCTACAGCTTTTACATAGATTCCCCAAATCTATGAACAGCAGTTCAGCCCCGCCCATTCATACTAGAGCAACACAGGAGATATCAGTGTTAAAGGCACAGCAACAAAAACATTTTAAAGAGAGGATAAAGAGAGGTTGGAAAATGATGATGTACAAGTTAAATGATGCTGTTTTGGGAACATGAAAATCATAACATCATAAGTGAAAAAATAAATAAGCTGTAGCATATGGGTATTCATTCGTAATGCTGTAATGGCCTGTAATACAAACAGTAAGCAGTTGTGAAAGCAGATGTTGCTAACAAAGGAAGAGAACAAAGGGAAGCGGAGGCAGAAAAAGAGAGGCAGGTGGAGCTGGAGGGGTTGATTTCAGGCTCAGTCGATTGCATGGCTAGAGAAGAGTCTCCCTGGGTAAGCAGGCTTCAGATACGCACTACACCGGCGCACAGATAGTTCGGGCACTTTAGCAGACACATAAAGACTGTCCACAAGGATGTGTGCTCTCAGTGAAAACCAGAGGGCCGCGAGCCTCCAAGCTCACTCTAAATATGATCAAAAGCAAGCCGCCAGCTACTGCACACTGGCTGCACACTGCCAGACAACAGGCTTTTCACCAGGGCTACGTGCTCCGAGATAATAGGGTGGGGGTAGAGAGGAAAGACTGCGGTGTATGTGTGTGTACAGAGGGGGAGACAAAAATAGTTTCGATTTGATACGAGACTTCTCACTTGAGTAAGTCTGTGTAGTTGCATCAGTTTTGTCTTTAGAACAGAAGAAACAGTAGACACGCAGAGGCCCGGTGGATGTGTTTTAACCAAACCACAGAAATTGCCCCGTTTCTGCAGTATCAGTCCTGTTTGCTTGCGTTTGTGCTCAAACAGAAAGATCTCCTGTGAACAATGTGGCTGAAATACAACATCGATATGTGGTATGTTCTTCAATTGTCAGGACCACCACAGGACCGCCACAGAGCTTTTCAATAATTATTGTTGCCAGCACTGTACTTGAGTGGCGGACACTGACAGTGGTGTGTGTGTTACATGTGCTGTGTTGTGCTGTTGGTGGTAGTGTGATCAGACACAGCATAGTGCTGCTGTCGAAGTGTGTTTTATAACACTGTGTCCCATCTCACTGTCCAGGACTCACTGTCTGTTATAGAGGCACTCCTACCTTGCTGGTCCACTTTATAGATATACCGTCAGAGACGATAGCTCATCTGTTGTTGCGCAGTTTATGTTGGTCATCCTCTAGTCCTTCATCGCTGCTCCCAGGACGCTGCTCCCAGGACGCTGCTCCCAGGACGCTGCCCACAGGACGCTGCCCACAGGACGCTGCTCACAGGGCGCTGTTGGCTGGATAGTTTTGGTTGGTGGACTATCCACTCACACCAGCACATCACACACTAACACGCCACCACCACATCAGTGTCACTGAAATTCTGAGAATGATCCACCATCCAAATAATGCCAGCTCTGTGGAGTTCCTGACCATTGAAGAGCATGGTAAGAGCAATGTTAACAGGGAATCAGATGTACTGTTGTCTGTAATTGTAGAACTACAAAGTGCATGCTAAGTGAAAGGGCCTCATGTACGTCTGGACCAAGTGTGTAAGATCTATGGAGGTTGGGGTATTTGCGATGTTAAGGTGGCCCCTTGTGTGGCTAGTTGGGTGTATGGTGATGTCCCAGATTGTACTGGAGCTTTGGTAAGCTTTTAGTACTTTAAAATATTAAGAAGTCCGAAAGGCTGTCCTCCAGGACTATGTGTATATCAAGGGTTCTTTACTGTTTTTCCAAAATATGCCACAATGTTGTTTGTTATAGGTTAGTAAATGAGCGTGGCCCAGGAATAAAGCTATTTATTTTAATGGTAGGCATTAATTTGTTTATAAAACTCTATAATTAGAATAATTACAAATGAGCAGTTCATATTTTGATCTCTGTGTGTGTGTGTGTGTGTGTGTGTGTGTGTGTCTGTGTCTGTGTCTGTGTCTGTGTCTGTGTGTGTGTGTGTGTGTGTCTGTGTCTGTGTCTGTGTGTGTCTGTGTGTGTGTCTGTGTGTGTGTGTGTGTCTCTGTGTGTGTGTGTGTCTGTGTGTGTATGTGTCTGTGTGTGTGTGTGTCTCTGTGTGTGTGTGTGTCTCTGTGTGTGTGTGTGTCTCTGTGTGTGTGTGTGTGTCTCTGTGTCTGTGTGTGTGTGTCTCTGTGTGTGTGTGTGTCTCTGTGTGTGTCTCTGTGTCTGTGTGTGTGTGTGTGTGTGTGTGTGTGTGTGTGTGTGTGTGTGTGTGTGTGTGTGTCTGTGTGTCTGTGTGTGTGTGTCTGTGTGTGTGTGTCTGTGTGTCTCTGTGTCTCTGTGTCTCTGTGTCTCTGTGTGTATGTCTGTGTCTGTGTGTATGTCTGTGTCTGTGTGTATGTCTGTGTCTGTGTGTCTCTGTGTCTCTGTCTCTGTGTGTCTGTGTCTCTGTGTGTCTGTGTCTGTGTCTGTGTGTCTCTGTGTCTGTGTGTCTCTGTGTCTCTGTGTGTCTCTGTGTCTCTGTGTGTCTCTGTGTCTGTGTGTCTCTGTGTCTTTGTGTGTGTGTGTGTATCTTTGTGTTTCTCTCTCTCTCTCTCTCTCTCTCTCTCTCTCTCTCTCTCTCTCTCTCTCTCTCTCTCTCTCTGTCTCTCTCTCTCTCTCTCTCTCTCTCTCTCTGTCTCTCTCTCTCTCTCTCTCTCTCTCTCTCTCTCTCTCTCTCTCTCTGTGTGTGTGGGTGTGTTCAGTAACAGTTTAGTACCTGCTTTAGCCAATCAATCCTTCATTACATTAAATTGGGTGAGCTGCTGATGGAACCGAACCTATGTGTACAGTGGCTGGAGAACACCAAGATGTCAGAAACCAGACCTGTGTTCTTTTAACTGTATTTTTCTCAACAACACACTGCCAAACCAGATTGAAAGCATTTTAAGACTTCCCCCCTTCACTGTACGTGTAATTGCATACCCCTCACATGTATGTTTTAGACAGGTATCGGGACACCTACCAGTGCACATCTGTGGCTGGCAATACAGGCCTTCACTACCAGGTTGAACAAACTACCAAGCACTGTACAATGACTAAAGTGACTGTACGCTGCATTCTCAGTCAGCCTGGAAATAGGCCACAAGCCAGCAATGCAGCACATGTTTATTTTTCATGAATATTTACAATGGATATGTTTCATCACCGCTGCTAGATCAGCAATACCATGTTCATGAGTACCTGAGAACCATGCTCTAGTTTGTCTATTGGGGAAGATAAACATTATGTAGTCTATTCTAGCTCTTCTGATTCTGACTTCTGCAGAACACTGTTTAATGCCTTATACTGCAAGCAGATTAATCCATCATTAATTCAAATGTATTGCTTTGTAACTGATACATAGAATAATAGTATCTCTGTTTTGTAGGGGTTTATAATTAACGTTAATTCTTCAAACTTTATATTTAGATCATGTAGCTGTTTTCTAGATTTGGTATATTTGTATAATCCTGAAGCTGTGAGGCTAATGTAGCAGATAAGTTATGTAAGACAAGACCTCACCAATTGGCATCATGCAAGATACATCGCTGAATCATCTTTGGCTGTGTTCATGCTGCTGTCAAATTGGCTTTGGTTCTCAAAACAGATCTTTGGAGGCAATCAGATTTAATTGGTGTGTCCAGACATCACCAGCTTAACTCTATGGGTTTCAGAGGTAACCATGTAAATGTGAGATAGGTGAGAGGAACAATTTAGGCAACATATCTATTTATGATATTTAATGATTTATGCTACGCTAGTGTTCTATAAGTTGAGGTCCAGGCTTTTTAAATTAGTGTCTCTACTTTTTTTATGCCTTTAGGCTTCAGTGTCACCAGTTCAAACAGCAGCCTGCCAGTTCATTCTGGTTGTGCTCATGTACGTGGTGCATGGCTTGTTTCTGTTTGGGGCTCTGTGTTATTAGGTTCAAGTTTTCCCACTTCAAATTTGTTAAGGCAACACATTTAATAATGCTTGCGATTTGAAAATAGCCTCTTTTCTATCAATTGCATCTTTCAGCCCTCACATGGCCACTTACGAGACAGTGTTTATGTTGATAGCTGTACTACTAAAAATGCAGGTCTACCGGTTTGAAAATTATACTCTCCTAAATTGCAGTTTCATTATGTAAACCATTGATCTTTCAGCCCTAGCATTAGAAACTACAGAGCCAACCCCAGCACTTTATTACTGTACATTTCACATCGTTGCTTGTAGAGTTGCAAGGAACGCAAAATAAACAGCCAGAGCATCCAAACTGAGACAGGTCTGTAAAAATCTGATTGGAATTGCATTCCAGACCAACTTCAGAAAATGTTTGGATCGGATTACGCGTTCGGTTAATGGTTTGCAAGCGGTCTCATTCTGATGCTTGTGTTTTGAGACTTTGCAGCTCGTTTTTAACTTGCAGTGCGTTGGGCTTTCTCGGCCACCGTAGATATCCCACCAATTGTCTTGTTAAAATGTATGAGTTATTCTGTGGTTGAGAAGTAAATAAAAAGTGATTGAGTGGTTTGATTAAAAATGTTCAGCTTTAGAGAAACATGTTCATAAAATGTTTTTTTTACCATTTTCTTTAATGGTCAGGAACTCCGCAGAGCAGGTATTATGTTGATGGTGACTCATTCTCAGCATGGCAGGGACACTGATGACACTGATGGTGACACTGATTAGTGTGTATTGGGCTGCTGTGATTGGATCAGAGACAGCGGAGCTGCTGGAGTGTTTAAACACCTCAGTGTCACGGTTGGACTGAGCATAGCCCACCAACCAAAACCAACTAGCCGGCTTCCTGTGACCACTGACATTACTTAAAGGGGAATTCCATGAACATGGTGAAGATCTAACTAAAGTCATTTAGAGTGGCTTGATGAGAAATGTTCAGCTCTAGACAAACATGTTCATGAAAATGGTTCATGTTGGTCAAGACAGGAACCAAATGTCTGAAGACAGTAGTATTTCTGAAAGCTCTCTCAGAGTAAACTGTGAAAGAAGAGGGTTGCAAACGGATAAAACAAGGCTGTGTTTGTGTTTTAGATGTCATAACACCTCGTTCCTATCACCGTAAACTACTTCACATCAAACCATCCTGAATTTTTTTTATTTAGATTTTAACCATGCTTAGGGAACTCCCTACTTGCCTATGTGGTTTCCGACACTGATGACTGCTACTTATGTTTTTGTCTGCAGAACACATTTCTTTGTCACATGATATGTATTTTTGCTTGACAAATATGATGTGTATTTAACAAGATTAGTTGATTTGCCAAATCCAGTTCAAGTGTAACCTGCTCTCCTTTATATTTAGAATGCTGAAGTGGTTCTTTGGAGTGATGCCATAGGTGAGCCGCCTCTGGTTACCTAAAGGAACATTGGGTGGATGACCCTTTAAAGGAATAAAGTCGACACGTTTTGTGTAAACAGAGCTGCTGTTCTTTTACTAAGCACATGGAAGTGTGTCTAAATAATAGCCGGTGGTGTTTGACCGCTGCAGATTGAAAAACATTAAGACCATCTATTTAAAGCATCTTTAGTGAGCCGCAGATGCCTTCTCGCTTCTCAGAACCATTCGGGCTGATCTAGCTGATTTAGTTCTTTATGAGCATGTGAAGTTCAATTACTTTTACCCGTGTTCGTTTGCGGTATAGGAGTGAGATTGAACGCTGTTTCACAGATTATTTCTAAGATTGCAGATAAACAGTTTATGAATGTGTTCATTAGACTGGCTTGTTCAATACGCACTGTAGCGCTGCTCCAGCTCCTTGGTTCAATAATGTTTTTACACAGTTTTAGGCATCGATTGGCTCCTGTCTGGGAGGGATTTAATTGTCTTGGTGGGGCTTGGTTTATATATCTGTAATCTGTGTAACTCGGCTAGCGAAGAGAAAAGGTCAGCATGGTGAATCGATTGCAAATAAGGTAATTTGCAATACATCTGATTGACTAATTGGCTGCAGTCCAATTACGGTGCTGATGCTGAAGTGCGATGTTCTACGCACCTGAAAACATATGGCTGTTTTGAAGGTCGCGGCTGGAAGTAATGAGCAGTGTATTGTGCACCTAGGCTGTGATGTTATAGATAGCATTTCTTTTTCTTTTCTTTTTTTTTAGATATCTACAAGCCATGCCAGTTTCAGGATCCCATCAGTGGGCTAAGTTCTAACACAATATGTCGTTATATTCCGTCAGCCTGAATTTTCTTCCATTAATGACACATTTACAGTGCGGGAGATTTAAAGAGCCTTCTTGTAGGTGATTGTACAGAGCTGTTTGTGCAACTTAGAGCTGGGTCAATAATATTGATGCCCATAAAAATGTAATGGTTCTCTTCAGATGAAAGCGTCAGTGAAGTATTTTCCAATTTCATTCTTCTTCTTCATTCTTTTTTCGTCGTGAGTTTGAAGACACTTCACTTCATCCAAATAGCCAATAGTCAAGACAAGAGTAAGAGCTAGCCCATATCCATCCATCTATCCATTCATTCTTTTATCCTACCATTCATCCATCCATCCATGCATCCATCCATCAATCCATTCTTGAACTGCACCTGACATCTAATAATCAGAAAATCCACTTTATTCATGTTCAAGTGAGGATTTCAAGCACGTTAACAAAGTCAGTTGCATAGGAGTCATGGAAACATACTCTTGAGCTTTCAAAAATCAGTAAGAGACACTGCATAAGATTTAAAATCTGAACTGTGGTCTATATGAATTGTCCACATTTAATATCAGCTAACAGGCAGACACACAGGCATTATATGCTTTTTTTCCAAACAAAACCCAAAATTAAACCAAAAACAGAGGAGGGTAATAAACTATAGAACCACCCACCTACCCCATCCCACTTACAACAAGAGACAGCTTGCTAGACATAATGGTCGACATTCCAGACATTCCATTCAAAAACTAACACGTATAAATAAACATAGCCATTCGCCGTCATAACATTGTCAAGTAAACATCTCGGTCAAACCTAAGCACATTCAACCATTTCACAAATATAACGTGGAAGACTGGAAAAGAAATGGAGACCAGGTGCGCTCAAATTCTGTATCATTACCTTTAATTCTAGCATATAAGTGCTCGAGGGAAAAGTTTTCATAATTTCATTATTTCAAAGGTTAATTGTGGGTGGTCTGTCATCTAGCCATTAATCAAGATACATTTACGAGCAACGTTCAGTAGTTTGTAAGTGAGCTGGATTTGGCTTAATCTCATCCTTAACCATGCCAAGTACAAAAACCAAGGGTGCTCTCTATGTTACAACTGAAAATATAATCCCTTCTATCTCTGATCCTAAATCCAGAAGGACGGGAATGATGGAGCAAAACATATGTGAATATGTTCCCACTTCTTTATACATTTTGTGCAGACTGATGATTTTAGTGGGTGAATTTTATTTTAACTATAAGGTCTTCAGTGTAGCTGTTAGAAAATCTTAAACTGTGTTTCTAGACTAGTAGATTTCCCATGTTCCTTATCATTTCTGATGCATTTTCTATCTATTCGTGGTTTACCAAAATCCCTTTCCCAGCCTGATAGCCCAGATTGCTTGGCAGGTTTGGTAATATAGTATAAGCTGAAGCTAAAACATTTTTGTGACATGTAGCCTGTTTTAAAAAGGATTCTATGGGGGGCATATTTAATGAACTACAGGGACTTTTATAGCATTCTGTATATGGTCTCTAATTTGAAGGTATCCAAAAAAGAGTTTTGATGGCAAACTGACTTTTTCTTGTAGTTGATCAAATGTTAACTACAATTAATATTAATATGTTGCTACAGATCAGACAAAGACTGAATACCTACTTTGTGCCCCTGATGAAAAACATTGCTTTGCAAACCAGGGGAAAACTCTTTGTTCATAATAAGTGGAGTTAAAGCCCATGATCGTTTACACCTTTCAAAAAATTAGTTAACGTCCCACACTTGCTTTAAAAATAATAGCTTCATAATAGCATTTCTCGTTTTGGTCAGAATAAACTTATTACTATCCGGTATTCCTCTTAAAATATACAAATAAATAAATCTAACATGAATTAATAAACAAATAAAAATAAAAATGTGAATAAATCAATTGTTTGTGTGCTTCTCCGATTCAAGACGGGGTTTGCTGCTCTGTAAGCAGCGGCTTTCCCACCAGCAAGTGGGCATGATTGAGGTTTTAGGTCTTCTGCCTGCCAAATGTATGTATTGCCTGAATGATATGTACAGTAAATCTGCCCAGTTCATTGCAGAAAGGCCACCTAGCTATGCAGCCCACCAGTATTAAGGGTTTGCATTTAACTTGGGTCCTTTAAAAGTTTGACTTACCGCTATACTTTGGGCGACATCTGAGACAAGGTTATTGCTATTCTTGTTTATCAACATTTCCACCTCACGCTTTAACAAACACACTGGTTAGCCCTGCTGCTAGATTATAATTTTTAAAAAATATATAATTTCCTACGTATAATAAAGCATCTGCAATGCACTGGCAACCATTCCAGGGTGTCCTGACTTCCACCCAATGAGAGCTGGGATAGGTTCCAGCAGCCCCCGCGGCCCAGAAGGATAAGATTTATCAATGCATGAATGAATGATTCCTTGTTCAAATGTGATTACATTTTTGTAATCGTCTATCTATTTTATCCTTTCATTGTAATTCCATTGAGTGTATCTGTTTGTCTTTCTGTCGGTCTGTCTGTTTGCCTGCGGATCCGTCTCTGTCTATTTAGGAATGTTTTCTCACATTGTTCTGTAGGCCGTAACAGTACTGGCTAGCGTTTTTACTTTGTCTCCCTAAGCCCCCTTCATTTACTGAGTCAGCTGAAGCCCCTTCTGTCCACACACACATCACATACACCAACACACACCACACAGTTCATTCTCTGGCTGCCCTCTTGTTCATTTCTCCTGCAGTCATCTGCTCGGCAGTGCAGGGTGGGGGGTGTTGAGGAGAGGGCAGGAGGAGAAGATTAATGGCTGAAATTAAAGGTAGAGACATGCACATCAGGAGAGCAGAGGTGACTGGGGATCAGCGGAGTGAAGAACTGTGGGGTGTGGCCGTGTGCAGTGGTGTAACTAGGATTTTATGGGCCCCAGTGCAGAAAAGAGAAATTACTGCCCCAGTTGATGCTTTAATGTAGCTCTTTGCAATGTTATTGTAGCAATACTTGTGTCATGGGTGTGCAGTTGCATAAGCTGCCATATAATATACACCCATCGTCAATAGTTCACCCAGTGTTGCATTCCACTACTATTTGGAGGGAAGATAAACGTTACCAATAAGGACCAATAAATGATGATAAAAAGGCTATTAATGGGCAATATTTATTGAGCCATACATACAGAGTAATGTCGCTCAGTATAGCGTCAGGCCGCCATGTTTGCTAACACAACATGCCATGGAGTTGTAATGGTGTCCTGCGATAATGCATCCCATGCAGCTTGAATATTTTCACGTGTGCAAATTTTGCAGTTGAGGTGGAAGTGTAGTGACAACTGGCCTTCTGGAAGTGTGGCATCTTGGTACTGACCATGGTGCCTCCAAGCATGGATTCATTGGTCGTCTCCACCGAGACAAGTGTGGGACTCTTCACTTAATGGACAGCATTGACGGCCAGTTGTCGTAGCAGTCTGCTTGCATGTAGTCTTGCGTCATGCAGCCAACTGCCAATGGTGCTGGCACTGACAGGATGACTCGTAGGGCATCCCTGCTCAATGAATGTCCACAGTCATGGGTGTTGGGTCAGTGGAGTAAAGTGATAAGTCTCATCCTCGCTCTTGTCATATGCATGGCCGAGTGTGAAACTTGATCATTTGCATGTCTCACAATGTATGAGGTAGATTTTTCTCACAATATAGACATAATAATAAAAAATGCAGCTCTTTCGATTTGAAAACTGGATCTTTTCAATCAGCTGCATCTTTCAGCCCTTAACTTCCCACTGAACAGTGTTTATGTTGATGGCCTAGGCTGTACTACTAAAAATGGAGTATGTCATTATAAAAACATTGATCATGGTTTCCAGGAATTCCTTCTTGACTTGGCGTCCTCTCATAACCAAGTTCCTTACATATTGGTTTCATATTAGTTGGTAATTCATAATAGTTACTGGATAATTTGCCTCAAAATGAATAACTACAGAATAAGTCTATAGTTCATGGTAACAAGAAAGCTCCTTTTCTGCTCTAACCGGTTCACACAATGAATCAAACTCAAACAGAGATGTGAGCAAACACATCTGAGTGGGCTTTAATTTTAGGTTCCAACTTTGTCTTTCAAATCGATACAATCCTGCCTGGAAAAAAGGCTTTAATTTTAAGTCCTGTTATTTCCAAGGATGGTTGATTGAAAAGAGCTATTGTAATTCATCTCTACGTGTGGATATCTTAGCTTTCACATCTATTTGTTGGGAAGACAGGACCTTTTCATCTAAGCCAAATGAGCGACATCACAGTCATCCTGTTATCCCCAGCCTAATCGCTTCAATGCAAATGAAGCCACTTTTGAATATCTTTCCTGCTGACAATGCAGGCCGATACCTTAGTGCTTTGACTAAATAAACCCTTTTCAGAAACAGTGCATTCAAATATTGAAGCCAAATAACAAATAAACACAAAAAAGAGGAGAAGAAGCCAAGTTCTTCAAAGGCCTTGGCTGGCTGGCTGCCCTGAGCATAAAGGGTGATTGCAGCCATGCCACTGTAGGGGCATTGTGGAGCGGTTTGTTTGCCCAGTCCTCCAGACGGCGAGCCGTTTTGTCCAGCTGTCAGTCTCCGAGAGGCTGAACAACAGGATGTTATCGGGGAGCTTCGCCTTTGGGCTAATGAAGGACGTCTGGCTCCCTACAGGTAAAGGTCAGGCCCCAGAACAGTCAGCGCCAGCTCACAAAGACGTCCGCGTCAAACCTTCACTCTGTTTACCAGGGCGTCCGCCGCCACTCTGATTGACACTATTCATCATTACCTTTCTTCATTTCCGCATGGCACGCCTTCTCGTTTAGGATCAGGCAGCTGGACCTCTAAAGGCTGCTACTTCTATCATTATGGGTGCTGTTTTGGATATCTGCCACATTCATTTAAATCAGTGTCAAAACCAGAGTGCCAACTGTTAAAGTAAAAGTTCAGAGCTACAGAAAATAGTTACACTATTGCAACATTTTCCTCATTCTCTGAAAGAAGCTTATCCAAGACATGCCTGATTTGCAGAAGGGCCCAGGGCAAATGTACAGACACAATTCAGGCTAGCAGATTCTACTGCTGATGTTAGCTGGTACTGTCAGCTAGGAGACATGCTTTTGTCCCTTTTCGTAGCTAATAGTATGTGATATGAGGCATGTGGGTTGCATGTTGCTAAAGATATAGTGCGTGAGCTTCCATTATTTATTAGCTGCATTTGCCTCAAGAATCCAGTTCAAAGCTTAACAAACTACGACTTACAATTAATACTGTTAAAACCAGTGGAGGTGACACCAGACTCAGCTTTACACTCAGCTTACCACCAGAACAGTGGCTATTATATTTCGCTGGCTATTATATTTATAATTCTGAATTTCTTTGAACTATAGAGTGCAAGTGCACAGTAGCAGAGATTGAAAAGGGAGCAAAGGTGACATGCCCTTTTCAGTATATGAATGGGATGTATTATCTGCCCCAGTAATTTTCTCTAAGTGCATTCAGACGTTTTGTGCTGTGGTTGCTTTTGATTGTAACATTTGAATCTATATATTTAGATATGTCTTGTGTTACTGGGTAGTCCAGCCCGTATGCAGTCCGCATCATTCTGTTCCTTCACTGTAGCAGAGAGACACCGATCCAGATTGGGAAGGATCTTTAGAAGGTGAGGCAAAGACTGTAGGCTACTGCAAGCTAGATCTTGGTGGAGAAAGACTAATAGTCTTGACTTGTAGTCAGTTTGTTAGTGATAGTTAACTAGCTAGTTAGTAGCTTACCTAGAAAGCCTAGAAAAATGTGCTTCTGCATCTAAAGATGTACTTCTGGTTTTAATACTCAGAAAATCAGTGCAAGAGCTTGTTCTCTGTTATCCTGCTTAATAAACCTGAATATATAAGCAGCTAGGCAGGGCATCACGGTGGCACAGTATGGCCTCACAGCAAGAAGGGCCTGGGTTCAGCATCCGGGGTCCCTTTTTGTGGAATTTGCCTTTTCTCCCTGTGTGCGTGTGGGTTTCTTTTGGGTGCTCTGTCTTCCTCCCACAATCCAAAGACATGCAGTCAGGTGTATTAGAGATTCACAGTTGGAGATGCTCCAACACCCCCTGTGACCCAGGAGGATAAACCATTTAGATGATGAGTGAGTGAGTGGGAGAAAGCTTCTGATTAGTGTATTGCATTAACACATACGGTGATGTTTAATGTAATGCCATCTAAGCTTCTGTTGCTGAGGCTGTTGTATATTAAAAATAATTTCAATGAAGTTAATAATAAAGCCAGTTACAACACTGTCATCATGCTGCATTATAGTTGTGAATATTGTTGTCACAGGCGTGACATTATAACCATAACAGAATCTTTTGGTGTTGTATAAAGTCATATATTTAAATGGTTCTGTGTGGAACTCATGGTGTATACTTTGGGTTTTCTCCTGAAGGAACAGCTGATTCCCACTGAGGCGGAGCAGGGAAGACAATGATTGAGAAGCTAATAATCATACTCAATCATCTTTTGTAACAAATGGCCATCATGCATAACTGTGGCTAGTCAGGAAGGTTGTGAAACATATTTTTACTGCACTTTAATGTGAATGATTCTCGAGCCCGTGCTAAAAATTGCAAATCCTTGTAAATACATGTAAAACAAACAATGAACAATTAAGTGTGCAGGGGATAAGGTTGGAGATCACAGCTATTTTTCTTTTTCATTTTCTTTTTCATTTCTGACTTCCTCATGAGAAAACAAGGTTTGGTCCACATCTGTGTGCTTTATAAATGGTGAGGCTCTTTTTCCAGTCTGCATCTCTGCAAGAAACTCCCAGTGCTTTAATTAGACTGTCCATGAGATTCAGTAGTCTGATGGTGTTTACAGGTGATGCAGAGAAAAGCAAAAACCCAAAATATAACGTATGACTTTGCAATTATTATCATTTATGAATAAACCAATTGGTGCAGATCTTATACCAGCTACCACCAGGCTTTAGCTGAACTCATCAATATTTGGATCTTACCATGCACACATTACTGCTTACTGCATAATTAAGAAAGTGGATTTTTGCCGTTCTGCCATGGAAAAGTGCAATTATCCCAACCTGTGTGTGTGTGTGTGTGTGTGTGTGTGTGTGTGTGTGTGTGTGTGTGTGTGTGTGTGTACAATTTTGGATCTGGTTTTTCCTAATGTTAGTCTAAACAGTAACAGTTGAAGTACCAGTCAGGTAAAGGCTAAAGTTGCCATACGAATCATGTGCATTACATGCTCTTTAACCAGCAATTAAAACTGGGATTTAGTCAATTGACTGTTTAAACTCAACTGTTTCATCACTCTAATACAAAGTGCACATTTGTGGTTTCTGTTATTTACATAACAACATAATCAGTGTGCATTTTGTAACTGATTCCAGTCGTGTTCTCTAGTTTAAAGTTTAAAATTTAAGGTATTTAATTTATTTTGTGTATTTATTGTATGGATGGAAATATTCTATTACTTGCCTATGTAATTAAAAAACACTGGTAGAGTATACAAGTATATAAGGCCTTCGTAAAGAGAATGACTTTCACTCTAATTACATGGCAAGTAGCAATCACTTGGGCCCAAGCACTTCTCACCTTATGTAGTCACGATTTGCCTTTTTGCACACAACACAAATGGTGGACTTTGTTGCCGAACTCAGTGATTTGAATTGTTTCATAGTTCTCAGAGTGCACCAGAATGTTTCTTTGTGTCTAGAATTTTATCAGGGGTTTGTCTTTAAATAGTCTTTAAATAGTCTTTAAATTAATCGCTTTTCGTTTGGTTGTTCCACCAGGTCTGCTACTGAATGTGTACTGTAATATATGCAGCAAGCTTCATCAGTTGTGTGGTGCATGCTTAATAAAGTATTCTGTTTATAACTAATATTTTTAGAAATATTATGGACAATTTTTAATATTTATTTGTACTATGGTCTCATTATGGGCCCACAAAAATTAAACTGAATCAAAGAGTTACCACTGAGTGGTTCAGCTGACCAAGCTTCACACAAATGGCTTCTTTTGGTTTGAGCTTGGACGAGCATTACAGAACGAAAACATCTGTAACAGTATCTTTCAAACTTAATTTCTGTTTTCTGGCACACATGTGAATGCCATTCTGTTCAGATGGTCCAGGTGTAGATTTTCATCATGTAATCAAGTTTGTGTCATGTAGGTGTTAGCATGGTGGCAGTGTGTTGTCTTTTCCAACTTCCAATGTGGTTTTGATTTACTCCCACATAGTCCAGCGTGCTAACATAGCATTTATTTACTGGAACCCTAATTTCATGTACCTAATTCTATTACTTTATCCATGCTAAATTGATTAGGCTGAAAGGGAATTTTGCCAACAGTCTGTAAATCTTGGCCAGCCTTGCTCAAAAGAACACATTTGCAGGCAGAGATTTAGATCAGTTTAGATCGACTGTCTTGTTGCATTGCCTACTGTTGAGCATGCTCGGCATGTCGGAGCAGGTTGTGTTGTCTCTAGGGTACTGCACCAAAGAATTTAGCAGCAGATGGAATCATGGGAGCAGCTTACCTTCCTGGCTGCTCCTGCACTGGGTTGGGGAGAACAGGTTGCCTAGGAAACCAGATGACTGACAGCTGCCTCCTACGAGAGCTCTCCCTGGGCTTTGTTAGAGTTGGGAAGATTTGCTATCAGATGCTCTGCTACAGGTAGGAATTCTCTGAAGCTCCCTTGAAGTCGTTTGTCCTCTGCTCTAGCATATTCGGTACTCCTTCACTTTGTCTATACGAGTGTCAGCATAAGCATAGAAGATCCTAACAGTCTCCAGTGTATTGTATATTCAGCAGACATAAAGCAGTATGACATTCTGTATTACATACTATGACTGTACATCAATACTGTATTCAGCTGCTCAGAACTGTATATCTTCTTACAACTTTCTTGCCTATCAAGGCCTAAATATATATTGTATTTATTTTAACATCTGCATTTTTTTTACCACTCCACTATCCATAATTATACATATTGTAATTTTTGCATCACTTGCCATGGTTACTTTGTACTTAATTTGAGTTTGAAGTTGATTTGGGCTAACTGGTATTAGCTACATTAGCATTGTAGCTCCAGCTCAAAACTAAAGAAGACACCATGAGACACCAACGCGTCTTGGTTAATCACCTGCATTTGTGGACAAGGAAAAAACAGTGTACATTAGATGTTTTGCCAAACTGTTCCAGCATATGTCAAGGCAAAAAGGCCTTATTAAAGCAGCTATATGTTTAGCGCATTTAGCTTTGGAGAGTGCTAGATGTCTTACTGTCACATCTTCCAGTCCTCACCCTAAAGGTTGATCTGAGCATTGCCTGATCGTTCAGTGACAGGCTTCATATTACTGGAAAGAAGGGGCATCATTGGAAAGGACAAGGCTGGACGACTCTGTTCGATCACTGTCAGCCTCAAATAGAATTATTGAGTGCACGTTCTCTCTAAGTTCTACACTGATGAGCAAAGATGTCACATTTATGACTATCTGATGTTCTTTGATGTGCAGTGACCTTAATTGTTGCAGGTTGGCTTTATCCCCTTTTTAAGTTGCTCAGATTGTGTTTTTTTAGGGTTGAAACTGAACAAGGGCATGTTATCAAAGGCCTCTTTGGCTTGGAAAGTCTAAATGGCGGATGATGGATGTACCCTCTTGCTGCTAGGCCTAATACTTTTGACTATAGTTTGTAGTTTGCATACACAGTTTAGGAAGAATTCATTAGTTTCAGTTGTTTTAATCATCTTCAGAACATCTATGCAATAAAGCTGGATTTTGTCCATAAAAATGTAAATTCTTTGTTATAATAATAATAATAATAATTTGTTCATTTTTAAAGAATGCCTTTTGTTTATTACCTGTCTGCACAATAAGGCCAACACTAGTATGTGTTTACCTGGCTGTCACAATGTGCATTAACAACCAACCACCCCACCCACACACACACACACACACCCTTCATGGCTATTATCAGCCCCAGCCACTCTAGGAAGTGTTTCTGCAAGATTTTGGAATGTGCCTGTGTGAATTTGGCCCTGATGGCGATTGACGTTCCAATTCATACCAGAGGTGTTCAGTGGGGTTCACTGGACATCTTGTCAAACCGTCCCTATACGGACCTTGCTTTGTGCAAAGGAACACAGTCATGCTGGAATAGTATCATTTTCTGCTGTCACTGTAACACTGAGTTGAGTCAGTCCATCATGAGAGGATGATGAAGTAGCACTGCCTCAGTAGCGTATTCTATTCTCTTGTCAATCATGTTGAAGGTCCTGCTCCCGATTAGATTTAAGGACAGCTAGCCAAGGAAAGAAAGAGTAAACACAATGATGGCTGAAGCTCCTGCCAAGCGACCACCGTTGCCTGCTCTCAGCAGGAACCCACGTTTGGCACCAAATAAAAGAAATGATAAGCAGAAGCAAAACAAGAGCTAACATTAGCACTGCTTTCCATCCTGGAGATGCTTTTGGCTAGTAAAGGGATGAAGTTTGATGCTGAACTCACAACGTTTATGCTACACTGGCAAGAACTGAGGAATATTTTCTGGTGCTGTTTTTCCAGTTGTTGTTTGGACTATGAGGTCAACATGCCGCATCATCCTACAAATTGCTCCTTTGAAAAAAACAAATGGGTGTTTTTTCTTCATTTGCACAGCACTGTTCATGCACCAATTGAACCCAGACACATATGCAGTTCACATTTTGGGGGCTTAATGATAAATTCAGATATCCCTGAAGATGTAAGGTCATGGCTATCTAGCTGTATTGAAGTCAGCATGATGTACAAATGACTGCACATCTTGTGGGGCCATGTTGAGTAGTCAGATCTACGGAGAGAGCCATTGAGAGTCAGCATGTGTGTCAGGGTGGTCCTGGCTTCTGCTGAGTTAGGTCTGGAATCATGGCTCTAATCTAATAAAACGGTAAATAGCGTTTGCAAAGAGTATGTGCTGACATAGCAAGATGTTCAACTTTTACCTTGACCTTGCTGAAGGATTCACATGTTTGATGTGCCTGTGGATTTATGTGTGTGTGTGTGGGGGGGGAGTGAGAGAGGTGGGGGTGGGGTGGGGATGGGGTCGCTGATAGACAGTGGTAGAGCGAGTGATGTGAGATGTGTGTGCATGGTGCTGATGGTGAGGATCTGAAGGTCACAGGATGGGTGGAGGGTTTCCTCTGGTCTTCTGCTTTTCTTCTCCGGGTAAAACAAGAAACGCACTGATTCCTCCGGCAAAAGACTTACACTGCTACACCTGACAAGTGTATGCAGTACGGCTGTGCAATATGGGAAAAACACTGTTCCATGTTGTGGTTATATTGGTGCATATCACAAAATGGAAACACAACATGGATGTGACATAATTAAAGATTAGCCTGCACTATTTTGACCAAAATTATCCTTGTTGAATTAATTACATCTTAATTGATTATCTGTAGACACACTCCTATGCATCAATTAACAGTTCACAGAAGACTGAAAAATAATCTGTAAGGTGAAAAGTGTGTATTGTAACCTTCTGCAATATCAATATCATATAGCTGAGCATTGGGCAGTAGCTGATAACTAAAGCTTAAAGATTACTGTGATTTAAATAAATGCCATCATAAAGATTTAATTTCTTTATTGTAGTCTATGTGCCACATGGTTGCTTATTACCTCACTTTTATTGATCCCCCTAACTGCACCATTATTATTCAGTTATCAGTATTGTTCAATAACTGAAAATAAACCTTTCTAATTGTACAATCTTTCCAAACTATGTTTGGTTTAAATATGAGTACTATATAAACAAATGGATGGATTAATTATAAGCTATATATCAGGAACGTCACTGACTAATTATCTACAAACATTCATAGATTTATCACCAGTTCCAACAGTTAAAACATAATTCCCAAAGAAAGCATGGGAACGTGCAAATGAAGCAGATCTATGGTCACATACTTGGCAACACACCTTCTTAAGGATATTCAAGTTTAAAAAAAATTAAGGTATAGCTTTATATACTTAATCACAAATATAAGCAAAACCTTTTAGAGTTCTGATAAAACCTAAGATCATGGTTTTATTAAATAATTGTTTTAATTTTTGAGTTTTTCTGGTAGTAACTTATGTACCTGTGCACAAATTGACATTATTGTTCAAGCTGAATGAATATCACAATGACTATTAATAAATGATATACAGGGGTTGAACAATGAAACTGAAACACCTGTCATTTTAGTGTGGGAGGTCTCATGGCTAAATTGGACCAGCCTGGTGGCCAATCTTCATTAATTGCACATTGCACCAGTAAGAGCAGAGTGTTTTCATTAGCAGGTAAGAGAACAGTTGCTCAAAATACTGCAATGCACACAACATTATGGGTGACATACCAGAGTTCAAAAGAGGACAAATTGTTGGTGCACGTCTTGCTGGCGCATCTTGTTTGACAAGACAGCAAGTCTTTAGTGAATCTTATCCAGGGTAATGTCAGCATACCACCAAGAAGGACGAACCACATCCAACAGGATTAACTGTGGACGCAAGAGGAAGCTGTCCGAAAGGGATGTTCGGGTGCTAACCCGGATTGTATCCAAAAACATAAAACCACGGCTGCCCAAATGACGCTGTATTGACCGCAGAAGGAGGCCCTACACCATACTGATAAATGATTGTGGTCTAAAACCAGGTGTTTCAGTTTCATTGTCTAACCCCTGTAAATTATACATTCAGCCAGTGTTTGTAGGTTATCAGATCCAATATCTAAGACCAGTCCTGATGATCTGCCACCCTAGAGAGTTGGATCCCTACTCTAACACACCTGGTCCAGTTAATCAGGACCCTCAGGAGCATCGTAATTGAGTCTGTGTGTTGGAAACCATTCAAGACAATAGATCACCAGGACTGAAGTTGGGCATCCTTGTTCTAGAATATGTCTGAAGCATGATGTGTCTCTGGCTTAATGTCCTTCTCAGACCAAAAGACTGCTAGTTCTAATCTCTTAAATTAGAGTCAAAGGGGAATTCCACGAAGTCACTGGATTTGACATGAAATGCACCTTCCTTCTCCTTATACAGAAGAAAATCCTTTCAAATTATGGGGTACATATTATGGATGGAGTCCGGCGTGTTCAGTAATAAGCACACAGTTTCTTAAACCTATTTGCATCAGGATCAGTCGGTCCAACTTTCATATGTGATCAATTGAAAGTCTCTAAACTCCCTGAAGCTGCAAACTACAGCAAATGAAATCAGTTCAGTGTCTTTAAAGAATTCCTCTTCATGTCCAGTTTCTCTTCACAGAGGAAGAAAATCAATAGAGTTCAGCCTAGTGCCTCCTAAATCCATAGCGGACCATCTCCGAGAAAACGGCGCTAAGCTGTCTTTGACAGGTTCTTTAAAGAAAGGGTTATTTTTGCTTCCAGGGTTTAGTCTTAAGGAGTTTGCTGCCTCTTGTCAAGTGGAGGGATTAAGTCTGTGAGAGGGAAATATCTCCTCTTGCCAACACGTCTTTTTGTTGAAAGTGAAATTTGTATTGTGGTAAGAAATTCCAGGTTGTGTGGTAGTTTGTGCAGCACAAGGTTCAGAATCTGTTTTGTGATCTTCTTTGCATTGTTGACAGTAGCTGTGTGACGATGTTCCCAGCAGATTCTTTAAGTAGACAAGTTCTTTCCCGCCACTGTGTGAAAATCTTAGAAGCATTCCCACTCATCTACCTCGCCTTGAGTCCACCTGCCATCAGCTCAGCTTCACCGGATCAAGCTGGATTTGAAAATGTTATGTCTCTTTTTTTTTTTTCGCTCAGAGAGGAGTTCTCCTTTTTTGCTTGCTCCCCCACCTTGAGCAACACAGCCTGCATTTCTTGGGGGGGATATTGGAAATTTATGACATTTCCTCCCCTGGAAAAAGTTACTCCTGCACTTGCTGACCTTCGTCCAGGCAGAAGGATGGAGCACAATCCCATGCAGGTTTTTCATCAGTACAGGCTCAGTGGCTACGACACTGGGGATGAAGTGTATAAGACATGAGCCAGCTAGGTCACCCTGACTAAGGGCATCTGCTAGGCAAATAAATGGAGTAGTCGAACACAATTATAAATGGAAGTGTTGGATGCCTTCCAGTGGGAAACCTGGTGCCGCATCCCTGAGGTAGGTCAGATGTTCCAGCGTTTTTTTTATTTTTTTAAATGAACCCAAGAGGTCAGATTTTTTTAAATGTAGTCACATGGTTTATATCTATTATGTAGCTTATAGGTAGTGATGTGAGTGGAGGAGTACAGGTAGAGATGTAACCTAGGCCTGTCTCACGTTACCAGTGTTGAAAATGTGAGACGTGTTGCACTGATTTTTCGTGTCCTTGAAGAATCCTTGGTCATAGTTAGCCGTTAAAAGTCCCCACCCCTACGCGATCTGCCCTGAATGAAACACCATACACTTTCAGATCTGTACCACCGTCAGAGGTCCGATCCTTAAAACCCCACCAGAGTTTCTCCACAAGAGCAACAGCTACATCCTGAGAGCAAGCGGGAGTTTCTCCCATACTAGATGTAAACAGAAACAGCAGATGACAGCGAAGTCATTGCTATGCTAGTGGTGAGAGCTCTCTGCTCAGAACAAGCCAAGTAAAAGAAAAGCTGGACAAAGCACATAGCACACGTTATAAAGACACTCCTGCTGTTACCACACCTCCACAAGTTCATCCTCTTTCACAGCTGTCAACCTCACTAGTGATTTAGCCGCCATGCCTTCTTCTCAGACCGGCTCTTCTTAGTTGACGGTGTTTTCAGGCATTTCGTCAATGTCCTGTTTTGCACCAGAGAATAAAATTTTAATTCTAGATTTTGTAAAACACACTGTATGTCTAAGTTTTGTAAAACACACTGTATGTATATACTGTATGCTATAGGCCAATCTTCATAGTATGAGTTTGGCCAGGTAGCATATTAGTATACTACATCCTTTTCTACTAACAGGAAGTGATGAAGTGACCATACCAAGCTGGACTCTGAAGACTGCTTTGGCGGAGGTTTTTTTTATTTTTTTATTTTTTTTTTTTACAAAACGCAAATAAATGAATGCATCGTTTACTAGAATGCAATTGGCATTTGACAGATTTGGTTTGAAATTATATTACCTATTACCGTAAGAAGTTGGTCTTATGTAAATAAAATTTGGTACCTGAACCCGCAATGACATCTGTAGTGGGCTTCAGAGGACAACGTGTATAATACAAGACCAACCAATGCCACCTCCCGCTTCCACCACCATACCCACCATTAAAGAAAACGCTAGTTTCTCTGGTTGAATGACATTTTGTTGATTTTCTACAAACTTAAATATGTTTTATACTTAAGTTTATACTTGAGTTTAGCATATGTAAAAAATGTTGAAAGTAGATGTTCATTAATATTTGTGTATAGTGTATTTTCTATAGAAGATGAATTTGTTTATTTTTACTGTTTGCATGGGCCTAGCAATATCTCAACTTACAGAATTAAACCATCTTATTATTTCTGATTTATGATGACCTGTATTTGTAAGAGTATTAGTTGTAGTATCAATGGAATGTGAAGAATCAGAATGTAAAGGTTTACAAGGGGATAGTAAGACATGGTAGCATCAAGTCTGGATTCAGTCCAACATTAGAGGATGAAGAAGTAGCACGGCCCTGACTGTGTATTCTGACCTCTTG
The DNA here is from genome assembly GCA_024036415.1 of Prochilodus magdalenae. Classification (NCBI taxonomy): domain Eukaryota; kingdom Metazoa; phylum Chordata; class Actinopteri; order Characiformes; family Prochilodontidae; genus Prochilodus; species Prochilodus magdalenae. The sequence continues at coordinate 52,747 of JAMWET010005419.1, read as the reverse complement.
TCAATCATCTTGAAGGTTCTACTCCAGGTTGGATCATTTAAGGACAGGTAGTCAATGAAAGCATGAGTAAACGCAATGATGGCTGAAGCTCTTGGCGAGTGAACATTATCACCACTGCCGCCACCCAATCTCAGCAAGAAACCACGTTTAGAACACAAACAAAGGGAAGTGATAGAAACTAAAGCAAAACAAGATTTAAAATCACTGTTGCTTTGCACAGTTAATTAATCTTGCCAAATTAATGGGTGAAGTTAATGCTGAGAAATGTAGTGTTTCTTCTAGACTTGTAAGAAGAGTAACTTCCGGTAGTGGTAGACTTCCTAATGATATACTGCTCTTTATTTGTTCAGAGCATGAATTCGAAAGGTTAGTGAGCTGCAGTGAATCCTTTCTTTCAAGTACTTACTCTTTTCATAGAGCTTGGTTGAAAATAAAGACTGTGGAGATGATGATTTGTGTTCCCATCAACATGCCTCACGTTTGTAATGCATTGGACGTCTTGATACCTTCTGTAACAGAGTCAGTGTATGCACAAATCATGTTTCTGTCAGAGACCTTCTAAGCATTTACTCGAGAGCTTGGTGGAAGGTGTGGATTCAGTCCCGGGCCACACATATTTCACAATGATGGATTGGATGCGGATTCACTGTGGAATGACAGACAGCTAGTCTGATTGGTTACACACACAGTGTGCAAAGAATGAAGAAGGCCAGTAAGTCCTACCCTGTGACACCTCTATAGTTATTTGATACAATAGGAGAAAGCATTGCATTTGAAACATGCCCTCTTCTCCAGAATGGAGTCCTTCCTCCAAAGCTGTTTTCTTTTACAGGCTGTGTTGTTGCCTGGAAATCAAGGCTAGCTGTGGGCTAGCAGTGTTCCCCATCAGAAACACAGTTTTGTGTTTTCCGTGCTTCACTGAACCTGATTCAAACCACAAAGCGGCTGAAAATAGGTGATGAATTGAATCACGTGAGCTGTAGTTGGAAAAGTACACAACAGCACTGCGGTTGCCCTACAGGACTTTGAGAGCACTGCTTTTGAAACCGTGTGCATGTATTATTATTGCATTCGGTGAAATATTAAAGCAGCTCCTATCACAAAATGAATCGACATGCATGATGTACACTGAATTAGCAGTTTATTAGCTACACCTACAGTGCTGTGGAACGTGCCGTTCATTTCCTGCTGAAACAGCCATTAAGCACAAGTCACTTTTAGCACAAGGAACAAGCAATTGCATCACTGCATCATCACTTCTGAAATATAATATTATTATTTATTATTATTCCTTTCTGTATTAGGTGTGTCCATACTTTACCTTTATTACAGCTTCCATTCTTTTCAGGACATTCTTCCACACTACGGGTAAAGTTAAGCCTTAGAAGCTGGCTGAATTTTCTGCTTCCCACGATCCAAATAATCCACACATTCAGCGATGTTAAGGTCTCGGATGGTCAGTCCATGTTTCTGAGAACACCAGCCACTTCTTTGATCTGCAGATTTACTTTAGTCCATTTCGTTTCTCAGTAAGAGCTGCTTGACAGCTGCACATCTATACAGACCCCTAGTGTTGAGTTGTCTGCTCACAGTGGGAGGATGGACCGAAACACCTGTGGATGTAGCTCCACTCTGAAACTAGAGTTTTCCCTCATGTCTGAAAGATGAAAGCTTCACATGCAGTTTGTCTGCTGGTGAGAGTTGTGCTGATGTTGATTTACTTTATAATAATTGTTTGAACTATAGTTTACAGAAGACGTTTTTCCTTGACATTTCTCCTCCTCATGCAACTGCATCTTAAATCAGATCCCTTCAGAAATATCTCCTGATAATGAATTTGGACTAAGTGGCTGTTTAGACTGTAAATGAAAACGAAGAAGTATGATCTTTTCCTCAGTGCTGTACATTGTACCTTCCATCACCCTGTGGTCAGAAAGTAATCACAGATGAAGGGCGGCAGAATCACTAACACAGAATTTGTGTGGAGTCCCCAAAAGTGGACTCGTCACTGAAGATGACCCGCTGCCGTTTTGGGTCACTCCCTGACACATGACATTCTGGCACGACACCATTGCAGTCTTTGGGTAACATTGACGTTGTGTTAGGGACAATCTTCAGGGAGATCTGTGTGCATGTAGTCCTGCGTTGTGCCCCTGTCTGCCATTGATGTTGGCACTAACAGGACAACTCAAAGAGGGCATCACTGGTTGCTGAATGCCTGCAGTCATGGCTGTTGGGTCAGTCAGGTACAGAGATAATGCCCGTCCTTGATTACTTTACATGAGCGTCTCACAGTGTTAAACCTACCCAACCTAACCAAGTGTAATTGCTGTCAGGTTATTCCTTTTGATTGGATCTGTTTGTGCAACTATTCTTTTGATGACGAGTGTGTATACAGATGTACAACTTTCCAAATACACAATACGGGAAATCTGAGGTAGATGCAAGGTATATTCATGGGATGGAACATTGATAGATATTCCAGATTATGTAACACATGGATAGAAGATGAAGAAGATTTCTATAAGGGGGTAATGAAGCTGTAGGGTTTTTAATAAAGTGGCCAATAAGAACGCAGTCCTAAAACTCAGTAATTACTGCTACAGTGCTACAGTATCCCTGCTGTGCTGGTCCAAATAACATCTGGTTGGGGTGGTTCTATAGTGATCCTTGGGGGGAGCTTGTAAATTGTTCAGCAACAGATGGGCTACAGTCAAAACTGTATACCTACAGAGTGTACTTGTATGGTCAGTGTTTTTTTTGTAAAAGTTCGGTGCGTGCAGGTAGAGGACAGATGTACCTCATAACTTGGCAACTCAGGGTATTTCCTGTCATCATTGCAAGTAGCACGTTATCAGAGCATTCGCGTTAGGAGACCCACTGTATTGTCTGGCATTGCAGTTTTATCCATAAGCCAGTATGTGTCCACCTAAAAAAAAAAAATTATAATAATAATCATAATAAAAACCCCGGAAAAGATAAGCTCCTCTAAGGTAAACATGAAGTGATCACCCAACACGGATGCACTCGCCAAGACGTCTCTTTTTGAACTGCCATGCACAGTGAGATCTGTGTCCCAAAATAATACCCTGTAAAATCTAAATATAGCCCCCTTGTAATGTTCTCTTTATCTTCCCTGTTATTAACTGAGACTATATGTGCCTATCTGCATAGGCATCTTTCTTTGGATTGCCTCAATTTCCACCTCAGAAGTGGTGTTTTTAATATACCTTCAATATTGCATGAACTTCATAATGCCTGAGATTTTGAACCACTGCAACTGTGGAGCCAGAAACCACCATAATAACGTTTGTATGCAGTGCCAGTGTTTGTGCTGGTCCTAAGTCTGATCTGCTGAAGGTATATATAATATTTCAGCACTATCAGAATAAATAAACGCCCATATTCTATCAGTGCCTAAATCTGTTTGTAATTATGTTGAGTCTGCTTTCCAACAGCAACAGGATATCAGCCGCTAGCTCATCTCAGCACGTTCAGCTTCAGTCAGAGATTGCTGTCGTTGCTGTTTTTTCCATTTGTACCGGGACGTAACCAAATGAGATTGTACAGTGAGATCTTTGGAAATAGCATCCAGATCCCCGAGTGGAGAAGACGGCAGTGGCGCAGTGGTTAGGTATTAGTAAATGCTATGTCCTGGGTAGTTTCAGGCGGTTTGCTCTTTGACTTACAGATTTATTTCGTCTCCGCTGCGGTCATGGCTCCAGGGTTTATTATAGAGCTTTAATAAGGGATCTCCCTCATGCGCATATAAAAGGGTGAAGATGCTGAAGTAATTAATACGATGAAAAAGTAAACATCAGCATAAAGAGCTGAGATCTTATTAGAGTGTACTTTCCAGTAGAGGCTTACTCTCCTCGCTGTGTAATTAGCTGGTAATGCATCAGATTTCTTTTGTGCACTTATCAACATGTTCGACAAAGCTTCATACCAAGCACACAGCAAAGTAATTTTCTCCATATGATAAAAAAATAATTGGTTCCTTGAAAGACATGACAACTACGTTTGAGATAGACGCACCCTCAATAAAACAAGCAGTACTAAAAGCCTGTACTGAGCGATAATGAGTCACAATTCTGCATATCTGTTATCTGTCAGAAAGAATAGAAACCAATAGGAAATAAAATCAGCTGGAGTGAATGAATGGTCTTCATTAAACAGCCTCTCTTTCTCTCCCTCTTCTCTCTCTTTCTTTCACTCACTCATTCCTACCAACAGACACAGATGTCGTGTTCTAATATATCTTTCATAGCAACTATATACGGACGGATGACATAAAATCTTTAAATAAAAAAATAGAAAAAAAATATATATATATATATACACATACAGGGGTTGGACAATGAAACTGAAACACCTGGTTTTAGACCACAATCATTTATTAGTATGGTGTAGGGCCTCTTTTTGCGGCCAATACAGCGTCAGTTGGTCTTGGGAATGACATATACTGCGTCCTGCACAGTGGTCAGAGGGAGTTTAAGCCATTCCTCTTGCAGGATAGTGGCCAGGTCACTACGTGATGCTGGTGGAGGTTCGTCCTTCTTGGTGGTATGCTGACATTACCCTGGATACCGTGGCTCTTGATACATCACAAAGACTTGCTGTCTTGGTCACAGATGCGCCAGCAAGACGTGCACCAACAGTTTGTCCTCTTTTGAACTCTGGTATGTCACCCATAATGCTGTGTGCATTGCAGTATTTTGAGCAGAACTGTGCTCTTACCTGCTAACTGAACCTTCACACTCTGCTCTTACTGGTGCAATGTGCAATTAATGAAGATTGGCCACCAGGCTGGTCCAATTTAGCCATGAGACCTCCCACACTAAAATGACAGGTGTTTCAGTTTCATTGTCCAACCCCTCTATATATATACTATATATTTTTATAATATCTGTCAGGACAATATCCCTCCATAAGAGAGATATGCGGCACAGCAGGTGCATTATTTATGATTTATTTAATGATGTCATATATATGGACCATTCTACTGAATTAGTTTAATCTGTGGTCCCTCAGTAACATTTCTGTAATAAATATGTAAAGGACCTGGTTATGATATATTAAAACCCCAAGGCAGTAATTGAGATGTGTATATATATAAACAAGGTAATCTTTTATAGGGTCATTTCTGTTGCAAGGTAGCTGTCCCAAACGCTAACCCCTAAACTTTTAGATTCTTATTTGGATCACAATTTTTAAATTAAAATGTCTTACACGTTCATTCACTACTGAAACACAAGTTTTAATCTGTAGGCGAAGAGTTAATTTAGCCACACCCCTGCGTTTTACAGCATGATGTAAGACTATTCATGGCCACATGGTGAGTGGATAGATACCATTGTTTTGAAGTATCTCAAAAAATGTTGTGTTTGCTACTCATGTGCTAGTCATGTGCTAGTCATGTAATAGTCATGTGCTAGTCATGTGCTGGCTAGTTTTTGAGTATAACATTATATTATATATTTATGTTATGTACATATTATGTTACATGATAATAATGATGTAGTACCCTGTCTACTATATTAAAGTAACGTAATCTGATTACTTCCTGTTACTTTTGGATTTCTTGTCCTGTCATATAACAAAATAAAGACAAAACATGTAAACTAGATTTTTATTGAGAAAAAAAATATTCTTCACATTTCTATGTGTGCTTACATTTGAAAATCTGCTATTCTAGAACAGCAGAGAAGGTGGGAACAGGATGGGATGATAAAAAAAAAAAAACAGGAAATAAAATTTAAAGGAAAATGGCATGCTAACTGTGAACATTTTGTGCCGTAACTGGAAAATCTACTGCAGAAAGAAATTAAGAAACATGAAACTCCCCTGCATGGGTTAATGTAAGATCTCAGTGCTGACAATAAATTCTACATTTCTATTTTAGGATATTTTGCATATAAAAGACATTTTGAATAAAAGACTGCAAACTACTGCAGGGGAGGGGGATTCTTTAAGAGTCTCTCCTGGCAGCAGGACCCCCTCCTTGCTTCCCAAAATGAAAATTTCAAAAAGTCATGTGACATTTATCATTCAAGATGGTGAATTTAGACAAAAGACAAGAGGTTGTGGTGTTTGTGGGTTTATTGTGATGCTGCTGATGTAACCGCTAATCTGATTATCTTTTTTACCGTCCGAATGGAACACAGTTACTTTTGTTGTAACGCTGTTAGGTGTGTTCTGTTACTACCCAATGCTGCAGACCACAGTTCGGGAACCCCTGCTGTAGATGAATAAGTAAAGCTACTGCTTTAGCCAGGAAGCTAAACTACACACTACTACTACACTACTACTATATGTATGTATATATCATATACTAGTCATACATTTTTGCATAATCGTAATAGGATTATGGCGACTTTGTATCCACCCTACCTGGCTTTGGTTACCTGCAAAGTTCTTAAGTTCTTAATCTTAACTGGATCGCAATTTGGACCAGAGAGTCAGCGTTATGTGGCGACTCTCAAACCCCACCCATAGTCCAGTAAGTTGAATTGGATTTCTGCCAGAGTTCTCTAAAGCTGGTTCAAAGCCACAACAGTTACTACAGGAGAATGCGTCTGTGGGAGGAGCATGGATAATTCAGTGGGACATCATACCCATCCTCTGTCACCCAACCTTTGTTCTGACAAATATGCCTGTGTATGTGTGGGTTTATGTATCTATACTCATTTCTATAAAGGTCAGAAGCCATAGTTGTAGTCGTTGCTGCAGTGATGGTTGGGATTCTTTAGGTGGTATTATTGCGGCAGGAGACTTCAGTACCCTCTCTGAGCCGCCCCCCACCCATCACTCTCTCTCGTTCTTTCTTTCCGTCTCTCTCTCCGACTTAATCATTATTCTGCCCAAATACACAGCCAGACCTAGCCTGTGAGTGGCAGTGGATCCTCACATCAAGTGACTTCAAAGCTGGCGGTGGTACCACATTGTCTCTACAGAGACCCAAGCTGCTCAAAGGCCTGCGGATTCAGCGGCTGCCATTAGAACAGAAACACTAGTCCATTATTCTCCCAGCCGTCCGTCCGTTCACTCTCTATTGTTAGGCAGGTTTTTTTGCCTTAATGAAACATAAAAGGGATTACAGGTTGCCGGGCTAAAAAATTTAATTAACATTCATCAGCATAAGCATATCAGATTAATCCCAACGAGACTGATATTGTTCAATAATGCCTTTAGAAAATCTCGTTTAGGAAGAGTTAATAACACATATAAAATTAATATGGCTTTAGAAGTGTTTAAACCGGATGTTGAAGCTTATGTCGATGTTGTGTCGCTGGCTAGAAATGATACGCTTGGTTCTAGACTTGGTTTGGGACGCCCGGCCTTCGCCACCATCTGATTAAACTTAATGAAGCATTGATTAGCTGAACCAGGTGTTGGGTGATAACCACAAATAATACTGAGCTGCTACACGGAATGTTTTGGAAATGGCTCAGGAAAAACTTGACATGCATATAATCACTACTGTTTGACAGATAAATACCTTATATATTTTATATATTTTTTATTATAAATATAAATTTTTATTTTCTCTAAATGGAATACATTTTTGCACAGTTCCATATTTTATGCTACATTTTCAGCACAGATTTAACAAGAAACGCAAACATTTAAATCCACAACAGAACAACAGCCACTGGTGAAGGAAATATATGCACTATATCGCCAAATGTATTCACTCACCCAGCCAAATAATTAAATTGAGGTGTTCCAGTCACTTCCATGACCACTGATATATAAAACTAAGCACCTAGGCATGCAGACTGCTCAGTGAAATCCAACCTTGTGGTAACAGTTTGGGGATGGCCACTTTCTGTTCCAACATGACTGTGCACCAGTGCACAAAGCAAGGTCCATAAAGACATGGATGAGCGAGTTTGGTGTGGAAGAACTTGACTGGCCTGCACAGAGTCCTGACTTCAACCCGATAGAAAAGCTTTGGGATGACTTTGGGAAAGCCAGGTTTTCTCGTCCAACATCTGATCATACAAATGTGCTTCTGGAAGAATGCTCAAAAATAAACACATTCCTGACCCTGGTGGACAGTCTCCCCAGAGAAGTTGAAGCCGTTATAGCTGCAAAGGGTGGACTGACATCATATTAAGCCCTATGGATTAGGAATGGGATGTCACTCAAGTTCATATGTTCCTTTCTCTATGAAAATACGTTAATAGATTCTCTGTTATTCTGTTAAGAGAACAAACTTAAATATGGCAAATTGACGTTTTGTATGTTTTATTGTAACTGAGTTGCAAGTACATTTTAAACTGAAACTTTGCTTGTTTGCTAAAAGCCATTTTTATAGTTCTAGCTAATGGAAGCTGTTCTCCTTTAGGGTTTTGTGCTTATGATAATTTGAATAGACATCAGTGTCTAATTAATGATATTAAACTGAGCTGATTAAGAGTCTTGTTCCAGAAATGATAATAGGACGTTAGAGCCATAATAAATCATGCTACTTTTATTCTCCATGCTTAAGTACTTTTGAGGGCTCTAGTACTTTTATTCAAAGTGGAAATCTAAACGGAGGAACTTCTACTAACACTGGGGGAATAAGAAACCTTGAGTAGCTCCACTTTGTGTACTGTGTACTTCATCCACTACTATTAACTTTAGTGTATATAAATACAAATACATTTTTATTAATATTTTGTTAATTATCGTTTATAATTATTTATAGTTAGATAAATAACTCATACAAATACAGGATAATGTATTAAATTTAAAGCTTGTTTTAAAGATCTTTTAGGTACTCTTTAGAGTCGCGGGTCACGTGGAAAGAGCCACAACCATGTTTAGCAGAAGGGCACGGAGTCTCTCCCTTACTGTGAGTATCACTAACGCAGACACTTCATTAAGAACGAGATAAATAACCTTCCATCTCTGCGTTACTTACAGTGGTGATGAACTTTGCCCATTTAGTAGAGGGGGTGTTGGGGGGCATGGCTGTTAATCGTGATTGGGGGAAATGTGCTTTTAATTGTCTCATTTCAAAACGTTAATGTGCTTTTGTATTAGAGCCCAGAGGCATCTGATTAATTATGTTGTTGCTGGGTCATCAGAGAGATGCGCCTGGCCTTACACAACCCCATTATCTATCACCCCCAGCGTGTTTTCGAAGAAATTCATGACAGCGATTTGTTGTGGTTCAGGTCAGCAGATTCCAGTAGCAGAAGGTACCGTATTCTCCATGTGAAGCTGCTCTCAAACGAAAACAAGAAATCCACCTTTGAACTTTGTGTGCTTACCCACTGGCTTTGGAGAAATGGATGATGTGTGGATCGATATTGACCTCGGAGCAAAGCTGACAAGACTTCTTGCAAGAACTGGGAGCTTCAGCTTCTTTCTTAGAACACTGTGGGCAAACCTGAATGTGTGCAGTGAATAGAAGTGTTCCGGGTCCAGGGCACACTCCTAAAACTAACTTGCCTATTGTTAGCATGTTGTATAAGCTAGCAACAGGGACACAACATTAGTTTTTGAGCGATCTCCTTAAGGAGCAGCTGTGGATAGTATAAAACAGTGACAAACCATGACCTTCAGTTCATGCCATGGTGGTTAACAGGGTCAGAAACAATGACTGAAACACCTGAAGCCTTTGATGATGCTAATTTCTGCTGGTGCTGCGATGTGATTCTAGAAATACACCCATCATCAAAAGAATAGTTGGACCCAGAAGGTGTCGGACTGCAATGCTATCGAGAAGGAAAATAAACATGACCAGGAACAATAAATGATGATACATTTAGCCTGAACAGATGTTGTAGAGGTTCCTAATGGTGCCCTGTGATAATCCATCCCATGCTTCTTGGATATTCTTACACAGTTTCTGCAGATCGTGTGGTAGGGGTGGAGGTGGAGTGACACCAGGCCCTCTGGACGTGTGAGGTGTGACAACAAACTGTTCATTTGACGCTGACCACGGTGCCTCCACACACAGATTCATTGGTCGTCTCCACCGAGACAAACATGGGGCTCGTCACTGAAGATGACCCACTGTCATGAGTCACTTGTGCAGTGCATGACGTCTGCTTGTGTTGCTGCCACTAACAGTATGACTCATGGAGGGCATCACTGGTCCAGCGCTAAGGCCTGTTCTTGCTTATGTCAAATGTGGGGTCCGGCGTAAAGCTTGAACCATTCGCATGTCTCACCATGTCAAACCTACCCATCAAGGTTCATTACTATTGGTTGATTCATGCTGGGTGCAGCTATTTGTGCAACTATGCTTTTGCTGATGAGTGTAGGCTGGCACTGTTTTTGAACATTCTAGACTGAACAGCAACATTTGAATCTCGCAATAGACAAGTTGCGTTCTCAAGTACCTGCAGCCATAGTGTAGATATTCGTTGTGTGTCGTATTGTTCGTCATGCTATTTGGGGGATCACTGTAAGCCTCGATGTTATAAAAGTAGCACCAAGCTAACATTTAATTTTATTCCTACAGTTACACAGGTGCAGTACAAGCTGAATGCATCACAGGGCTGAACGTCACTGAACTAAGCAGTGCGCTAGTAAACCAACCTTCGGTGGATTCAGCCGCCTGTCTGGTTAGTTGGCATAATCAAAGAACCACCATAAAGATTTTAACAAAAGGGTTAACTCCACCTACAATTGCATTGAAGCCAGTGATCAAATGAGAAAGTCAGTATCTTGGCCTGTACACTTTACATTACCAGAGTTTCTTCACAACAGAAAATACAGAGGTCTGGACTTTGGTGACCTTAATGGTGGGTACGGCCACGGCTATGTGTATTTACTCCATTGTGCATGGTGTATCTTCTATTTTTGGCAGCTGAGAGCAGCACTGCTGCACCACCTGCTATCTGTCTTGTGTGCATGTCTGATGCGCATATGCTGGCAGAACATTGCTTATGGTTTCCCACGTGGAATGAACCATTGTAGCCTACAGTAGTAAGTATCAGAGTGCTGTGCACATGCGTGTCCTTGTAATCGTGTAGGCTGCCATGTCTCCTCCCCACCCAGAGAACACTCACTATCTGTTGTTCTCTGGCCACCCCTTCTGCACGCAGAGCAGTTATGAAACAACAGACATGAACACTGATATCGATACAGATTTTAAGATGATATGATTGTCCATTATCACTTGTGAACTATCATATAAGATTACCCGTTCTCAATTGTCTCAACCCACACCTTAAATAAAGATATGTGCCGGGGTTGGAGCACATATCAGGGAATGTTTAGCCCCAGCTTCAGGTGCTTCCCTGGGTTTACAGGGTGTAAGAGATCCGGTGAATTTAAGGCTGACCTCAACTGTCTAGGTTTTATCAGTTGCGTTCTGATTGGCTATCTCAATATCTGTAGGTATGTGGTTTCCTGCACTGTATTTAATTTGGCCATTAAGAACCGGTTACCAACACGGAACAAGATAAGCTAAAGTTTTCAGTGAAGCATTTAGAAGCAGCCAAGCGAGATAACCTTGCGTGTTTGCTGCCGCGTACCATGCTATTTAACCGGTTGTGTTTCTCCGGCAGCACCATTTTGAAATGTCATGCAGAGAATTACAGTCTCCTGGATTGGTTATTTTGTATGTCAGTCAGGAGGCCCATTTCAGTCAAAGTAGGTGGTTCACCACGCTAAGCTGACTCTCTTACTCTCTAATCAAGAATATTCAGCTAACTCGTATACAAAATTCTGGTGCAGCACTTGAACTGAACCTGTTGAACTGTACTGGCCAGCTGTTGGCTCTTTTGTTAGTCTGTATGTGCAGCCTGACGGAGTTTTGTCACGGAGGACACCAGGAAGTTACAGACTAGACTTCAGGGTAATATTACTGGTCCACAAGTCGCTTAATGGTGTTCGGAGCAAATCAAAATCAAATCACCTTTATTGCCATGTCACATTTATATAAGTATGAAGGTAAATAAACACATTAGACAATATATATATATACAATATATACAATATATATATATATACGTTATTAAACATGGGGTTTCTGCGTATGTCTCTAAAATGCTGTAGCGATATGAGCCAAGCAGAACTCCCAGATCTTTAGGAAGTAGTCCTACTTAAGGTAAAGTCTAACCATGGAGAAGCAGCGGTAAGCTACTATGCTGCTCTTAAATGGAGCCAGTTGACAGAGACCACTAGACTCTCATATATCTAGGCTGAAACCGTTCCTCTTTGCAAAGCTTTCAGCTCAGCCTAAGACACTGTTAGCGCTACAGCACGCTTATCTTGTGATGGCAGTTTCACTTTTTATACTAACTAAATTTCTATGTTTAATTTTCGTTCTGTTTAATATATAGTTTAAATCCTGTTCATGTCATGTTGTACTCCGGTTTCATTTCTATTCTCCTACATGTGTTCCTCCTATGTCACAGAATAGACGTTAAGGTAGTATTACTGGTCCACAAGTCGCTTAATGGTCTAGGACCAAATCAAAATCTCATCAAATGATGGTTATTGTCACATCACGTTTATACAGGTATTTATGCTACTATGCTGCTCCTAAATGGACCCAGTTGACAGAGAGCGTTAGACGAGCCCCGTAGACACGCATAAATCCAGGCTGAAACAGTTCCTGTTTGCTTTCAGCTCAGTCTACAGGGGTTGGACAACGAAACTGAAACATCTGGTTTTAGACCACAATCATTTATTAGTATGGTGTAGGGCCTCCTTTTGCGGCCAATACAGCGTGATTTGAGCAGCTGTGGTTTTATGTGTTTTGGATACAATCTGGGTTAGCACCCGAACATCCCTTTCAGAAAGCTTCCTCTTGCGTCCACAGTTAATCCTGTTGGATGTGGTTCGTCCTTCTTGGTGGTATGCTGACATTACCCTGGATACCGTGGCTCTTGATACATCACAAAGACTTGCTGTCTTGGTCACAGATGCGCCAGCAAGACGTGCACCAACAATCTGTCCTCTTTTGAACTCTGGTATGTCACCCATAATGCTGTGTGCATTGCAGTATTTTGAGCAGAACTGTGCTCTTACCTGCTAACTGAACCTTCACACTCTGCTCTTACTGGTGCAATGTGCAATTAATGAAGATTGGTTGGATGAAGAAGGCTGGTCCAATTTAGCCATGAGACCTCCCACACTAAAATTACATAAATTGTAGCACCTTGGTCACAGTTAGAAGTGCATGTCACGGTTAGAAGTGCTTCCTGTCCATGGCAGCCAGCACTGGCGGAGGTTCTTCCCTGCTGTTGTGTTCAATAAACATGAATGTGCTGAAGGCGCTAGGTTTCCAACGTCGCCTTCTGTCCCAACCCCACAATATTTGTTTACATAATAAACCTGCTGCATATTTTGTCTAATAAGTCCTAAGATTACCAGCTGAATAATAATCATAGAGCTTAAGGGGTTAACTGCAGAACCTCGTGACAGACTTTAAAAAAATGGTGCCAGTGGGGGAGATGCTACAAGATGCATGGCTGGATAAAAGCTAAGGTAAATAAATAGATGGATGGCTAAGCAGTGATGGATGCAGGCTCGGAAGAATGGAGAGCTGGTCAAAATAAGACACAGTAAACATGATTGATAGATCTGGTCATGGCTGTGACATTTCCAAATGAACTGGGACTGGGGCCTATATCTGTGACCTGTAATGGTAGAATTATACTTCTCCAAAGGACAGTAATGATGAAACATGGCCACTGGTGATCCTCCCTGAGATTCGGGGAATAGATTGGATACGTATGTGCTGTATGTAATGTGTATGTCCATCTGGTAGTGAAGGTACATGTCTCATATATCCCGCGGCTGTGTGCGCCACCTGCTTTCTCTCATGTGTGTGCTTACAGCTCACGGCTAGTGTCTGCCATGCATATGCTACCTAAAACACTCTCACAGAGTCCAAATGGGAATGCACCATTTGTCCCATTACAGCGAGAGCTGCTATTGCAAGCTGCAGATGTACCAAAGCACTTGAATCTAATGAGTGGCTTCTATTGTGCAAGTCAGGTAAAGGCATTTATGCCCGTCGGGATTAAGTAAGGCTGCACTGCAGGTGTTTTTGTGTTTGTGCTGCATTATATATGTTATATATGTAGGTTTGTGTCTGTTCCCAGCCATGCTGTTCAGTCATTTGTGAATGCTCATCAGTGAGCAATACTGAAATGTCAGCGAGCATTAGCAGAAGAAGCAATGAAAGCACGTGTGTGTGTGTGTGTGTGTGTGTGTGTGTGTGTGTGTAATACAGAGAGAGAGAGATTTGCATGTACTGATTATGGTGCTCTCTGGCCATCTGTACTGCAGGGTTTTGCTAATCACTGGCACTGCTAGCGGATCATTATCATCAAATAGCTAGCACACAAATGTTTCATTTGCCCATTGGCTGTACGGCGTTACACCATGTTCTTTTATGCTTATGTAGTTCTGTTTTTCTTGCTTATGCTTGGCTAATCCGCACCCTTCAATTAAGCCTGCACAATTTGGACAAAATACTAACATTGCGATTATTTGCGTAGTAATACTCGGGAGGGAGCGCTGTACCACGAGGCCTCAGCTCTGGTGTGCTGCGGCAGTAGGTATGAGGCCAGAGGCCAGGTAGATCAGCACACAAGTGTAACTTTTAGTGTGTTATTGTGATTACCCCACAGTTTCATTACACGTTTTCATTATTATTGATGCAAAAATTAATTAACATGGAAGTGTATTTATACTCACAAGGAAGAACGCTCTGGTGTAGTGCTGCTGTGTGAATATGCTAGCACAGACATGCTAACCTGTATGCATTTTGCATAGCAAGAGCCCATGTCGACTTAAACTATGCTGCTTCGATTTGAAAATATGCAAAAAGCTGGTGATGTCTGGGAGTTCAGTTTGCACGTGGGGTACTCAAATTTAACAGTAAGAGACAGGAGCTTCTAACCCTCTGAAAACCCACCAATCATAGAGCACAGGGATGGCAAATGCATGAAGTTAATCGTTTCAGGAGTTCACCAGCATTTAGGTAGACGGAGTAACATTAAATTCTATTGTTTGTGTGTCACAGATAGTTAAATGTGTATTTTCATGCAGCAGTATACATCATTATTAATGCAGCCAGGTAGTGCAAAACCATGTGATCTGATGCCGTGTTCACATGTGAGTAGAATACCAGATCAACTTTTGGTGTGATTCGCAGGGGTGGAATGAACTGGATGTTGTTTTTTTTGGTGTTGAGTTATGGATGCCAATCATATTGTTCCAGATGAACCAAGTATGTGTTGCTTCACCACCGTCGCTCATGTACCAAGTGTTCTTATCAGTTCAAAATGTAAACAAAGTTCAAGCAGCATATCACCAAAAAATACACAGGTCCTCCTGCTCCCTCAGTTCTTACCAGTCTAAAAGAAACGTTGCTTGTTCAGCTTTAAAGACTCAAGAGCATCTATAGGTAGTGGAAAGCAGCTCCACTGTTAACTTTGTTTTGCTTCTGTTTACTTCACTTCATTTTTCACTTCTTTCATATGCTGCTGAACGTGGTTTCTTGTCAGGTGTGTGTAGTGGTGGTCACTTCAGCCATCATCATTTCTCACTTTATTGGCTGTGTCTCCCTACATGATCTATCTGGGTGCAGGGCCTTCAAGAACTGATTGCTGACTCAACTTTACAGTCCTCACTATTGCCACCATTGAGCTACAAACTGGTATTACAGGCCAAGGCTAACTGGTTAGCATGCTAACTTCTGAACTATCCATGGTTATTTCTTCATATACTTATGATCATTTTAGTTAATTTTAGAAAATGGTAAACATTTAAATTACTCAAAAACTTACAAAATGCACATCAAACATCACTTTTATATGCTATATAGATTTTTTAATTTTCATCATGAATGTCATGATATGGACCCTTTAAAAAAGCACGGGTTAGCTTGAAGATGAGCTTTTCTGAGCTATACGCGCTACATGAATGCTTTGTTCATCACTTACTGTTATTGATCAAGATCAGGAAGAGTTGTGATGGCTGAAAGTGCTGTCACTGCTGTTGCAGCCTCCTGGGTCATTGGCCTGTATCATGATAATGATTAACAAATGAAATTGCGCTGCCCCTCTAAATTCAGCACAGGGATACAGGGTGCATGCTACTATGCTAATCCTTGACCTAAATCTACCGTTCCTGACTTAATCAATCTGCACCTACAATGACATGTCACAACATGCAGACACATATAGATTCCTGCTGCCTCGCACATTAATGCTAATGTATTCCCATCAAACAAATTAGATTGAGTTATTCATGTATGTGTTAAGTGGCGGGCTGCCCCATGACATCTCTATTAGCCATGCTAATCCCTAGTGGACAACGTCTGTGACAGTGCAAGAGAGGCTTTAGAGGTTAGACATGTTCTTGATAGCTATGTGTTACATGATGCTTCATGGTGCTTCTGTTACTTTAATCGATAAATGACAGTAAATCTCGGATTTTGAGTAAACAGTGGATAACCTCCATACTTCCAAACTCTTAACCACTTTTAATTATACAATTAGACTTAATTATTAGGAACATGTAGAGAACAAGACTGAGTGTGTAACTGCACAAACCGCAATAAACGTCACAGTAAACGATAGCTGACTAGATATCAGCTTATTATACAGGTATGTTTTTATGTCTTGTAGTCACTGTAGTCATAGTTTGCTGGTGCATCATCTCCATTTTGTCATTTTTGCAGACTTCATCATAATCAGGATAGAGATCTAATAACTGCATTTTGGGAAGAGGACAATAGTGGAAGCTCTACCACAGCAATACCAAATACAGCTCTAGAAAAATTTAAATGATCAGTGTCTCTAGTTGTACAGTTTGTGTTTGACCAACATGAGCTGTTCTGTGTTATTCTCTACACTACTGGAACCATGTCTCCCAAACTCCAGATCAGATATTGTATTAGATCTGTTTATTTAGAAAGTCACTAATGACCTCCAGAAGCCTGTTTTTAGAACCATAGTCGTTGTGCGTTTCAGCCCAGCCACCGCTCGCCAGTCTCTCTGTAGGTCACCTGAGGTCATCTTACGGTGGTTAAGGGACATTGGGATGAGGTGGCGCTCATCACGGTCAGTAGAGAGGGGGTTTGGCCCTCTGCCAGTCTGTAGCTGTGTTGTCCTGTGTGTTTGCTGCTTGACCTTGTTCTTATGAACCAGACGCTCACTCTATCTGCCAGTAAAGCTAGATACTGATTTAAAAGTAAACTGGCCTCATTTATTTCCAGAGATGTATAATATCTTGACAGTTTGGGAGATTTTAACTATTGTGCTTCACTCCATTTACTGGAAATCCCATTAGCAGGAGTCAAATCCATTTCCCATGTTGCTATTCCTCAGGAACCAACTATCCACCTTATTTATCCCCTCCTTCCTTTTGACTTATACAGTGATCTCCTCTTCTAACCCATAGGACTGGTTCCTGTGCTTCCGAATAAAGAAGTCTATGGCATTTACATGCTGGCACTAGCTACAGTATGTTTAGTATGTTCTGTGTTGAGGTGTTATCACCGTAACCTCACAGTTAAACAAGAGCATTCTTTAAGTGGAATTATTGCCGTGTTCATATACAACAGGCATTATAATTGTATTGTTATATAAATCCTACAGGCGTGTATTTTTATGGCCTTCTCTAAACAGCCTTTTTAGGGCTTCACCTCTGATTTTAGTCCTATCACCCACCCTGACATCTGGTCATTGTGTTCAGCTCTGTGCAGCTGTGACACATTCAGTAGGTGTGCCAGAGGAAGCGGCCTATACGGCACATTGCAGCATCAGAGTCGCGGCTGTAATGGGCTGTCGGCTGGGTGTGTTGTAAATCACTGTGGATGGATGGGCTCGGCTTGATCCCCGCTGTCTGCGATCGGCGGCCACCGCTGCTATTCATACCACTCAGCGAGTGTGTGCTTACACAGGAAATGCATTTGAATAAAACTCAGATAGATCACACCTCCCTCAAGATCTCCTGCGGTGATGCCTCTGCCCCTTCACTGCCACAGAGGACAGGAAATTATTCTTCTCCTCTGGATGGAAGACACATTTCACGTTAAACTGCATTGTCTAATGAATCTGATTTATTACAGTAGGCCTGTTGTAGACTAGACCTTCACTCAGTTGATAAGATGCTTGTAAGATATACTTGTTATGGGATGTTTTTATAAACCCTAATTAAAACTATTCCTAAGTAGGGTTTGTGTTTTAATAAACACATCTGTTTAAGCCTGATTGCTTTCACTTTGCTGTACCATTCAAATGTGTTTAGGTACACACGCAATCTATTAACCTTTAAAGAGCACATTATGTAAAGGTACTGCATAGTACTGTCCAGTACCTACATGGCAGAGGTTTGTAATCCCATGTGGCTCCTGCAGGAACCTCCACAGCATCTTGCGGCACAGGACTAAATTTCAGTATCATGCACGGAAGCCAAGAGTTAACCAATCGTGTGCAAAATCAAAAATCCAGAAAATTAATAAAAGTAATAAATAGTGGAATATAGATTGATAATAGTTTCACCATGGTTATCGTGTGAACAACACAGCAATTGTATGGTTGTGCTACAGAAGCAGGGGAGCCTTTAAAGCTGTGTAGTGATATGATAGAGCTCTCATATATTTGCCTTTTATAAACAGGTGAGCCTGCTCAGCCAAGTGAAACACAGCGTGTAGTAAACGACAAGTTACAGGTGCACGGCCACACACTTCACCTATAGTCCCCAAATATGAACAAAGCTTTAGATGGTCGGTCAGCCTCTAAAAGAAAGTTTAGTGTTCTAAAGAAAGTCCAATACACCACAGTTAAGCGACTGAAGGCAAGTCTGGCATATGGCAGTCGTTTTCAGTGGAGATTATTTCAGGGAAAATCATTTATTTGATTATTTGATTCATTTATGTGAATAGGTTATGTGAAATATCACATCAGCTACTCTTGTACAGGAATGTGGACAGGAGCCAAAATATGTATTTTGTAGACAGGAGTGGGACATGTTGCCTGTTTTGGGTGGGGGGGTGGGGCAAATTATAGTGGAGCAAAATTGAGATTAAGCAAATGAGATTGAACAATTCCTTAACTGTATTAAGATCTAGTAGGCAATCCAGTATTGATGAGTGTCAGTATTAAGATGATGTCAGCAAAAAATCCTGGATCAAATAGCGGAGGAGAAAAAGAAGCACACGCATGAGAGTACATGATGTGATGTTAGCTGTGTCTCCTTCCTGCCTTGGAATAGCAGAGAGTAGTT
The DNA here is from genome assembly GCA_024036415.1 of Prochilodus magdalenae. Taxonomy (NCBI): domain Eukaryota; kingdom Metazoa; phylum Chordata; class Actinopteri; order Characiformes; family Prochilodontidae; genus Prochilodus; species Prochilodus magdalenae. The sequence continues at coordinate 33,547 of JAMWET010005419.1, read as the reverse complement.
TAGCCAGGATAGGCATGATAGATATATTGAGAAATGTATTAGTGTATGTATTTTTATATGTGTATATATGTGTATTAATATATATATATATATATATATAAGAAAAACATATATCCCATATACTACACATTTACATTTACTGTAATAAATGTGAAGTAATACTTCTGGGCCATATCAGTATCCATATATATATATATATATATGCTGTTTTCAAATGATATATATATTTTTTTTTTTTTTTTTTTTTTACTTTACATTTATTAGTAGTTGTCCTCTTTTTCCGTTGTCACTATACATGACTGTCCATCACTTTCTGGCTGTAGACAGGACAGGCCTGGAGACATAATCCGCCCATTGCATTTCATATTGCTGTGCTGTTTATGTCAGTAGGTGCTTTTACACCTCACCCTGCTCGATCTATTGGCCTTTCTGACCTCTGACCCTCACCTTTGGAAAGGTTGACCACTCCCCTGTAGAGGATGGGCCTTAAGAGGCTTTTCGTCCCAGACACACATTGATTAGAGACTCATTCATCATGAGGGATTCACCTTCCGATGCTAAACCAATTATATGCTTTTTTTATGAGATGGAAAGTGCAGGCCGCTGGCTGAGCAATTTGTTCAAGGTGTTTGACAGCCATATGGTCAGAAGTATGGTGAGGAGAATAAGAAGGCACAAAGAAGCAATGATGGGAGATCAGCGAGGCTGTCACATTATCTATGTGTGTGTATTTATGTATGAATAATAGGTGTGTGTCGGTTGTAGGAGAGCATTATTTGCCATAATTGCAGCCCAACAAAGCTAATTGGGCATACTGAAAGGTCTATGAGCGTTGCTGAAGTGTGATAACATCCTTTTCTTCAGGGAACAAAAGAACAGAAGCCAGAATAGCCCGCACATCTCCCTAAGGGCCCTTAATGACCACGTGCAGCTCTTTATGGTTTCAACATAACATTAAACCTAATGACCTCCAGTCATTTCCAAGGAATTAACCACGTAAAACACAAACACGTTATCTGATTGCAGTCTTGTGTGCTTGGAGACGTATGGTTTACCGCATTCATTTCTCTCCTTTAGTAGGTTTTGTCAGTGTTGCCTTTGTGTTAATACGACCCACTTGATGTTTAACCTTATCTTCAGAAATTAAAAGCATATATCTACATGTATATATTACTGATATATATCAGCATGAATTTCTTGCTTTTAACAGTTAACAGTGCCTTTGTGTTTATATGACTTCTAAACGTTTCAGATAATCATATGCACATGTATAAATCACTGGGTACACACAGTAATATAAACCAGTATGAATTTCTTATTTTTAATTGATGTAATAGATGCCTTTGTATTCATATGGCTTGTTTCAAATAATCATATGCACATGTATAAATCCCTGTGTATTCATACTGATATATACCAGTTTGAATTTTGTGCTTTCAGTTGATGTAGTACATGTGTGTCTTTGTATTCATCTGGCTACTTCACCATTCAAATATCATATATGTATTAAGCCCTGTGTATTCATACTGATACCCATATAATGTTTTAGCTTTTTAAATTTACATTTGAAACACATCTGATGTCTACATGGAATGTATGTGACATGCCCTATGATTTGGCCCTAGAATAAAACATGCTCATGAACAATATGATGAGCTGTGCTCTGATTTGCTAGTTTATAGTGAGACACTGTGATGAATACACAGAAGCCACAATCAGAAACACAAAATTAAATGTCAAATATTATATAAAGTTCAAGGCGTCTTTTATCCACTCAGGTGTGTATATAATCTAAGTCATCGGACTGTTTAGTTAGCTGTAGTGGCTAAATGCCTTCAATCCCAACAACAACAGAAATACAATTTATCTTACCATGAAACCTACAGTTTAAGATGATAACAGTGATACAGCCACACAGCATGACTGCCGCTTACAGGCTGTGTTAATGTTGTGACATTAATGAAGCCGGAACCGCTCCTCTCTTCAGTCTCTTCAGTGACTGAAGCTGCTCGATATTGTCCGAGGTTTGAAAAACAGTCTGGAGTAAAATGTGTCCTGAATTAAAGTTGCGCAGGATCTTGTTAAAGGTGTGAGAGCTAAAGTCGGCTTCCTGTTTGCCAGCTTGTTTAGAAAATTTTCTTTTCCACCTTAAATGGTGCCACAGCTACTTCCTGGCACATGGTACAAGCTGGTACAAGCTGTAGCAAACAAGGTAGAACGGGACATTTGTTGCATTTGGAGCTGGCAGAGACCCATGCCTGCTGACAGCTCATTCATTTGCGGTTGCTCTGGTGTTGTTATATGTAAATGTTGAGGGTGTACATAATAATAAGGTTTGTGGGGTTCAGAGTATGCCAGGTCTATGTAGCGAACTCTCCTTATTCCACTAGGCCAGTGTAAATGAGCTTTTCGTTCTGTGGCACCTTCAGTAGATTTGAGCCTTTGTATTCATGTGGCTACTTGTTTTAATGATGTTTTAAATGATCCTTATAAATTGTGTACACATGTTTAAATTCCATGTTTTTATAATGATATATATCGGGATGTTTTAATGGGCGTAGTAGATTGTGCACATTTATGTTGTTATGCAGCTTTGTGTTTGTGTTTCCATTTACCCTTAGCTCATATGCATATGTATAAATGCCTTTGTATAGCTACTGATGTATATGATGATATTCTTCCAATGATTTTAGGCTTTATCTTTTAAATAAGTGTTTTTTTTCTGTTTACATTGTTAATATCCTGATAGAAATACATGGATGGTTCATGTAAGGCCATAGTGTGTAGCCTTTTAGTGTATTTGTCTCCGGGTATTGTATATTGCAATAGATTTTAGCAAGATGCTCTTGGCATTTTCTTTACAGATTGCATTAACATTTGTCTTTCATTAGAAAATCTTCAGTTTTAGTTGATTTGTGTTCTCTTGTAAACTTACAAAAACCTTTGTGTATACATTGTGATACCAGTATGAGTTTCCAATGCTATTACATGTATATGCATATACACTCGTTTATTTAAAAAATAGCTGCACCCAGAGGGGAATCAACCAACAGGAATGAAATTTGGTGGACACGTTTGACGTTGTGAGACATGTGAATGATTCAAATTTCACGCTTGACTGTGCATGTAATATAAACAAGGACAGGCCTTATTGCTGTACCTGACTGACCCAATGGCCACGATTGCAGACATTCAGCCAGCAGTGATGCCCGCCATGACTTGTCCTATTAGTGCCAGCTCCACAGGCAGACGGCTCCATGATGCAGGACTACAAGCACGCAGACCGATATGATGACTGCCCTTAACACTAAGTCAACAGCGCCAAAGACTGGAATGGTGTCATGCCAGACATACTGACTCAAAAGTCGTGCTTTGGTCTTGGTGGAGATGACCAAGATAAGCGTTTTGTTGACACATATCACACATCCACACGTCACTCCACCTCCACCCCTACCACAAAATCTTCATGGGATGGATTATTACAGGACACCATAAGGAACCTCTACAAATCCATGCTGAGACTCATTTGCAAACATGGCGGCCTGACGCCATTCTGAGAGACGCTACTTCTGTATGTGTAGCTCAATAAATATTCCCCATATCAGTCTGCATTTATTGTTCCTGGTAACCTTTACCTTCCATCCCAATAGCACTGTAATCCCACGCTTCTTTCTGGGTGCAGCTGTTCTTTTCACAATGAGTGTAAATTAAGAATTTGTCTTCTATAAGCTTTGTATTGTATATGCATGAATATGTGAGCTCCCCATGTGTAGCCTGTCAGCAAATTTGCCTCCAAGTTTTGCACATTTCTCTTTGTTTTTTATACTATTTATTAATTTCTCACTTTCAGTAGAGGAGTTTGACACTTAATGTTTCATATTATCTTCATAAATTATAAGATCTTGTATAAATCCATGTGTAAAATGATAATAAATACCTGTATGAATTTTGTCCAATGGTTTTGCAGTAGTATTACATTGCTAGTATATATGAAAAAGAACTTGTATAAATAGGCTTTCTGTATGCATGAATAATGTGAAGTCCCAGTGTGTCGCCTCGTCAGCACATTTGTCCCCAGGTATTGCGCATTTCACTCTGGTTTTCTTGCTGTTTGCTTTGTAGATTGCATCATTACAAGCCCAGGCATTATGAGATTTGCAGTATTCCCTGCTGTAGTCCTGTTGAGTGATTCTAGGAGCATTTATTGTAGTCCTTCTTAAGTGCACCACAATGCTGCTGTTGGTTGTTGTGGAGGGGGTCATTTTTAGGATTATAGCAGCCCCTCTTTCATGTGCTTACTTAAGATGGATCCAGGCTCTTGTCAGCAAACAGCTTTTACTGCTGCAGAGCTTTTGAAGTGGAAATGCAGGCAGTCTCTCCGTGGCTAAATTGACTGCCTTTTCGCTCTGGCATTGACGGATTCCACTGCTGCGTACGCTTCCCATCAGGCCTGCTTGATAACGACTCTTCGTGTTTAAAATATGTAGAGGATGTGGCTGATAAGAGCATGGGTCATGTCTCCGACTGGTCGTCAAGGAGATTTCTCATAGTCATAGGCGGCCGAGGTTGAGGAATATTGATGTAAAGGTCCAGCATGCTTCATTCCCTGAAAAGTGAGAATATCTCCATAGGCCGAGGGCATCTATAAATATTCAGATATGTGAGGAGAACAAGTGATGAGCCACAGCAGCGAACCCTTTTTTAGTCAAAGGTAACCGGAGGAGCATCTTTGATGGGGTGAATTATGAAATATTGAATGATGAAACGGAGAGGTAGGGATTGGCAGATTTTAAAGGATAGTCCGGGCTTTGAGGCTTCAAAAGCTGCTCTTTATGTGAGAGCTACAAGAGAATGGGCCCATAATGATAGCCTCCTTTGTTGTGTTTCCAAGGATGTGCATTGCTCAGTTCTAGCTCCATCGATCCCCTGGTAGACCATAGAGATCGAATTGAAACATCAGCAGAGGTCAGGCTGAATGTTCTCTGCAGCAAATCTAGCTAACAATGCAGCGTGCCTGAGCTACACAAAGCCAATAAGTCATCGTGTGGGAAGCAGTTTTTTATCGATAAGTAAAACCGTGTAGAAGTTGGGATGGCAGGATATGTCAGTGAGGATGATGTTGCAACTTTTCCCATCAGAAAAAAATGGCACTTAACAAGGAATAGTATTTCTACATGGCTGATATCTATGTGTAGCTCCAGCCAGGGCAGCTGGTTTTGCCCAGATATCATGCTCAGTTAAAGAGGAACCTCCTGTCATAAAGAAAAGCAGTAAGACTTAGCATTAAGTGTTGACTAATAAACATGATGTAATACATTCATTAATATGACATAATACATAAATTAACATGATGCAATACATGTATTAACGTGATGTAATACACAAATTAACATGACGTAACATGACATAATACATGAATTAACATGACGTAACATGACATAATACATGAATTAACATGACGTAACATGACATAATACATGAATTAACATGATGCAATACATGAATTAACATGATGTAATACACGAATTAATGTTATGTAATACATGAATTAACTTGATGTAATACACGAATTAACATGATGCAATACACAAATTAGCGTGATGTAATACACGAATTAACATGACATAATACATGAATTAACATGACGTAATACATGACATAATACATGAATTAACATGATGTAATACATGAAGTAACATGATGCAATACATGAAGTAACATGATGCAATACATGAATTAATGTTATGTAATACACTAATTAATGTTATGTAATACATGAATTAACGTGATGTAATACACGAATTAACATGACGTAATACACAAATTAATGTGATGTAATACACGAATTAACATGATGCAATACATGAATTAACATGATGTATTACATGAATTAACGTGATGTAATACACGAATTAACGTGATGTAATACATGAATTAACGTGATGTAATACACGAATTAACGTGATGTAATACACGAATTAACATGATGCAATACATGAATTAACATGATGTGATACACAAATTAATGTGATATAATACACGAATTAACGTGATGTAATACACAAATTAACGTGATGTAATACACAAATTAACATGATGCAATACATGAATTAACGTGATGTAATATACGAATTAACATGATGTAATACACAAATTAACGTGATGTAATACACGAATTAACATGATGCAATACATGAATTAACGTGATGTAATATACGAATTAACATGATGTAATACACGAATTAACGTGATGTAATACATGAATTAACGTGATGTAATACATGAATTAACATGATGCAATACATGAATTAACATGATGTGATAGATTAAAATAGTTACAGTGCTTAACTAATATTAAGTAAACAGGTAACAGGCCAAGCCAACATTCACATGCAACTTTTACAACAGATGCTGTCACAAAGCAGCAGGCCTGGCTATTACAGCATAACTAAAAGGGAGAGCCAGAAGGTAACAGAGACATGAGGGCTCCCTGAGAAGGCAGCACCAACATTCCCAGCTTACCAAACACGCCCTGTCAGTGGACCCCTAGATCTGCACCTCTTATCTAGCAGAAAACTAATTACCACAAGCTGGACTGAACAAGAAGGTTTTAAGCCTGGACTTAAAGATTGAGGCCGTGTCCGATTTCTTGCCTCTCCAATGATACGAGATAAGTTCAGTGAGGCACAGAGGAGCGAGGCTGTTTGGAGCTTTATATCTCAGAAGAAGAATTTTATAGTCAATGCTGAATTTACTGCTAACCAATGTTAGATAAGACTGGGCTGATATGGTCAAACTTTCTAGTTCTTTGAAAGACTCTGCTGTGTTTTGGACTAACTGAAGTTTGTTAAGGCTTCTGCTGGAACAACCAGAAAGAAAGGCATTACAATAATCCAGCCTTAAAGTAATAAATGTACTTTTATTTTCTGCGTCCTGTAGGGACAGTGCATTCCTTAGTTTAGCAATATTGCGTAGATGTGGAAAAGCTATTCTAGTAACATTAGTGATATACTGTACTCATGGAGGGCCAGATCAGGATCCATCGTGACACCAAGACTGTTTACTGATGTACCTGGTGTGAAGATTTAGTGGCAATGCAGACAGCTTGGTTCTGGCAGCAGAAGAACTTCTGTTTTGTCCGAGGTCAGTAGGAGGAAGTTACTTGACATCCAGTCTTTTATGTCTTTAGCACAGTCCTCTATCTTATTAAGGTGAAGTGGATCATCTGGTCTTGCTAAAATATACAGTTGCGTGTCATCAGTATAGCAGTGGGAATTGGTGTTGTGGTTTCTGATTATGCTACTGAGTGGTAGGATATATATATATATATATATATATATATATATATATATATATATATATATATATATATATATATATATATATAGATATATATATATATATATATATATATATATATATATATATATATATGTATATATATATATATATATATATATGGTAAATAATGTAGGTCCTAAGACAGAGCCTGGTGGAACACCAAACTTTACTTTTGTGTGACTGGATGGTTCACAGTTTATGTTTGCAAAATGATAGCGGTCACTTAAGTAAGATATGAACCATGAAAGAACTGTTTCTGTTACTCCAACGACTATTACATCTGCATCTAGATCCAGCAGGATGGACTGGTCTATTGTGTCAAATGCTGCACTAAGATCCAGTAGGACCAGTAAGGATGAGTTACCTCTGTCAGAGAATACTTAAAGATCGTTTACAATTTTCACCAGTGCTGTCTCGTGCTATGATGAGGCCTAAATCCAGACTAGAATTTTTCATGTATGTTGTTCCTGTGCAGATAGGAGCTTAACAGTTGTGCTACAGCTTTCTCTAAATGTTTGATATAAATGGAAGATTTGAAATAGATCTGTAGTTTGCTAGCTCATAAGATCAAGATTAGATTTCTTAATTAAATGTTCAATTACTGCTAGTTTAAGAGTTTTTGGGATGTAACCAAGGCTAAGAGATTAGTTATTTCTAGAAGAGGCTTGGTTATTTCTGGCAGGACTTTCTTGAGTGCACTAGTCGGGATTTGATTTATTATGCATGTAGATGATTTTGAGAATGAAATAATTTGGTCAGGATACCACTCAACTTCGCAGTCCGTAAAACGTCTAGGACTTCCACCAGAAGGCCTTAGGTGATGCTTCTTCCTCACCTATTAAAAAGGTCAACATAATTGGTTGATTTCACTGTCACGTCCTTAATATGTTGGTGATAGTCGATATATTAGGCATTTAGTTCAGCTTCTAAGAACCTAACTATGTGCTAATTATGTGAAAGCCCACATGGCTGTATCCAACTATATACAGAAATCCGAATTTTCCCTTCTCTTTTGTTGTCCACTAAAATATAACATTGAGTATGTTTACTTGAATAATCTGATAACTGCAGGTTATTAGTGACATACACTTGAGTCCTCAGATAATAGGTAACCATGGGCCTACATGAGTCAGGCAGTAACCAGATTTCGGCTCTGCAAACAGTCAAGAACTCCACAGAATAAGATGTTTCATAAACATAATGTCAAACTCGAGTCATGCTGTTTTTTAAGCATCTGTTTGTAGTTGGTTTCAGCATCGCTCCAAAAGTGTTTTGTTGCCACCTTACAGAAACTGTGTTATATGCTGCTTGCTGTTTCTGAACGTTGCTCTACTTTGGCACATGTGTAGATTAGAGGTGGGCCATATGACAAATATGAAAATCATACATGTACACAGTATATGCACGTCACAATCAATTTTTTTAAAGACATCTGATCAGTTGGAACAGAGAAAGCAGGGCTACATAAAAAATAAATAAATAAATATCACAAACAAATAATACATGGATTTTTATTTAATAAATTCAAAATCAGTGGTAGTCAGTGTTCTACAAGCACTTATTCAAATGTTCTGAAAAGCATATTGTATGGTATTGAGACAGAATTTATTACAAGTGTATAAATATTGTCATATTGCCCGGTTCTGGTACAGACTGAGAACAATGAAGGAATCACAGTAAAGGTATACATATGCTAAACAAACAGATCAAAGAGCAAAAATCTCAGATTTCTAAGAATAAGTAATCTAAATATGATGTTGACATCACGGTTAAATAATCAAATAACTTATAATCTGATTATGATTGCATATGTATTTAAACACACTCAAAAATATAGTACTGTGACTGTAATTGTACTAATTGTTGAAAGTGTAACTACAGTTACTACACTTGCAGAGTTTAAACTCAGAGGGCATGACGGCTCATAAATAAAAATCAACCTGTCTGACTGTTTCCAGTTTCACAGAAACATTAGACCTTGCTTTAGGGATCCCTCCCACAGTACCGAAAACACATTAGTGGAGCCTTGGTGTGGTACGGGTACAGGTTGGTATGGTACGGGTACAGGTTGGTATGGTTTGTCTGGTGGGATGTTAACCTGCACTTTGGCCACAATAATGACAGTTTTTTTTTTAAAAAGCCTCATTTCAGCTAGAGGCTGTGTAAACAATTAAGTGAGAATTCCACAGATTTTTTCTGCAGTCATTGAGACTGAAACGGCCCTTCAGAGAGGCTTGGTGTGAAATGGCCCGCTGATTTCTTTACAGTGTCGGTAAAAGGAGCCAGGCTTGCCATGTGTGTACACTATCCAAAACCACCAATGAACCACTGAAATGTCGATAATGGTGAAATAGGGGTAAATGTAAAAAGTTGTTTTTTGGCATTTAGGCTTCGCACATGACTTACGCCTGTAGTTCCGAGGATGAGCTTTTCATCCTGTTGGATGGCAGTTGTCCCTCACTTCTTTTCTTCACTGAACCATTGACAGCGTGTTGTTTTTCTCTGTGATTTAATGCCTCATCATCGGTCTCATTTGCAAAGCAGCACAGCAGAGTGTCCTCTAACCGAAATGCCAATTACACAGGCACTCCAGATAAATTCTTATTGTGCCTCAGCCATAAACTTCAATTTAACTGCAACAAATTGATGAGCAGCTCTCTCTTGCCCTCTCTCCCTCTTTTGTGCTCCCCCTATCCGTTCTCATTCATTTATTTTGGCAGATGAATTGAGGAATAACAGCGGAATCCAGCAGACTAGCGTTCCTGCTCTTTTTTAAATAATGATCTAGCACATGTTTAGATCCTCATTTATATTAAGCCTAATGAAGAATTCAGAAATTGATTTATGCTTGTGTCTGTTTCCTTGGCAATTTGATGTCTTCTTTAATTATTTAGATATAATGTATGGACACATACACTACACTTATTTAGTTACTGCTATTATTATTATTATTATTATTCATAATAAAAATTATTTTTATTATAATAATATAGCATTGTTATTATGTACTTGTCCTTTAATGACAGGGTCTGAAGTTTTTTGGGATGATGGTTATATTGTGTTCCCTATGTATGCCATATAAAAGCTCACCGGACAAAAAATAGTCACCTGTGACTGAAATGTATCTAATAGCATGTAATACCTCCACAAGCACTAATAACAGCTGGGATTGGATTTGGCATGTACTGGACAAGTTTCCAGATGTAGACGACATCAATATTCAGACACTGTTGCCTCAAAGAATTTGGTGGACAACTTCCCTGGCACAATTCAGAGTAGAATTTCCTGTAGACTGGGATTGTAGCCACTGCTGGTAGACCCGTATGACTGTACGCTTCCATACACCTGCAGATTCAGCTACTTCCTTCACACTATGGTCTTTGACACATCTAAATGCAATCTCACTTGTTTTAGAATGGGACATTCTCTGCACTGTACCACCTTTTCTTAACCTATAATCCCATCACTCACCGTGCAGGTGTCTATAGACTCATTATCCTCTCTCAACATCATCAGATTTTTTGGTCTGGTGGGCTTATATAAATATATACACATACTGTTTGTGTTTGTATTTATTATAATGAGCAGGTTAAAGTCAGACTTCCTAACTAACCTGGATTTTAGACTAAAATCCTCATGCTTTGTGGGACTCGGCTTTGTAGCCTAGTAATGTTTATTTTATGTAAAGCAAACATTTTATTTTTTTGCTATTAAAATGATGAACAACAAGTATTACTAAATGTATCAGAAGTTTAGTAGTGACAGTATTAGCTATTTCTGAGCCTAAATTAAAGACATTATCCTGTAAATTACTGGCAAACACATGCTAAATAAATATCTAAAAGAAGGATTGTTTTTACAAATTTAAATTTAGGGTCAGGCTTTGGGACAGCTGCCTGTTTATAGAAAATGACTTATAAATAATAATTTTATATATATTATCTCAAATAAGGCCTAGGATTATTGTGGTAAATATCTAAGATCTAAGATCTAAATATGTACTTGCTTTTTGAAAGACATGCATGAGTGTGTGTGTGTGTGTGTATATATATATATATATATATATATATATATATATATATATATATATATATATATATATATATATACATATATATATACAGGGGTTGGACAATGAAACTGAAACACCTGTCATTTTAGTGTGGGAGGTCTCATGGCTAAATTGGACCAGCCTGGTGGCCAATCTTCATTAATTGCACATTGCACCAGTAAGAGCAGAGTGTGAAGGTTCAGTTAGCAGGTAAGAGCACAGTTCTGCTCAAAATACTGCAATGCACACAACATTATGGGTGACATACCAGAGTTCAAAAGAGGACACATTGTTGGTGCACGTCTTGCTGGCGCATCTGTGACCAAGACAGCAAGTCTTTGTGAGGTATCAAGAGCCACGGTATCCAGGGTAATGTCAGCATACCACCAAGAAGGACGAACCACATCCAACAGGATTAACTGTGGACGCAAGAGGAAGCTGTCTGAAAGGGATGTTCGGGTGCTAACCCGGATTGTATCCAAAAAACATAAAACCACGGCTGCCCAAATCACGCTGTATTGGCCACAAAAGGAGGCCCTACACCATACTAATAAATGATTGTGGTCTAAAACCAGGTGTTTCAGTTTCATTGTCCAACCCCTGTATCTATATATTTTTTTCCATCACTGATAACTGACTCAGAATAACACGGCGTGACGGTATAGGTATTATAAATCATATTGTTTAATTCATTTTATAACTTTTGAAGAACTAGCTATGTAAACTTTGACTCAACTGAGATGCAGTTACTGACGTATCACTACAAGTAGTTAGAATTTAGTAACAGCTAGTGCATCTGCATGCAAGTTTTGGATGCGTTTAACTGGTTACGATAATTACTTCCCTCATCTTATCAACAAAACACTGCCATTCTTCCATTTTGCATTCGTATGCGGATAACAAACACATTTCCATCATTTGTTGTCTTTGACAAAGAGCCATAGAGCCGGTGACCTGTGCCCCATTCTTGTGTGCCTCAAACCTGGCAAAAAAAATTCTCATCCCGGCTGTGCTCCGCTCTGTTTCGGGAGCTCTAATGCAATATTAATGAGGCTTAGAGCATGTTTGGGCCCACTGGCGCAGTAGCCCTTATGAATATAACTGAGTAACACCCTCCGCATTAGCATTTTAATAATGATTTGCAGGTTTGATTAGTTTCCATTTGTGACTCTGACAGGTTAATTGAAAAAGCTTTGTGTTGCTCTAGCGATCCGCCAGCTGACGGCCCGATTGGGGAATGATATATGAACAGTTCGCTCTGTGTCACGTAACGTGCTCAGTGACCAAAAATAGAGCTCCCCGCAATGATTCTGCTGCCTAATGGCACCATCACTAGCCGCCTATGCCTGCGTGGTCTTTACTTTTAGATTTAGACGTGCTCTCCGGTGGAGAATTCCTCTAAGAATTGAATTTGATTGCTTGGCCAATGATCCACTGCAGCACTTAATGAAAATGACGGAACGGAGACAGACGGAGGGGGGGAGCTCATCATGTTGCTGCTCTCTGTAATAAGTATTATCCAAGGCAGGAAACTTCATGAAAATAAATGTGTGTGCCTCCATTGGCATATACCCTTACTCTGTGGTGTAATGAGAAAGGTTGCGATGTCTTGTTGATGTCAGGTTCACTCAGTTGTGCTTTTCTCTTAGATGGAACTTCCAGGCGGAACTGGCATTGGAAATCAAGAGGGAGAACAAGGCGTTGCCATGAAGTGACTTTTAAAGGACGTGTATTCATGTGAAATCAGAATCTGGAAACTCCACTGGAAACTAAGCTGCAACAACAGCATGCTTTCAATGATGTCACAAAAACGGTGCTTTTGCGTATATCTGTCTTTTCAGCCTACAGCACTTGAGCAGTTTAGCCCCACTCAGACACAGTTCTAAAGAGGGTGCAGCACGTCCGATCAGAAAAGAGTCATTTGCACACGAACTCCAATTCTGGAAAAATTGGAAAATGCATTAAAAACTAGAATCTGATTTGTTGATTCTCTTTTAACAGTATCAAGAAACGAATTCCAGTGTTTTCACCAACAACTTTATTCAACTTTGTTTATTTGTAAAAAATAAACAAACGTACTCCAGATTTGAATGCTTAGTGGCTTTAATGTTTAGTGGTCTAGGAGCTAAAGATACTAATTGTTGCAGTTTCGCCCGCTTTGGCTTTACACAAGACATAAGCTTCTCAGCAGTCAGTGGTTATCATTGTCCTCTTCATGATGCACCATACATTTCCAATAGGAGACAGTAGGCAGGCCAGTCAAGCGTACACACCGCGTGTTTTAAGACCATGCTGTGGTGCTCTTGTTGCACATGCCGAATTGGTCTTGCTAAAATAACCATAGACCTTTCTGGATAACTTGTCATCTTTATGGAAGCAAATGTCTCTATAAATGACTAATATACTTCTTTACACATATACGAGCAGGGCTGAACGATTAATTGTTTTAATATTGAAATTGTGGAAGAATGCATTTTTTAACGCTTCTAGCCCACACTTTCAACCACGCTGTTTTAAGCTTTGGGTGGAGACATTGAACATAGTAATACAGTGCTTGCTCACAGTCTGAAGATGAGTTAGACCAGCCAAAGCCGATCAAACCTGGCATCAAATCTCCAACTTGCTCTGACATATAATGGACAACCAAGTTTCATTTAAAGTAATACCGAGACATACCATTCTCTCCCTAGGCTATGTGTACATTCAGTCTATATGAAAACCATGCTGCAAAGACAGCCAGCTTTGGATTCACTGTTTCTGTGAGTCACATAAGCCAACTCAGGCTCTTTTTTATCAGTCAATCAATCATTCAGTCAGTTGATCAATCAATTAGTCGATCGATTAATCAGTTAATTGATCAATAAATCAATCAATCATTCAATGAATATTTAATTGTATAGTGCTTTTTACAACTAATGTTGTCTCAAGGCAGCTTTACAGAAAAGCAGTTTACAGGAAGAAAAAGAAAAACAAGTCCTTGTGTAGATGTAGGGAAGGTAAATCCAGGTCCAAGCCCCACTGTGAGCAAGACACAGGCAACAGTGTAAGGAAGAAACCTTGAGAGGAACCAAGCTTGAGGGGGAAACCCATCCTTCTCAGGCTGATCCCGTGTGGAGGAGAGAAAGACAGCGCTAACAGAGAAAAGGATGTTTCACTTGAAACATCGAGTAGATACGTCTTATCTAATAGGCCATTAATTTATTTATACATTAAGAGCAGAATCTTACTCACACCACAATTTAACAGGTAGCCAGTGTAATGATGGGATATATGATCATATTTTCTTGTAAGGACTCTACAGCTGCATTCCACATAATATTATATTTTTACTTTAGCCTACAGCAGATAAGCCCCACCATTTGTATTCAAGTCCTAAGAAGTGTTTCAGTCTAGGCTGCTGTTTTGAGGTGAAATGCACCAAACCCAGTTGGAACAGAGGTAGTTAACATATCAGTCTTAAACAGATGAAAAAATGCTCGTGTACATGTAGGGAATAACGAAAGGTTGGAAAATGGTCAATTAAAAATCAATTTAATCAAAATAATGTTAATGAAAAAATGTAAAACACTGTCTGTTTAATCTTTCAGGTTGTCTGACTGACCACACTGGCCTGGCCAGAAAAAAAAGACTGTGTAACTAACTGTGCTCACAGCCTCTTGGTTTCATGTTAACCACAAACGACACTGTAATATGAAATCTCTATTGCTGCAGAGACGCTCTTTTGCATTGCTCGGATATGAGGACAGTGCACTCAATTCATAATTGCCTTTGCTCAATATTGCAGGCGCTAGATTGGCTGCAAATTGGTGAAGAGGCTATTCATTCCAATAAAGATGAGAAGCAATTGAGTGACTTTGTCTACTGAGGAAAACAAATTCTGTTTGGTGAAGGCAGTGAGAGAGCAGGATGGGGGGGTCTAGAGGCAGGAGGGTGATTTTTTCATTAGTTTGTCTGATGTGGAATGGCTCTTGGGTATAAGTCTGTTAAATTACAGAAGTATTCTTTTTCCCACCTATTTCCCGGGAGGCTTGCAGGCTATTGATAAGGAAATCCAGATAAACATGGCATAGAGAGGAGCGAAAGACGGAAAGAGCAATCAGCCTCCTTCTGCTGCCATCCGCTTATTTCTGATATCAGGCCGAACATCTACGGAAAAAACGGCGCCCATTCTTCTGCAGCCTTTTGCATAACTTAGTATATTTTTCATTTGACAAGGAAGCTGTCAGCTGTATCTTAAATTGCCTTTCTATTTGTGCAGAAGAATCAGCTGGAACACAATCATGCAGAATGGAAATGAAATAAGATTAAGAAGTTTTCCCATCCCGCGCTTTCTAGATGTGTAAGCAGGTTTGATCATCCCTCTTACCTGTTCTTTCTATTCTAATGTGAAAGGTCAAAATATCAGCCTCCATCTCTATTCAGTCTTTCAGATTGCCTGGTATTGTATTTTTGTGTTCTTGGCTTCTCCATCTTGGCAGTGTTGTCTGATTCACTCTGCCATAGCTTTTTCTAGATGTTGGGGCACGTCAGTGGTTCCTCCGGGGGTGCTGGTATGTATGCCCCCCGGGTTTTGATTCACGTGAAGTCTGCTGGTGTGCTGTTTTTTAGGGCACCTCTGTCAGCCCCCCATTGAGAGCTAATGTGCTTGGGCCCCTCAAATCAGTTTTCTCTCTTCTAACAGCAGCCTTTATCAAAGAGCCTCGTTCCCTGAGTCCATTCTCCTTCACGAGGGCTGAAGCCTGCGTCTGTCAGCCCAAAGGGCAGAGGATTCAAGACGTAGCATGCTGGAGATTCATACATGCTGGGAAACAGTAGATTGCCTTTACAGATGGAAGGTGTTTATTTACGCAGTGATGTACGCTGAGTCGCTATTTTTAGGGACCCTTACCATACAGATGATCTTAGTAGTATCATAATTATGGTAATGTATTGTTATCCGATTTGTATTTGTATATTGTAATCCTCCTCCTTCTTCTTCTTCTTCTTCCTCCTCTACTTTCTGGTCACAAGATTTTTGTCCACTAACTAGTCCCATAGTTTTTGAGACAACACCATTCCAACTGTCACGCTTCCGGGTTTTCCCTGCTCCAGTGCTTCTCCGGACTCAACTTCCCAGAGGGCAACGTTCGATGACGCCACGCCAGCGTCCAATCCGGTTCGCTCACCATCACCGGAGTTTTAGCGAACAGCTGAACCCAATTATTCGTCCTCCATTTATACCTCTCCTCGCCGCTTCAGCCTTTGCGAAGCTTTGCCAACTTAGTTTGCAATTCTGAGCGTTCTTTCACTGTGTTAACTCGTTTCTGGTTCTTGATCTCTGTTTCCGTTTTCAACTACCCTTTTGCCTTCTCCTCTAAACTTGTTTGCCTCCGCTGATTGTCTCTTCTGGTTCCGACTTTGCCTACCTCGACTACGTTTCTAGCCCTACCCCTGTTGTTGTATTACATTGTTGCCTAGTTTGATCACTTCCCTGTTTAATAAACATCCAGGCTTGACTTTTAACTCTGCGAGCGTCAACCCGGAGTCTTTTGTCCTGACACCAACTCTGAGATGTTCAGTCTAATTACGAACGCTGTGCTTTTTTAATACGACTTATGTTTTTCAGAAATCAGATTTTTTTTTCCCTATAGAGAATGAATGGGCCGCAAAGTACACGCCTATTTACTGATGATGGTTAGACCTGCACTCGTCTTTTTGTCTCTTATTTCCGTCTCTTATTCCTATTCATTTTCGGCCCACCAAACTGCATGTACTCACTCAGGGCAGATCCCCAAACTCTAATCAGAATCGAGCTTTATTTGCCTAGTATGTGCACACATACAAAGAATTTTTCATTGGTTACAGTAGCTCACAGTGCACAGAGAGTAACAACACACAGTACACACACACACACATCCTAACAAACACAACCACACACACACACAATACCCTACATACCTGGGAACCTTACATTATGTGTAGCTGTATATGCATATTAAAGTGCATAGTGCAGCAGTCTGGCTGTAGAGGCAGATTAAGGGTTAAAAAGTGCAGTAGAAGAAGAATCACCAGTCTGAGACACGCAGTACAGAGGATGGAGTGATGTGCGATGCTTTTTATAAACGTTTAAACGTTCAGCTCAATGCAAGTGTGATGGCATACACAGCCATACTGACCTGCACTCCTATATGTGTTGTTTATTCATCCCCTGTTCCTCCAATGTTGGGATCATCCTATACACAGCTTAGCAAGAAGTGGAAACCAATAAAGATGACACTTCTTTCTGTGTTTCCTTTAGGAAATACAAATTCCTAGTTTCCAATTGAAACACATCTTTTGCTGCACGACCTGTTACCTATTCCTAGTGGGATCAGACATATCATAACACAAGCATCTCTGGACAACTATAAATAATCCTGGGCTAAATGTGTGAGGAAATTTGGATTTATTAGGGTAGTGAATGTGAAGTTTTTAAACCAGTCTTTCAGAACCATGAAGAAGGAGCTCAAAGTTGGGCTGATGGTACACTCACCACCACTGTCAGATGGACAGCAAGTCTGTCATTACACCATGGATGGAGAACCTGACCAGGAAAAAGCAGTTCTATTAACTAACAGCAGCTTTTCACAGCTTGTTTTGCTTATGGAACAGATCACATATATAGACCAACAATTCTACATTTAAACTTTTAAGGCATTTAGAACTGTGCAATGATTTACTTGTGTTTGGGAGTAAGTACATACAGACTGTACACGCAGCATTGCTGAGATCACGTGGTAAAGATATAAGAGGGCTGTATTGCTATGTAGGCTGATCGATCTAGGGGTGGGCGATATGACGGTATTTTAACATTATCCTGATAAATGATATTCCAGTGGCCTTTTCTGGGCATATCATTCATATTGTCAGTAGCTAAAGAGCACTGACCACACGTTTAATTCTAAATAGAGCTTAATGTAGTGCAGCACAGTTTGTAAAGTATTGAATAAATAAAAATAAATCTGCATCCTACTAATATTTTACTCTTATTACTTTTCTGCTATCATCTACAAGAGTAAGTCCAGCTCTATGCCTCCAGGTTGAGCACTTACTTGGATTTTGGTTAAAGTACTTTTTCTCCATCCTTAGGTAAAACTTTTAAAGATGAATTTCTAGCACAAACACCAACCAGCACCAACACTTGTTACAAGATCACATCTGCCACTGCAAGACTACCAGCTGCGCCATTTATTGCTACAAAAGGGACGCCCATAACATAACTATAGAGCAGATATTGTTTAAAAAAATAAAGCTGCATTTTCTTAGCCACTCTTCTCACTGTATACATAAAATACGATGACATGAGATTCAACAGGCTGCTGAGATTGTCTTATTATTTCTATGTCACAGCAAAGTAGTGCCTCCACCTCCACTATAATAATCACAAGCCCAAACCCCGCCTTCGCCACCACCTCGGCTGTCTTCATCGTGATTTCACAGCAAACGCCGTTTCGGACATATACAAGAATAAATGTGCTGTCAGATGCCAGATTTCCAGTGAGTCATGTTTTCAAGGCCTGCATAAGCAAGTGAACGCCATAGGCAAGTTAGCTTCTGTATCTCTCCAGATGAAAGTTTTCATCCTTTTTGCGATTGAAGATATAAATGTTTGACTAAGCATGTATGTAATTGCTAGGCTACATGGTTACAGAGTTGTGTTGTCAGTCTGTTGTCTGAGATTTAGACTAGTGATGCAAAAAGAAGTCTGCACTGGGTCTGTATTGGATGGTTAACAGTATATTCCTGGGTGTAAGTCAACAATGAACGTTAAATGTGACCTATTATGCGCTATACTCCTACAGTGGTGTCAAAAGCAGAATAAAAGTTTAAGGAATTTCTAGAGAAGAATTTCCAGCACTAACACTTGTTACAAGATCCCATCTGCCACTGTACGACTAGCAGCTCCGCCATTTATTGCTACAAAAGGGACGCCCATAACATATTGTATTATATATAACATAATATAACAACTATTGACCAGATATTGTTTAAATGTGGGATGAGCACGGCACAGTGGTGGCACTGATATGGCAGTTGCAGATTAATGTGAGGGGCTCTGGTAAATAATCTCCCATCCTCATAATATCTGGTAAGCGGTGATCCCAATCTAAAGACAGAGTGGAATGTGAACCATAAACTGTGGACAGATCACAAATTGCTAAGAAATGTCAGGTGTTTCTAATAAAATGGCTAAAAGGTGAGGAGACGAGACAGGTGTACCTGATAAAGCTGTGTTACTAAAGTGTAAATTGACATCTAGGGATTATTTTCGATCGGAGAAGATTCCAGATATAATCGCCAACATCTCCACACTGAAAACTCATTAACTTTCAAATACAGTACTCTAGCATTGAGTTCTCGCGCTGAGCGGTTTAAGTAGACTGATTGCCTGGACTTACTCCTGTTGTCTACAGGCCTCTAAGCAATCAACGGTAAATGGGAAGAATGAATGAGAGTAGGGCTATGCAGGGAATTAACTTTCAATGTCAAATGGGAAAAAAACAAAACATGCCTTTCTGAGACAGGCCTACAGAATCGTAAATGCTGGCACGTCTCATCTGAGCTCCTTGGTAAAGACCAGTTGCCTTCAGAGTATATGAAGAGGGCTCTTTATAAGCTCTCCCTCTCTCTCTCTCTCTCGCTCTCTCAAATTTCCAGCCTATAGATAAAAACAGATGAGATAAAAAGGGTTCTTATTGATGGAAGATTGGCCAATATCATCATGACAAAGGGAAGAATGAGGTAGGGGAGTGGGATTTAGCACCACTGGTGTGAGTCGAATAGCAATAGGCCTTTGTAAGAACGTAACCTGCTTCAGGGCTTCTGAAAGTTTTGGAGCCCTCAACCTCTTTTTGATGTTAAGATGAATCATGACTCCGTCTATCTCTTTAAAAGGGCGCCGTACCACTTGAATATTTGAATAGACTCCTACAGAATATCTACAGATGGTCAAAAGATTTGCTGTCTGATGAAACCTGATTTTGTGCTGGAGTTAAGGTTGGGGCTAGGTGTAGGATCTTTGGGTTTAATTAAGGAAGCCCGAGTAATTAAAGCTGCATTTTCTTAGCCACTTTTCTCACTGTATATTAATAATAATCAATACTTAAATAAAAATACATCAAATAAAATGGCATGAGATTTAACAGGCTGCTGAGATTGTCTTATTATTTCTATGTCACAGCAAAGTAGTGCCTCCACCTCCACTATAATAACCACAAGCCCAAACCCCGCCTTCGCCACCACCTCGGCTGTCTTCATCGTGATTTCACAGCAAACGACGTTTCGGACATATACAAGAATAAATGTGCTGTCAGATGCCAGATTTCCAGTGAGTCATGTTTTCAAGGCCTAGGTTGCATAAGCAAGTGAACGCCATAGGCAAGTTAGCTTCTGTATCTCTCCAGATGAAAGTTTTCATCCTTTTTGCGACTGAAGATATAAATGTTTGACTAAGCATGCATGTAATTGGTAGGCTACATGGTTACAGAGTTGTGTTGTCAGTCTGTTGTCTGAGATTTAGACTAGTGATGCAAAAAGAAGTCTGCACTGGGTCTTTATTGGATGGTTAACAGTAAATTCCTGGGTGTAAGTCAACAATGAACGTTAAATGTGACCTATTATGCGCTATACTCCTACAGGGGTGTCAAAAGCAGAATAGGGACCCTTAAATGTAAAACATTACCATTCAGCAACATTCTGTTCCATCTGGGTCAGTGATTGGCCTTCCACAGCAGCCTCTTTATGTTCTCTGATGCTGGTTTTAATGTTTAAGCCATTGCACACTGGACCCGTCATGCGACAACCAGCAGTTTCAAACCTTTTCAGCAGGTACTGCATCAAATTAAAGACCAACCACAGGAAGTCACCGTAGATCTCATTTGGCTTGGAATTTAAGAAAGCCAGTTAGTTCTTTAGTTAAACAGAAATGCTGATGGTCTGTTTGATTGGTTAGTGTTACGGATCTTTTTAAATGTTTGTGACGAGGTGTGACTGGAATTTAAAGAGCTGGAATTTATTACAGGAATTACAGAAATCGCTAAAACTTTTCTCACTGGTGTCACTCGACCATTTTAAACTCTAACCACTCAGCCTGCACATGTTTTTAGTTTACTTTTTTAAAGTCATTTCAGTTGCTTACTCTGTCTAATTATTATCATTATTATTATTATTATTATTATTATTATTATTCACTTTTTTATTACATTATTATTAATTCATTGGTACTTTTTGGTTCGTTTTCTATTTTTATTATTTTTTTAATAATAATATAGTTTTTCTATGTTCCAACTCTTTTAAATTATTCTGCTTATTAACTTGCATAATTGATCATTATTAATTTGATCTTATTTTAGGTTTAATTTAATTCTTTTTTTTTTCTGTTTCCTAGTTTTTTATTCCTATGTAACGCTGTATAATTAAGTTTGTGTGATTGGTATAATAGTAATTGTAAATGTACAGGATACTTACTGTTTTCTGTTCCTTTTTTTTGTGCAGTGCTCATGTACATTGTAAATGACAATCACCGTTAATGCACTCCAAGTTTAAATAAAGGTTGGTTGGTTGATTGATGGTTGATAAAGAATAGTGAAAGTTGCAGTTGTCTACATGTATTTTATTGTACTGCTCTGATATGTGATATGTGTCACAGTAGTGTGGTCCACTGCAGTCATTTTCACAGCAGGGCAGTGACGCCATAGCATCCGCACATGTTCTGCCAAGTAACATGCTCTGCCCATTCTTCACTTTACCTTCAGTGAAAACAGCCATTAGCTACAAGTTAACCTTTGACAGCTGCCATTGTTTTCTGGAGACTTACTTTCAGATTTTAATGAAATCTATAAAGATGGTTTAAAAGCTTGTTTATTAGAAGTCATTTCTGCATTACAGTAAAGAATTTTCATTTCCTTCTTCTATAAAGTATAAATCACCGGTATAAGCCATATCACAGAGTTGGGCTTTTATTATATATTGGCAAACTCAGTAGCAGTAAGCAGTAGAACTGACCCTATTCCAATATACATGCAGATATATATGCAAGAGGCATTTAAGATTCCTTTCAAGCTGCAGTCGTCCATCTTTTACAGACACTCCTGCGGTAATTGCATTGTTATTCATGCTGCATCAAACTTTCTGTGATCAAACTGTGATGATAGAGAGGCGGGGAGCAGTGCATGTCTGTCTCGCCAGCACTTTTCTCTCCTTAAAGTTAGAGAGGAAGAGTTTCTCCCATGTTGTGACTTTGCCCTTGGCCTGCTGGAGTAATCCCTGTGTGCTCCCCCTCTAACCCACAGCCCTCCAACAGCTCCTCAGAGACGCTCCTGAAAAACACAACCGCGCTTTTGTGTGTGTCTGCCATGGGCGGAAAGCAAAACAGCACAGAAACAGCAGTAATGATGGAGAACTGTCAGGCCTGGAGCAGCAAGTGCCCCCCAAAGAGTCAAACGGAGTCTCTCTCTCTCTGTTCCTCTCTTTTCTCTTTCCTCTTTTCTCACTCTCTCTCTGCAGTATTACATGATTTGTCTGCAGAATGTCCTTTCCCAGGACATCTAACAAAGCTGTTTACTTCCCTCTCACTTTAGGCAATCAGTTCAGCCATTATCAGCGCCTGGGAGAGCAGTGTTAGCTGATGAAATACTTCACCAAAGCCAGGGGGAAAGGCCGACTTCTGTCACCAATCTAACCTGGTTTTGAAAGGTTTTATTTCAGCATAGCCATAAAGCATAAGCACTCCTTTATTTCCCACACCGTCATTGTAAACGCTACCATTCAGAAGTTGCACTGTAGCTTACGGGTGGTGCCTACTGGCTCATATTACAAATGTGTTGTTGTAGAATCAGGATTATAAAATTGACTGTAGAAATCTACCGCAGGTGCTACAGATGGCAGGTTGAAAAATTGATTGCTTTAATAATTGCTATTACATTCCGCGTTTACAGTAACTAGACACCTTAAGGAGTCTCAGATGTTTATTTAATATTTTCAACCTTTTTTTGGCAAACATGAAGTTTTTAAATGACAAATAAGATTAGGTTACATGCCATGAGATTTCACCACTTGTGAAACTCCTGTTTTTAGTGGTGCCACACACAACAACAAAAAACAGCTTCAGTAACTATGAATTATGAAATATAAAGTTATTTACTCAGTTACAGTTACTCAGTGGTGTTTACAAAGAAACGTTGCACAGCTGCACCCAGAAAGAATCAGCCGACAGGAATGAAACCTAGCGGGACATGCAAATAATTCAAGTTTCATGTTCGGCTGCACATGTGACGTAAGCAAGGGCGAGGCTTATAGAGCCTTATGCCTATACCTGACTGACCCAACAGCCACAATTGCAGACTTGGAGAGAGAAGTGATGCTCTCTACAAGTAATCCTGTCAGGGCCAGCACCATTCGCACCATTCGCAACGGCTGTACAACGCAGGACAACATGGACGCAGACCGTCAGCATCACCAAAGACTG
This sequence comes from Prochilodus magdalenae, assembly GCA_024036415.1. Classification (NCBI taxonomy): domain Eukaryota; kingdom Metazoa; phylum Chordata; class Actinopteri; order Characiformes; family Prochilodontidae; genus Prochilodus; species Prochilodus magdalenae. Next base: position 9,671 of record JAMWET010005419.1, on the reverse strand, counting down.
CAATGGTGTTGTACCAGACTGTTGTGATGTGACGCAGAATGGCAGCGGGCCATCTTCAGTGACATGATCTGCTTTTCTCTTTGTGGAGATGACCAACGAACCCGTGTGTGGAGACACCGTGGTCAGCGCCAAGATAAAGGTTTGCTGTCTTGCTTCACACGTCCAAAAGACCCGGTGTGATTCCACCTACACTCCTTCCCACAACATCTGCAGGAACTGTGTGAGAATATTTAAGCTGCATGGGATGGATTATCACAGGACACCATTAGGAAACTCTACAACTCTAAAAACTGCCATAGTGAGAGACTTTACTTCAGTATTTGTAGCTCAGTAAATATGGCCCAGATCAGTCTAAATTTATTATCATATGTAAATATCATCTTTCTTCAAATAGCATTGAAATCCAACACTTCTGGGTGCAACTAGTGTATATCTGCCTCCTCCTGCGGTTAGAGAGCATTTAAAAATGACCAGTTGAACTGGTTGTGATAGATATTGCTAGAATCTGGGGGGAGAGGAGTGTATCGTTACATCTATTCCTCTTAAACCGTCACCGCTCCATAGGTCATGGTTTTGTGCATGCAGTCTATTAGACGAGACGTGGTAGCCTATGTGCAAAGACTGATTAATTAAATGCCTAACTAAATATTATCAAGCACAAGTTCTACCCAGAAAGCTGAAGCTACAAGCTGTTAGCACAAAAAAAAAAAAAAAAAAAAAAAACAAAAAAAAAAAAAAAAAAAAAAAAAAAAAAAAAAAAAAAAAAAAAAAAAAAAAAAAAAAAACTGTTAATTTAGCAACATGTGTGGGCAGCAAAAGTAAGAATTTCATGTACAGGGAAACTAGTTTTCCTTAAGCTTGGTTCAAGCTGAAGGGCGTCTGACTAACGGTGTGTCTCATTTAAAGGATTGCTGCTCAGCAGAGCGTGCCCTTTGCAGCGTCCTTAGCAGCAGCGTTTCACGGAGGAGCTCTTTGCAGCAAGCACCAGTTGATTCAGTCAATCAAGGATTTATACAGCAGCGTCGTGAGTCTGGTCTGGAGATGACAGTGGTTTTCCCAAGACCCAACCTGTTCTGTCTGATGTCAGAAACCTGAGGCTGTGTTCTAATAATTGTAATAAACATTTAATATATTCATTATGTAAGTCCTCTAAATATATAATCCCCCTTTTTAAGAACCTTTATATTGAACATAATCTTTATACTGACCTTCATAAACACTCCTATAGGCCCATCCTCATGAAGTATTACTCCATTATTCTGTTAATTGAATCAGTCTAATCGATTGTCAGCCTGAAACTAATCGTCTGATGTGATTAACCTGAACCCAGCCCGGCTTAATACGAACAGCGGAGTGTCTAAGTATAGACGCTAGCCGTCTGGTGCAGACAGTGGTGGTAAGTGTTTGTGCCTGTGGTTTCCCTGGAGATTGTGGTCAGGTAGAATTTGAATTGATTGTAAGGGGAAAGGTAAGACCTGGTGGAGGACAGATAAATTTCACCTGCTCAAAGGGTGACGGATCAATTCCAGTTCCTGCCTCTCTGAGGTACACAGCTATCAATTACCATTTAGCCAATCTGTTGCTTGTTCCTCTGAGAAGTTCCTAGAACTTTTTAAGTAGGTGAAGTTCCAAAGACTTCTAAGTTCCTCACTCATACTAAACAACACTGCTTGCTTCTTAATAGGAGTGTGCAGTGATGTTGGTTTCATGTCTGTTGAGCCAGATGTTTGCTTTAAAAATATATCTGCATTGGGCAGATGTTTAGATTCAGCAGATCCTTCAGACTGATTAGAATATGGTGGTGACATTGAGCTACTGAGCGTAATATCTGTGTTTCATTCAGTTTTCTATAATTGTAGCACTCTACAAATACATTCGATGTTTTCCTGGTGGGTTTGGTTCTAGTTGCTGCAGTTTGTAAGTGTTTATGTATCAGCATTGGGATTAACATTGACCAGTACATACATGAAACACATATAACAGATATCAGCATCTCTCCATAAAGGCAATTTATGGTTCTGCTTTGAATCTATGCTGTAGCCTATGTCATAGCCTGATGGTGCCCTCTCCAATATTGTAACTGCTCATTGCGCTGAGGCATTCCACAACAGCTGTGTTTGGTCCACTTGGTAGCGTCTTCATTCCGCCTTTGCATTTCCACCTTCACCACTATTTTTGAATTCAGATGGAGGAATGATAGAACTGAGAAATGAGTGTACCATCATCTACTGTGTGTATGACTGACAACAGCCATCTTCTTAATTTGCTCAGCAAATGGTATACTACTACCTCCATCTATACACTTTACACAGACACTAAGGACTCTATTTTTATACTTTCATACTTTATATTGTATCTCTGTCTCTATCTGTACAACTCTATCTATCTATCTATCTATCTATCTATCTATCTATCTATCTATCTATCTTTCTAAAGCTTTTATTAGTGCTTGTGCATTGCTAAGCATTTTTCTTCTCAGTACATTTTCCTTTTTTTTATTTTTTTTATTGGTATTCCCACTCCGGAATGTTCTGTCTGATTGGGAATGGTGGGCTTGTATACAGCTTTTTTTGTCCGAAAAATATATGCCATTATATTCCACATTTTTTCCCCACAAAGTCGGATGGAAAGGTCCACACTGATCTACTGTACTTCTGCTTGACTGAAAGACACTACTTGCCTAAACTTTTTTCAGAGCAGACCACTGAGCACAAATCCAATTGGTCCACCTGCACTCTCACAGGGATTTCTCCATCCCTTATTTCTCCTCTAGAGTCCCATTCATTTTTTTTGCCAAACCCAAACAGGTTCATCTCTGCCTTTAGACTTCTGACCACCTGAAAAATATATTGCATATATTGCATGTGGTTATCGGTTTACATACACCAGCTTTACATCACTGTTTACCAGAAGACGTGTTAGTCGTTGTGCTCATGCATCTACTGTAGGGAGATAGTGAAAGTAGATCAGGCAAACCACACTGGTGCTACCTTGGAGCTACTGCTGAAGGTTACTGAATTAAACCCCGGGGAGAAACTCATGTCAACAGCTGAACTGAAAGAGCAGCAATCCCTCTGTTTAGAAGTGGCAGTGGGTGGAGGTGCTGTCATCGCATCTGAGAGGGATTGTATGTAGTGGTCGCATTTACATTTGTATAACCTCTGGCTAAAATGCTTCTCAGAACCACTTCCTGAAGAGGCTGGGAGATCGGATGTAAATGCGTGTGCATTTAAACCTGCTTTTTTACGTGGATTATCTCCATCTGGTTCTAATCCTGATTCTCAAGATGCATTAAACGACTAGGCTTAAACGGAGTCACAAATGTTTCTCATAATAGAGGGCTGGTTCCACATCAGTGGCTGTATGCAACCAGGTGATATTATATTGCCTGAAATTGGAGGCTAAGCCTACACCAGTCTGGGCTGAGAGGAAGTGCTCTGTTCAGCATGCAGCACACATACGCGCACAAACACACAAACACACACAGTGCAGACACATAAAATGCGGACCTCCGAGCCGCCCAAAAGGGATTAGCAGAAATTGCGTGCTCTCTCTTGTTTCTGGTTGTGTTAATTAACAAAGAGAGGGAGGAAAAACAAGCGTGTCAAGGATTCATTACGCTTCGGTAATAACTGCATTACTATTTAGAACAGCACGCGACGCATTTGATTATCGAATGCACTTTAAGCGCTTTTGCTTACCTGTTCTGCTGTGCCTACCGAGACTGATTTAATTCATTAACCTGGAGAGAGTGTGTGTGTGTGTTGGGGGTGTTGGGGGGGTCTTTGTTCCCAAGTGTTTGGGTATGACTGCGTGCATTGCATGTGCTTAGTCAAGGGGAAGCAGTGTGGGGTCATTCAAACAAGTGATGGAGATACTTCAGATACTTCAGAGCCATTAGCCCTGCTAAGCGTGAGAGGCCTGTGCATCTGCTTCTCTTTTTTTAGGACCCTCATAGGGCCCAAGCTTTTGTCTTTGAACAGAGCCATTTCAGTGCCAAAATAGTTTCGAGTGCCTGAGCCAACCAGGCTTATCCTCCGCCACCTGCCAAACGCAGCACTTTCTTTGCCAGCATGAATTTACACAGGGGAGGAGCACAGCAGGTAATTGATGTATATGAACTGTATGTGAACGGCTATTTCCCTCCACAGTGTCGCCACTCAGACACACATTGAAAGGAGAATAGTGTGGAGAGGGAAGATAAGTGGAGGAGTGTGTGTATCGATCTGTCTGCAGATTAGAGCTCCGACGCAGATATACGACGGAGAGGGAGCCGCAGGTAAACAGTTAAATAACCTGCAGCTCCACTCCTTTGAGTCTGCATGAATTACCACCATCAGGGTCAGACATCTGCAGTGTGTGTACCTGTACAAGTGTGTGTGTGTGTGTGTGTGTGTGTGTGTGTGTAAGAGGCTGAGGGTGCTGTGTTGTTGTTGTTGTTGTTGTGTTGGGCTGATGCATAGTATTTGAGTGCAAGCAGGTGTTTACATTTACTGATATGGTGACAGAACCTTAGTCTGGGCCTAGTTATTTAATTATGTGATGACAGATGACCCGGGCGTCAGGTGAGCGGTGGTCAGGATGGTAGCCGGTAGCCCATTACTAGGAGCATTATGTTTAGTAGTTGATATAGTCGTATAGAACTACACACTGTGTGTGTGTGTGTGTGCAATGCTATTGGGAAGGAAGATAAAGGTCACCAGGAACAATAAATTATGATAAGTTTAGACTGATATGGGTGATATTTATTGAGCTACACATACAGAAGTGCTGTCTTTCAGTATGGCGTCGTGCCACCATGTTTGCTAATGCAACAAGGAGACATTCTCAGCATGGAGTCATGGAGGTTCCTAATGATGTCTTGTAATAATCCATTTTCATAAAACTTGAACAGCTCCTGCAGACTTTACGGATGTATTTAAAGTGTATTATTAGTCTTTTATGATGGTTGTGAAGGATTGAACAAGCGTGTGTGTGGGTGTGTGTGTGTGTGTGTGTGTGAGAGAGTGTGTGTGTGAGAGAGTGTGTGTGTGCGCGCGTGTGTGTGAGAGAGTGTGTGTGTGTGTGTGTGTGTGTGTGTGAGAGAGTGTGTGTGTGTATGTGTGTGTGTGTGAGAGTGTGTGTGTGTGTGTGTGTGTGAGAGTGTGTGTGGGTGTGCGTGTGTGTGTGAGAGAGTGTGTGTGTGTGTGTGTGTGTGTGTGAGAGAGTGTATGTGTGTGTGTGTGAGAGTGTGTGTGAGTGTGTGTGTGTGTGAGAGTATGTGTGTGTGTGTGTGTGAGAGAGAGTGTGTGTGTGTGTGTGAGAGCATGTGTGTGTGTGTGAGAGAGTGTGTGTGTGTGTGAGAGTGTGTTTGTGTGTGTGAGAAAGAGAGTGGGTGTGTATGTGTGTGTGTGTGTGTGTATATGTGTGTGTGTGCGTGTGTGTGTGTGTGTGAGAGAGAGTGAGTGTGAGGCACTGTATTTGTGTGTTGGTGATTATGATGGTGATGGTATCAGCAGCTCTGCTGCAGCTCTGCTATATTTATCATTCAGAGTGTCTCTCTGCTCTGAGCCCTCTGCTGCCGCACACTCCCCTCGCACTCATCTGCCCTCTGCCTTAACACACACACACACACCATTATCCACCTGCTGCACGTACACACTCACACAGCTACAATCGAAAGAGACGGGACTATAAAAGTGACCTTGATTCGCTCGAGAGCAAGCCTGAGGTTCCCACCAGCAGAAAGTGAGTATGACATGGCTACAGCCTCTGGACAAAACGACTTTACTACAAGTGGCACAGAGGCTAAGAAGGACACAAGGGACAGATAAAGCCATAGAAATATGTTCAGCTCTCAGCACAGTGTATTCTTTTTCAGACATCTGCAGTTATTGTGTCCAGTGTAGCTTTAAACCCAGCCGGCCTGCTGTTATATTTAAAGTGATAACTGAATTGTTAAGTAAACTCAAATAGCCAAGCATATACAGTGTGTTATTAGATCTGGATAGAGATCTGGACTGCACCGATCTGGACCTGCACTGTTTGACTCTTGTAACGCATATGGAAGGTGGCTTGACTCTGTCATGTTCAATACAATGTCAACTAGAAGGAAACATATGTTGCTCCAAAAGAAGGCTTCACAGACATGCCAGTTCCCTATGCATGTTTACTCACAGTCAGTAATGCACCTCTATACCATAACCCCGCTGACTTTTAACGTGATACTAGTGACGATCTGGAGAGAACCTTTGTGAGAACATGATGTCCACATGATGTTTCCATACACCATCTGTAAAGTTAAAGCATCAGATTTCAATACACGTTTCCACTGTTTCCTGCTCGAGCCCAAAGAAGTCAGCAGTGTTTCTAGAGGTTGCTGATAGATGGTGTCTATTGACATGTTCTCAAGCCCATATGATGATATCTCTATCTCAGAATCATGCCTGCCAAGGTTTTCAGCCTTGACCTTTACGCCCAGAGATTTGCATACGTCTTAAGTCACTCCTGTCCCGCCACGTTTTTTTTTGGTAACTTATTACATAAATCGGTTGCAGAATTACGCAATTACAAAAAAACAATGACTCTGGTAAGGTACAACATTAAAGGTACCATAGAATGCACTTATTCAGCATTTTGAATTGCCCTCTGATGTCTGATTACAAGTTATGTCATTTTGTCCAGGGTAAAAAATGCCAGATCCAGTTTTACATGTCCAGGTACAACCCTATGATTAGGGTTAGCCGTAGAATAAAACAAGCTGGGTCCCTTTATTGGTAAGTTAATGACTAGTTTGATGAGCTCTGCTCTGATTGGCTGGTTTACAGTGAGGCACCACGAAGACCACACACAAGCAACGTGTCAAAACAGACCGAGACAGGAAATGAAATTGAACCTCTGTGTAAATAAGCTCAGTCCTTATACTGTTTTTAGATGGTCTGTTTCAACCATCAGTGGTGAAACAAACAGCGATGGAGATGTGAGATTCGGAAGTCAGGATCCTGTTAAAGATGTGCGAGTTGTTACCTTCCCATTGACCAGCTTGTTTTTTCAAATTTTCATTCCACCTTAAATGAAATTCTGTACCTGTACTGTAGGATTTAAGATGGAATGGAACATTCATAATGTAAAAACTAGCCAATAAGAAGCCAGCCTCGTGTGTCAGCCTCGTTCAAAGATGAACGTCAACCGTGCCTGTAGAAAGTTTGGTGCAGAAGTCTGGTCACCTTCACAGGATGAAACAAAGGGTTTCTCCACATAGTCCACCATTTGTAGTTGTTGTTTCTCTGTTGTTATTGTTGTTGTTGTTGTTGTTGTTGTTGTTGTTGTTTTGCTGGACTGGATGGTGAGCTGGTGGATTTACATGTCAAGCGTGTAACTCATGTTACGGTCTTCTGGTTTCGGCCTGTTTTACCATCCTGCTTTGCAAATGCAGGATCTATATTTGAGCAAAGAGACAACAGTGTCTGATACGTTCCGTGTACCGAGCTTTCCTATTTCAATCCTGCCCCCCCCCACCATCTCACATACTGCCTCAGCTTTTATGGATTTCAGATCTGTAGCCTGAGTGATATTTAGAGAACCGAATTAAACAGGGTACTGCTGAGGAACCCATCCTGTTTCAGAGTCTAGAAGAGCTCAGATCCTCCAAGGTCAGGCAAAAGGGTAGAACTGGCTGGACGGTAAAATAGTCGAGAGATATCAGCTTTCATACCGTCCCTTTCATCCTACACGACTACACAGAGCCGAATTCCCAGATCCACCCAGAAAGATGTTGCCTGATATGGTACAGCTTTAGATTAGCGCGTGTGGTTGTGAGTGCATGTCTCTGCACCTGTAGGTACGTCTTTGTCTCTGTAAGTTTGCACAGTACCGGTAGCTATTGCATACTTCTGCAAACAGGATTTATAGAGCACAAGTCTAAGCCTGGATTTTCTCTCCGGCTCCAGGGGGAACATGCAGGCTGAGCTGAATATATTACCTCAGTGCATTTACTTTTCATTCAGGAGCTAGCGCTCAGCACACACCGTTTCTCCTCTCTCCTTAAAGAGCTTTCACAAAGAGCAGGGCGGACCATTACCAGAGCGGCGCAGGACAGAACCGGACCATTTTCTCCATTACTGTTATATATACACGCTCCTTCTTTCTCTCTCTCTCTCTCTCTCTCTCTCTCTCTCTCTCTCTCTCTCTCTCTCTCTCTCTCTCTCTCTCTCAGTCTCTCTCTCACACTCACTTACTCACTCACTCACACTCTCTCTCTCTCTCTCTCTCTCACACTCACTCACTCACTCACACTCACTCACTCTCTCTCTCTCTCACTCTATCTCCCCTCTGTCTCACTTTCTATCTACATATATACTTTCTGTCTGTTCTTCTCTTTCTCTCTCACTCACTCTATCTCCCCTCTGTCTCACTTTCTATCTACATATATACGTTCTACTGTCTGTTCTTCCTTCTCTCTCTTTCTCTCTCTCTGTCTCTCTTTCTATCTACATATATGCTTTCTACTTTTTGTACATCTGTCTCTCTCTGTCTTCACACTTTGCTGCCTTCTCTTTTCTCTTTCCTTCTCGCTCTACTTTCTCAACTTCTCTCTCTTTCCCTGTCCTTCTGTACTCTCTTTCTCCTTTCTTCTCATTTTCTATCCCACACTCTCACTCTACTCACTCTTCCTGCTCACTTTTTCCCTCTTTCTCCTGTTCTCTTTTACCTTGTGTGCATTATCATTCTCTTTCTTCTCCTCTCTCCTACTCTATCCTCTCTCACACTCTTTCTTTCACTCTTTATCTCAGTCACTCTACTCCCACACCACTCTTTCTCTCTCTCTGTCTCTCTTTCTGCTACACCTTTCTCTTCCTCCCTCCTTCTCTTCTTTCTCCCTCTGTCTCTCTTTACTCTGTCTCTCACTCGAGTCACCAGTGCCAGAGTAGTTTTGAGTCCGGGAGTCACACGATGCGCCCAAACTTTCCCCAAATTTCTAAGCATGCTGATGATCTGCAGTGTCATTACAGCAGACTGGAGCCTATTTCTACCAGCAGCGGAGCCATCACCCTGCAGATTCCAGCACCTCCACCCTGACACCATACTACAGCAACCAGTCAGAAAGCTGGATTCCACAGCCAGCACTGCAGCACCTTCTAAATCACACACCTGCTCACCACAGATACAATCAAGTTACAATCAGACAGCTGAGATTTAAACTCAGGTAAACAACACAGCAAACTAAACCAGTTCATCACAGGCGGAGGCATATCGCCACAGCATGCATGGTTATAGTCCGTGTCTTTCTTGAAATGGCTCTTTGCACCGAAGAAACAGCAGTTTAACATTTTTATGAAGAGCATTTCAGCTGCTGTAGTACAATAGCAGCGTATGTGCCAGTCCACAGAAAACCAATGTTGTTGTTTTTTTTTTTTTAACTTTTGTTTTCCCTTTTCTGACAGATAGGAAACAACATGCACCCACTCTGACATGGTTCTCTTGAGGCTGATGTTAACCTTGAAATTTCAGTTTCACTCTAAATAATTCAGCAGTTACACGCACCCCCAAACACCCCCAAACATCCCGTACACATCTGAACATAGCTGCTACATCATTTAAGCATCATCTCGTTTATGGAACGAGAAATAAGAATAAGAAGCTCTAAATTATGTGAACCTGTTTCCAACTTTCCACTGATATCCTTTGTGTTA
>JAMWET010005418.1:127500-130263 GCA_024036415.1 Prochilodus magdalenae | reverse complement strand
AAGTTAATAAATATTTGTTGTTTTACTGTATATCATAAAAAGTCAGAAATTGGATCTATTAGATATTCTCTAATGGTTAGTTCTGTCTGTCTCTCCTCTTCTCATCCAGGGTTGAACTGAGGAGGTTGGTTTCCGCCCTTGGCCTGGTACCTCTCGAGGTTTCTTTCTAATACCGCAAGGAGTTTTTCCTCGCCTGTTTATTGCCTCTTCTTGCTCAGGGGGGAGCTTGGCCACGTTTTTCCACCCATCATTATGTCTGTACTTACTGTGGTTCTTTTCTTTGTATGACAAATTGACTTTTTGTAAAGCTGCTTTGAGACAACGTTGGTTGTAAAAAGCGCTATATAAATAAATATTGATTGATTGATTGATTGAACCAATCAATCTGGATAGAATCTGGGCATGCCAGAAATGGGATTCGGGCTGGCGGTCCGGCCATAGCCTCAATGGCATGAGGGTGCATGGGACAGAAGTGATGGAGTCAGTGCTTCAGTCAGAGTGAAGGAATGTGAAGGGAGGTGTGCTGAGCAGGTTCCCCTTTACGGGCATGTACATGAGGTCATACTCCACAGAGCTACTCCAACGATGGAAGGGTTGCGTGTCGTCAGCGGAGACACTGTGGAATCGTAGCTGCGAGCCATCTGCATAAAGCACCATGAACGCAGTCGGCTGTGCTGGACTGGGTCATGCTATACTGACTGTTTCAGCTCGGATGCGCGAAGTAGGACAGCAGGACAGATCTACCGATGGAAAAGGAATCAGCAGTCAAATCTGCCGCACTGCTCAATAGAAACATCATTCCTCAAAGAGAGCCGCATGGCTGTTTACCCTGGACAGCATTCCGACCGGGATGGGGAATCAGTTCAAGTCTGGTGGACCAGAAAACCAGAAAGCTCAACCCATGGGTGTGGAGTAAAGCTAATCTGATGCACTAAACAAGCCTGGAATATACGTCAGCCAAGTACAAGGAGCAGAATGAAACCAAGGATCTGAGGAGACGAGGAGAAGATGAAGGAGACACCATTCATAGGAACACTCCAAAACTCGTTGACCGCTGATGGCACAGTAGTGTCGATCTGATCCTGCCTGTTAGTATCCCCTTCGACGTTTACGCCATCGCGCACGCTGTAGATGCTCCATGCCTGCCATTTTCGTAGGCCACATTTATCTATATCCGCCTACTCCTTCTCCTCCCCTGTGCCCTTGTCCCAATTCCCCCATACTGACAGCGCTTCTAGGCCAGCGTAGTGTTGGGAGTCTCGCCCAAGGACTCCCAGATCCGGACCCCAGTCTCCCACATGTGGTGGTAACTCCCTGGCGGGAAGTGGTGTTATCTGCTGAGCTACACCAACCCATCACTGTAGGGATAGTCCATGAAGCGCTGCAAATGGCCACCAAGCTGTGAAACATAGCAGGAACTGGCCAATAACGTATTGAGGGAGATCAGTGGAGCCAGCCCATGCCATGAGATCACACCCCACACCAGTATGAACCCACCACCAGTCTGCACAGTGCCTTGTTGACAAGGAGCCTTACCATCAGCCCCAAGCAACTGGCACCGTGACTCATCAAAACACGGCACATGTTGACCGTTGTCCTCTAGGGTTCCGTTAGCAACCTCACAGCAAGGCCAGGTGAGTCCCCGTGTCTGATGTGGTGGTGTTAAGAGAGGCGTTCTGGTGGGTCTTCATATTCCATGGAAGCTAAAGAACACTGTACTGGCCTGCTGGGATATGCGTGTTGGGTCTCCTGCACTGGGGCGGCCACTGCTCTGTCCACTGTGGGTGGTAGTGCTTTCTAGGATGTATTTCCGGTACCCAGTCTGGCACCCAGTATCATGCCTAGTTTAAACCCCAATAATTCCCATTGCCTTGACATGAGAACCCCGTCCAGTGTCCACCCTCACTCACAAGTTATCACCTCACCACACAAACAAGGATGATGGGGCTATAAATCCCTGTGGGGTGTGAGTGACGGGATCCATAGATTGAGAAGAGGTGGTACAGTGCAGGGAATGTCTCGTTCCATGTATAGTAAATGGCTCCTGCAGATGTTAATGATTGGCTAAAAGGAATGACTGAGCATGTGGGCGTGGCCAAAGACCATAGTGTGAAGGAAGTAGCTGAATCTGCAGGTGTATGGAAGCGTACGGTCATATGGGTCTACCAGTGGTGGCTAAAATCCCAGTCTACAGGGAATTCTCTTCGGAATTGTGCCAGGGAAGGCCTCCACCAAATCTGGCCCAATTATTTAATGCAGGAGTCTATGAACATTGGTGTGGCCTACATCCAGAAACTTGCCCAGTACATGCCAAATCCAAACCCAGCTGTTACGAGTGCTGGTGGAGGGATTACACGCTGTTAGGTACGATTCAGTCGTAGGTGATTTATTTGTTTTCTGGTGAGGGTATAAGCCATATTTAATATTACTGGTTGCATAGTAATACAGCTTCACAAATTCATGGCCCCACCACTCGTCTAGAACTTGGGAGTTTGTATCCCACCACTCGTCTAGAACTTGGGAGTTTGTATCTAGTTCATACCTAGAACTTAAGAAACGATTAAAGACATTTACTACAGTCGATCACCGGCATTGGTTACGTATGGCCGAGCTACACAAAGCCGTATTTCATTCGGCAGGACTAATAAAGCATCCTCGTAAACGCAGGCCCACTCAGAGCTGCACTTTCACTGCCCACACCATCGGCGAATCATAGTAATTACAGAGCAGGGCTTACGGTCTGCTGAGGGAACGTACACGCTC
>JAMWET010005418.1:95000-117500 GCA_024036415.1 Prochilodus magdalenae | reverse complement strand
GCCTCCAACACTACTCAAAACTTCTGTGTTACTCATGTCCCAAGCTCTTCTCCTGCCCCGAGCGCTTCCCTTGCCTCCAACACTACCAACACTACTCTCCAACGAACTCCCATGTTACTCATGTCCCAAGCTCTTTTCCTGCCTCCAGTTCTCCTCCTGCCTCCAACACTACTCTCCAACGAACTCCCATGTTACTCATGTCCCAAGCTCTTCTCCTGCCCAGAGCGCTTCCCTTGTCTCCAACACTACCAACACTACTCTCCACTGAACTCCCATGTTACTCATGTCCCAAGCTCTTCTCCTGCCTCCAGTTCTCCCCCTGCCTCTAACACTACCAACACTACTCTCCAACGAACTCCCATGTTACTCATGTCCCGAGCTCTTCTCATGTCTCAAGCTCTTCTCCTGCCCCGAGCTCTTACCCTGCCTCCAGCTGTCCCCCTGCCTCGAACACTACTCAGAACTCCCATGTTACTCATGTCCCAAGCTCTTCTCCTGCCTCCAGTTCTTCTCCTGCCTCTAACACTACCAACACTACTCTCCAACAAACTCTCATGTTACTCATGTCCCAAGCTCTTCTCCTGCCTCCAGTTCTTCTCCTGCCTCTAACACTACCAACACTACTCTCCGATGAACTCCCATGTTACTCATGTCCCAAGCTCTTCTCCTGCCTCCAGTTCTTCTCCTGCCTCTAACACTACCAACACTACTCTCCAACAAACTCCCATGTTACTCATGTCTCAAGCTCTTCTCCTGCCTCCAGTTCTTCTCCTGCTTGAGCTCTTACCCTGCCTCCAGCTCCAGTTGTGTAATGACACGGCTGTAGTCACACTTTTCCATTTCTCAAATATTGTCTCAAAATCAGATTTGGCTTGGCTTTAGTCACAGATTGTGTTGTATGAAGCTCCCTCCTGCTGTCTGCTGTAACTAAACCTGCTTAGGCTGTAATGAGTTATTAGGAACCCGCAAAGAAAACATGAAACGGCGAAAAGCTGGCTGTTCCCAAACCTCTGACAGGCAGTGTGTGTGTGTGTGTGTGTATGAAAGAGAAAGAAAGTGTGCGTGGAGGGGGTGAGGGGGCATAGAACAAGGAGGACGGTTGGAGGGGGGTCTTTCAAACAGACAGAAGGCAGGGGTATCAGGTTCCACCTCCGGATCTCTCTTTAAGTCAGACAGCACCAGCTCTTCCTTCCTCGTCCTGTTGTTAAGAAGTGACCCCTGAGTCCTGGGACATCTAAGCCTGGGGGATCTACAGGTCTACAATGCAGCCTCTTTCTTCCTGGCTCTGTAATGGAGGGGAAGATTTGCTCCCATATCTGACAGTCTGATCTCAGACCGCATTATAATCTCCAGACCGCATTCAGATGAGCAGGAGTGTACAGCGTAGCAGGGGCTGAGCTGTCCACTAGAGATGAAACTGCAAACAGATCAGTATAACACTCTACTTACTTTAAATGTAAGTCAATGGAACCCCGGATCCCCACACACTGAACCCACCAACGCCCCCCGCACCCCACCCTGAAGCCACCAGCCCCTAAACAAACAACTGATAGACAAACAGATAGATATAGATAGATAGATAGATAGATAGATAGATAGATAGATAGGTAGATAGACAGACAGACAGACAGACAGACAGACAGACAGACAGACAGAGAGACAAACAGACAGACAGACAGACAGACAGAGAGACAGATAGATAGATAGATAGATAGATAGATAGATAGATAGATAGACAGACAGACAGACAGACAGACAGACAGACAGACAGACAGAGAGACAGAGAGACAGATAGATAGATAGATAGATAGATAGATAGATAGATAGATAGATAGGCAGACAGACAGACAGACAGATAGACAGAGAGACAGATAGATAGATAGATAGATAGATAGATAGATAGATAGATAGATAGATAGATAGATAGATAGATAGATAGATAGATAGATAGATAGATAGATAGATAGACAAGCAGGCAGACAGACAGACAGACAGACAGACAGACAGACAGACAGACAGAGAGATAGATAGATAGATAGATAGATAGATAGATAGATAGATAGATAGATAGATAGATAGATAGATAGATAGATAGATAGATAGACAGACAGACAGACAGAGAGACAGAGAGACAGACAGACAAGACAGACAGAGAGACAGACAGACAGACAGACAGACAGACAGACAGACAGACAGACAGACAGAGAGATAGATAGATAGATAGATAGATAGATAGACAGATAGATCGATAGATAGATAGATAGATAGATAGATAGATAGATAGATAGATAGATATACTCCATAGTATGTATTCAAATGACTTTTATATGATATTATATATTATATTATACTATAAGATATTGCAACATATTTTTTGATTTTTTTACTTTTGTGATAATGTATATGTATCACCTTACTTACAGCATCACAATATATCGGAATATATCGAATCGTAACCCCTCTATCATGATAGGTATCGCATCGCCAGGTTCTTGCCTACAGACCCATATCCATATATATATATATATATATATATATATATATTAGATGGATTAACATTAGAAGCTCTTGACTATTTCTCTTTGTTGCTTCATCCTTTACACTGTATCCTGTTTATATAGCGTGCCGACAGTCCCGTAACGTGTGCTAACCGCTACCCAATTATCTGCTATTGTCATCATACCTGCTCCCAGCACATGCATATCATCTCCCCTCACTCAGTAATGACACTCCTTTCAGTTTCGGCCGTGAAATCTTGCCTAGTGCAGCTTTAATGACCGTTTTGGCTGGAAAGTAAACGAATGAAAGGTGAACTTTTGCACTGTAATCAAAGAACCGAGAATTATACGTGAACTGTGTTTACACTCCGAATGCAGCAGCGGTGAGGGTTCAGACACTCATATCAAAGAGAAAGAGAGAGAAAGGAAGAGAGCCAGAGAGATAAAAGGGGGGTGGGGTCACTCTGTAGTCATTTGCGGGGGTGGGAGCCCTAAAATGGGTTGACCTCATTTGACCTTCTGACCCTTTAACAGCCATTGTATAGCTAAAGGAAACCTGTGCTTTCACTGTAGCACCCCGGCGGGTCCTTCTCAGTACTGTCCACATGCAAACGGGCCCACACAAAGGATGCTGTTCCTGAGACTGACTAAGACCCTCTGGGCTACGGTTCAAGCCGGTCTCTCAGCAACAGATGTTCTGTCTCCATCAGTAACTTGCCTCTGCCAGACCAAGCACCTGCCAATCAGACGAACTTTCTCTGGTCCCTAGGGAACCGGTCCTGGCTTAGAGTGCCTCGGACAGGGATCCAGCTATGCAGCCGTTCTCTGAAATAGCCTTGGCCTGAACGCCAAAAAGGAGTTGCAGAAACTTCTTTTAGCCCATAGAAAAGCCACACGGACCACAGGGTCCACATAAACGCCATAAGGGGCTTCATGGGGGAAAATAAGGAAGCGAGAAAAGTGTGGGACACAGGCGTTTGGTGAAAGGGAACTGTTGGACCCGCTGAACCCAAAGCGTTTATTTGCCTGTTGGGCTGAACGTTAAGAGATTTGAGGCAGTTAACTCCAGGTTCAGTGGATGGCAAGCGTGATCTTCTGAACGCTCTCGGCTTGCACAGCATGCTTATTTGGCCTCCTAAATACGTTTGAGTGCATCTTCATATGTGCCTCTAGATCAGATACATTTGATAAGGCCATGACTGTAATGAAAACGATCACATCAGATGGTCAGTAGAGAGTCTGGACTCATACCTAAAGGACTCAACCCGGACTTGAATTTCATAAGACTCTATTCAGACTCAAGATTCCACCTTATGGACTTGTACCTCAGAGACTTGAGATTTGACTCGCAGCCCAGAGAATCAACCCAAACTCGAACTTCAGACACTTTGACCCAGACTGGAACCTCAGAGACTTAACCCAGACTGGAACCTCAGAGACTCAACCCAGACTGGAACCTCAGAGACTTAACCCAGACTATAACCTCAGAGATTTGACCCAGACTAGAACCTTAGGGACTCAACCCAGACTGAAACCTCAGAGACTCAACCCAGACTGGAACCTCAGAGACTCATCCCAGACTGGAACGCCAGAGATTTGAACCAGACTAGAACCTCAGAGATTTGACCCAGACTGGAACCTCAAAGACTCAACCCAGACTGGAACCTCAGAGATTTGACCCAGACTGGAACCTCAGAGACTCAACCCAGACTGGAACCTCAGAGACTCATCCCAAACTAGAACCTCAGAGACTCATCCAAGACTGGAACCTCAGAGAATTGACCCAGACTGGAACGCCAGAGATTTGACCCAGACTGGAACCTCAGAGACTCATCCCAAACTAGAACCTCAGAGACTCATCCCAGACTGGAACCTCAGAGATTTGACCCAGACTGGAACGCCAGAGATTTGACCCAGACTAGAACCTCAGAGACTCAACCCAGACTGGAACCCCAGAGATTTGACCCAGACTGGAACCTCAAAGACTCAACCCAGACTGGAACCTCAGAGATTTGACCCAGACTGGAACCTCAGAGACTCATCCCAAACTAGAACCTCAGAGACTCATCCAAGACTGGAACCTCAGAGAATTGACCCAGACTGGAACGCCAGAGATTTGACCCAGACTGGAACCTCAGAGATTTGACCCAGACTGGAACCTCAGAGACTCAACCCAGACTGGAACCTCAGAGACTCATCCCAAACTAGAACCTCAGAGACTCATCCCAGACTGGAACCTCAGAGAATTGACATGTAATTGAACCTCAAAGACTCAACCCAGACTGGAACCTCAGAGATTTGACCCAGACTGGAACCTCAGAGATTTGACCCAGACTGGATTGCCAGAGATTTGACCCAGACTAGAACCTCAGAGACTCAACCCAGACTGGAACCCCAGAGATTTGACCCAGACTAGAACCTCAGAGACTCAACCTGGATGCCTCTCACTGCAGAGCTGTCATTGCTTCAGCACCTCATCAACTCCATCATCACCGTCACCAGGAGCTGAAGGGTCCTGTAAGCCTGGCAGACCGGTTCCACGCTGCACAACGCAGCCACACGAGGTTCTCCATATACTGTAATTAAGGATGGAACTCGCTGTGTATGTCTTCACTGTTGGGCACCACGCTTTGTTTATGTACTGTGTTTAAATAAGCACAGTGCATCTATATAATATATAGAGTATATAATACTCTGTGTATATAAATAAATACAGAAAGCTGAGATTATGTATATGAATGAAGCCATAAAGCTCTGTATATATATTTAAATAGGACCAGAATGTTTGGTTTAATAACATAAACATAGTCCAGGTATGAATAAAGTCACCAGGTGCTTTGACTGAGTATTTAAATGAGCACTGATAACTTTGTTTATGCCTTTTTAAATCTAGAGAATTCTTTGTTTATGTGTTTACATGAGGGTGGATTGCTTTGTTGTGTGTATTTAAATAAAAATATATACTTTAAATATGTAAACAAGATGTTTATGGTTTTTATATACACACACATATGTATATATATATATATATATATATTTGTTTTTTTAGGCAAAAAACATCTTGTTTACATATTTAAATGAGGACAAAACACTTTGTTTATATATTCAAACGAGCGCAGAGCACTTTATTGAAGTATATAAATAACTACATGCAATTTGCTTTGTAATGCATTTTAATATTGACAGAACGCTGTGATTATGTCTTTGAATGATGACATAACGCTTTGTTTAGGTATTCAAATGCAGATAGAATGCTTTGTTTATATATTTAGATAAGGGCAAAACACTTTGTTTATATATTCAAATATATTCTGCGAGCATAGAGCACTTTAGTTAGGTATTTAAATGACTATATGTAATTTTTATATGCATTTTAATACACACAGATATATGTATATATATTTATATGCACAATAGAGCATGTTATTTAAGTGCTTAAATGGTTATATGCCATGTTATTAGCATGTTAATAAGGACAGAAATCTGTGATTATGTATTTGAATAAAGACATAACGCTTGGTTTATATATCTAGATATGGACAAAACACTTTGTTTATATATTTAAATATATTCTGCAAGCAAACAGCACTTTAGTTAGGTATTTAAGTGACTATATGCAATTTTTTATGCATATTAATAAACACACACACACACATATACATATATATATATATATATATATATATATATATATATATATATATATATGTGTGTGTGTGTGTGTATAAGGCTTTGTTTATATATTCATATGCACAATAGAGCATGTTAATTAAGTGCTTAAAGGGTCATATGTCATGTTATTAGCATGTTAATAAGGACAGAAATCTGTGATCATGTATTTGATTAAAGTCATAACGCTTTGTTTATGTATGTTAATGAGCACAGAATACTTTGTTTATTTAAATAAGCATACATAAATAAGTCATTAACGTTGTATGGTTTTTAAATAAACACAGAATGCCGTGATTACGTATTTGAGTGATGACGTAACGCTCTGTTTATGTATTTATATGGCGATGGAATGTTTTCTTTAATGATTTAAGTAAGCATGGAGGACCTTTACATGAGCACGGGCCCCTTTGTTTACGGATTTAAATGAGTTTAGAATGTTTACCGTATGTAAATGAGATGGAGCCGTTTGTTTACTTATGTAAATCAGCACAGAGACTTTAGGTTATGGGCTTTAATGAGGATAGAGAGGTTGTTGGTGCTGGTGAGCTTCTCTCGCTGGAGCAGCAGCAGCAGCCACCATGTGATTAAGCGCATGCTTCTAGAAGAGTACGCGTCCCGACTGAGACCCCCGTTAAAGACCACCGCGAGCAGAGGCTGAGAGGGAGAAGCACGTTGTCTAACCTGAGAACTCCGCAGACGTCCTGCTGAAGATGGCCAGGCACGTTATTCCCAAAAAGAGCGCGAGCTGTCTGCCTGAGGAGGAGGCATCCGGGCCGGACATGCTGGAGCGCGAGGGGACGGTCAGGCAGGGAACGGCGCGTGAGGAACGGAGCTGATGCCCGAGTCCATGGCTCATTCCCGCGGACACCTCTCCGAGACTCCGGAGGAACGCGTTGCGCGTGTGTGTGTGCGCGCGTGTGTGCTCAGCGCTGACTACCTGTTGGAAGAGACCTCCCCCTGGTCCCAAAGCCGGGACTTCCTGAGACCAGCAGAGATTCTTCTTCCACCCACTGGCCACTTTATCAGAAACACCTACTTCATACTTCCACTAACTGGCCACTTTATTAGAAACACCTACATTATACTTTCACTAGCTGGCCACTTTATTAGAAACGCCTACTTTATACTTTCACTAACTGGCCACTTTATTAGAAACACCTACTTTATACTTTCACTAACTGGCCACTTTATTAGAAACACCTACTTTATACTTCCACTAACTGGCCACTTTATTGGAAACACCTAGTTTATACTTCCACTAACTGGCCACTTTATTAGAAACACCTGCTTTATACTTCCACTAACTGGCCACTTTATTGGAAACACCTAGTTTATACTTCCACTAACTGGCCACTTTATTAGAAACACCTGCTTTATACTTCCACTAACTGGCCACTTTATTGGAAACACCTAGTTTATACTTCCACTAACTGGCCACTTTATTGGAAACACCTAGTTTATACTTCCACTAACTGGCCACTTTATTAGAAACACCTGCTTTATACTTCCACCAACTGGCCACTTTATTAGAAACACCTACTTTATACTTTCACTGACTGGCCACTTTATTGGAAGCACTTCTACTAACTGGCCTTTTTGTTTTTTTTTAGAAACGCCCACCTTATACATCTACACTTTGGCCATTTCCTAGAAACACAACTTTGTACCTCCACTCACTGGCCAGTTTATTAGAAACACCTCCCGAATACAGACACTCATTGGCCACTTTATCAGAAACACTGATCTTGCAGACACCTCTGAAACACCAGCCCTGTATTTCCACTCTTTCTATGCCAGAACAAGGACAAAGGAATTGATGAGTTCTCAGTTGGCAGACACTGCGTGACCACAGCGACCTCTACCGGGAAATATACGTCATTGCAGGTGAACATTCACTGTTCTTTTATCTCAGGCTAGACAGAGCCATAATAAATGTAATATAATTTACCATAATATATTTAATGCTATTGCATGTCCCCATAAGGCATATTTTATTAATTTTATTTTTTAATTTAGTTCTTTCTTTCACACATTTTCATGCAATAGAAACGCAGACAGTTTATGTCTCTCGCATTTTGTCCCTCGGAGGCCTCCGTCCTACGCACACGCGCTCAGCACTGAACATGGCGGCGTCCTCAAGGAGAGCAGGAGGAGTGATGGGCTCCGTACGGTTATTGAGAAGTCTACAAAACCAGAATGAACGTGAGTAAGCCACCAGGCTGAAATGGGCTTCTCATTCGAACTCTCCGTTCCACCTTAAATGCTGCCGCCTCCGAGGCGCCAGAATGGAACTGCTGCAGCATTTAAGGTGGAACGGGGAATTCAACTAAGGAGCCAGTTGAAGGTTCACTCAGAACATAAAGGTGTTAATAGCGAGTTGGTGCTGCAGTAACACCCTCTACCCTATACTGGATGTTAAAACATTGCTGTGGGGATCTGATTGCATTCAGCATCAACAAGAGCATTAGTGAGGAGGTCATGTTGGATGATCAGTTCAGTTCTGGGTCACTCCAGCTTAGCCCACAGGTACTGGATGGGGCTCCAGTGTCACTGCTCCACGGCCCAGTGTTGGGGGCTTTATACCCCTACAGCTGATGCTTGGCCTTGGACATGGTGACCTTACCACAGTGCTTGTGTTCAGTGTTTAATATTTTTGGGATTTGGCTTTAATATCACAGTTCTTATTTTTGTCATCATATGTATCGTTTCCTTCAGGGTTGTTCTCGACATCAGTGGCACGGCATGCTGCGGCGTCAGGTGGTCAGCCTCCCAAGTTTGTTCCTCCACCAAAACCCGTCATCATTGACAAAACACAGTCACAGGCCTCACTGCGACGGTGAGTTACTGGCTGCCTTGCAGACTGATATGTGTGTGGATAACAGACTGCGGTTTCCCTGTGTACTGTGTTACCCTGTTCTTCAATGGTCAGGACCTCCACAGGACCACCACAGAGCAGGTGTGATGTGGGTGGTGGATCATTTTAAACACTACACTGACACTGATGTGGTGGTGTGTTAGTGTGTGTGGTGCTAGTGTGAGTAGATCAGACACACAGAATGTCACCTGGACACCTTAATGTCAATGCTGGACTGAGAATCGTCCATCAACCAAAACTATACAGCAAGCAGCGTCCTGTGGGCAGAGGCCTGTTAAGGGCAGAGGCCTGTTAAGGGCAGCGTCCTGTGGGGCAGAGTCCTGTGGGGCAGAGTCCTGTGGGGCAGAGTCCTGTGGGGGCAGAGTCCTGTGGGGGCAGAGTCCTGTGGGGGCAGAGTCCTGTACCCACTGATGAAGGACTAGAGGATGCCCAACACTGCACTGTGCAGCAGCAGATGAGCTATCGTCTCTGACTGTCCATCTACAAGGTGGAGCAGCAAGGTAGGAGTGTCTAATAGAGTGGACAGTGAGTGGACACAGTGTCTAAACACTCCAGCAGCACTGCTGTGTCTGATCCACTCACACCAGCACCACACACACTAACACACCACCACCACGTCAGTGTCACTGCAGTGCTGAGAATGATCCACTACCCACATCATACCTGCTCTGTGGTGGTCCTGTGGGGGTCCTGCCCATTGAAGAACAGGGTAATACAGTATACAGAGAAACAGATGGACTACAGTCTGGAACTGTACACTTACAGAGTGTCCTATACAGTCAGTGGAGCTGATAACATGGACAGTGAGTGTAGATACAAGGAGGTGGTGTTAATGTAACGGCTGTCATGAACACTAAGAGTGCACGTTGTGTTTCTCCCTGTACCAGGTTCCTCAGTCCGGAGTTCATCCCCCCTCGTCAGCGCACAAGCCCGGTGAAATTCGCCATAGAGCGCAAAGACATGATACAGAGACGCAAAGTCCTGAACATTCCTGAGTTCTACGTTGGTAAGGGTGACTTTGGTGGAGTTTGATTACCAAGAGTCTGAAGATGCTTTGATGTAAATGCGCTGATTTAATTGCATCATGTTGGGAATTTGGAATGTTGGGAATGGATTGGAATTCAGTCTAATAAACCTGGACCCAAAGCCTCTCTGCCAAGGTTCAGATCTCCTCCAGGCACTTTTCTATATTCAGAGGACTTTAGTGATGATTCAGTATCCCAACAAAGCAATCCAGCCAAATCCGGGATATCTCAGTGAGGAATCCTGGTCAAGCTGATTGATGGGAAGGTCGGGCATGTACAGCTCTGTTACAGATCTGCAGTGCTAGCCTGCCGTGTTAGTCTCTTGTGTTGTCTGTGGCTGCTAGCTCTTCTCAGTCCCCTCTCTGTTGTTTCTGGCTGCAGGCAGTATTTTGGCAGTCACCATGTCGGACCCCCATGCAGCCGGCAACACGAACCGCTTTGTGGGAATCTGTATCCAGCGATCTGGTAAAGGCCTGGGTGCCACCTTCATCCTCAGAAACGTCGTCGATGGCCAGGGTAAGTCCACCACCTTTACCTGCCATTCCTTCACCTTCACTACAACAACTCTCCAGACGGATGCCTGTTGCATTAGCAAATGATGGGAGCTCAACACCATACTAGGAGACACTACTTCCGTAGGTGTAGCTCAATAATATTACCCGTATCAATCTAAACTGATATCCTGGTTATCATCCGACCCAGTCTTCTGGGTGCAGCTATTCTGTTGACGATCAGTGTGAAGCAGTTAGCATGATGTGGGTCCTGGCCACTGCGCTGCACATGCCTTGTGATTGACTGGGTGTGTGTTGCAGGAGTGGAGATTTGCTACGAGTTGTACAGCCCGCGGCTGAGGCACATTGAGATCCTGAAGATGGAGAAGAGGCTGGATGATAACCTGATGTACCTGAGAGACGCGCTGCCGGAGTACAGCACCTTCGACTTTGACATGAAACCTGTCTATCTTTCTCCCACCCAGGACGTCCCTCTCAATCAGGTGGGTGTAAGCCGATGCTGAGCTGTCCTCTAGATTCCCCATGCATGTCTCTCCCACAGCTCTAGGAAACTTTAAGAGACCACCTGAAGATGATCAGTGTCTCTAGGTGTGCAGGTTCTGGGTTTGTGTTGGTTCTGTTTGATTCTCTACACCACTGGAAGCATGTCTCCCAAACTCCAGATCAGATATTGTATTAGATCTGTTTTAGAAAATCACTAATGACCTCCAGAAGCCTGTTTGTAGAACCATGTTCGCTGTGCGTCTCACCCCAGCCACCGCTCGCCAGTCTCTCTGTAGGTCACCTGAGGTCATCTTATGGTGGTTAAGGGACATTGGAATGAGGTGGCGCTCATCACGGTCAGTAGAGAGTGGGTTTGGCCCTCTGCCAGTCTGTAGCTGTGTTGTCCTGTGTGTTTGCTGCTGGATCTTGTTCTTATGAACCAGATGCTCACTGTATCTGCCAGTAAAGCTAGAACCCAGCCTTCGGTTCCTCACTGAGAACCTGCTGTACATGTGGAGATGCTGGTTCTGGAACTGGAGTGGTCTCTGATTAATTTCCAGAGCTGTATATGATTTTTTCTGGCTGGTGAGCTTATGTTCTGTGGAGCATGACGAATGAGCTGGTTTGAGTGATCATCCGTTTGGAAAGAGGATGTTTATAGAATCTGCTCACTCTTTCTCTTCTCCCTCGCTCCCTCTGCAGATGAAGGTTAGGATGAAACCTCGGCCATGGTCCAAACGCTGGGAGCGGCCCAAGTTCAACATCCGAGGCATCCGCTTTGATCAGTGCCTGACCTCTGAGCAGATGGAGCATGCTCAGAAGTGGGCGGAGCCGTGGCGGCAGTACGACATGCTGAAGGAGTACGACACATCCTCGGTGGAGGAGAAGATCTTCCAGGAGGTCCAGGCTGAGCTTAGCAAGTGAGCGACCCAGATCGGGAACCTCCGGATTGGGGAGAGACTTTCAGATTATTATGGGATGGAATCTTGGACCAGGGTTGGAAACTACAGCTCCAAACCACCAGCCCGGTCCGTGCTCTGGATGATGATTCACATGCACTGATCAGACATGTGCGCAACACAAGCAGCTCAGCTCTTATAAAGTCAGTAACCGTAATGTGCTCCACTGGATGGACACACAGTGTGTTGACCTTGGTAATGTGAAGCCCCAACACTGTGGAACACCCACCTGATCCTGTCAATCTGGCTAAATTAAATCCGAATCAAATTAAAATGTGGTCACGAGCCGAAACCAAGAAGGAGCGCTGGAAGATGGAGCTAGAAACTCATCGGGTCCTTATGGTGTATAAACATTTGTGTCTCTGATGGAAGCGGAAACATTAATAAAGTTCATGTGTAGGCTGAACTGAACGTTTTGTTGACTCTAGCCTTGTGTGTTGACCTGATGCTGTATTCATTTATGGTAATACCAACAAACAAGTCGTCGCTGTCCAATTAAAAACACGTATCTCCATTTTTGTCCAGTTTGACTTTTACGCATCATTAGAAAGCAGCCGCTGCTGTTTACACTTTGTGAGATTTGCATGATGAACAGGCCAACTGAAGTGGCTCTGGAGTGCTCGGAAGGACGTCTGGTTCCATTGACTTCCATTAAAACTGAATGAGGTTTTTGGCCTCTCCTGTAAAGTTGCCATTTTGGAGATACATGTTTTTCTTTGGACAGTGTCGATATGCTGATCAGCTTTCATACCGGTAAAGAGACACCGCATCACCAGCCGCAACGTTACCATCCCTGATATTACAGCGTATCGTTTTCATAATCATTTCAAAATGATATTCTCTCTCTCTTTCTCTCTCTCTCCCCCTCCCTCCTCTCTCTCTCTCTCTCTCTCTCTTCTCCTTCCTCCCTCCCTCCCTCCTTCCTCTCTCTCTCCCCTCTCTCTCTCTCTTTCTCTCCCTCTCTCTCTTTTTCTCTCCCTCTCTCTCTCTTTCTATCTCTCTTCTATTCCTCCTCTCTCTCTCCCTCCCTCTTGCACTCTAGCTCTCTCTTTTTCTCTGTCTATCTCTCTCTCCCTCCCCCTTCCTCCTCCACTCTCCTCCTCCTTTCTAGCCCCCCCCATTCCTCCCCCTCTCTCTCTCTTGTTCTCTCCTCTCTCTTGACTCCCCCCTCCTCTCCTCTCTCCTCTCTCTCTCTCTCTCGAGTCTCCTCTCTCTTTCCCTCCTCTCGCTCGCTCTCGCTCCCTCCCTCCTCGTCTTTCTCGTCACTTCTTCCTCTCTTTCCTCTCCTCTCTCTCTCTCTCTTCCTCTCTCCCTCCCTCTCTCTCTCTTCCTCTCTCTCTCCCTCTCTCTCTCTCTCTCTCTCTCTCTCTCTCTCTCTCTCTCTCTCTCTCTCTCTCTCTCTCCCTCTCTCTCACTCAGTTTTCATACCGGTAAAGAGACACTGCATCACTAGCCGCTACATTACTAACCCTGATATTACAGCGTATAGTTTTCATAATCATTTTAAAATGATATTTGGCCAAAGCATGAATTACTGCATGAATTAAATATGCTGAATTCCAGATAGCAAGCGGATGTGGGGCAAAGGCATAGCACTGTCGGCCCACTGTCTGCACAGGCAAGCTGCTGTGCTGCCACATATTCACAACATGGATGGCCCACCTGGACCATGGATCTGGTCCACTTCTGCCACAGATACAGAGTTGCCTCTGTGGCCCTAACGTGGTGCATATATGGCCCACGTCCTGCTACTGGGACTAGTCCACCCAAGTGCCGTCAACCCATCCGGCAGGTGGGCCAGATGAAAATGGGGAATGTGGGCCGGAACTGTTTTGCTGTTGGGGAAGTATTATTGTCTTGGTTATCCAAAAAAAACCCACAATTACAAAACTGCAGATTAAACACCCTTACTGAACACTGACCATCTTAACACCCCAGCAAACATACCAACACAGCTCAACTGATGCTCCCTCACAAAGTTATTACATGACTTCACTGTGAACACACTGCCTGAACATCCTGTCATTCTCAGCACTGCACCGACCCTGACGTGGTGGTGGTGGTGTGTTAGTGTGCACTGTGCTGGTGTGAGCGGATCAGACTGGACACCTCAGTGTCACTGCTGGACTGAGAATCGTCCACCACACACATCATACCTGCTCTGTGGGGGTCCTGTGGGGGTCCTGACCATTGAAGAACATTGTGGTACGTGGAGGTGATAAATCGGACGGTGAGTGTAGATACTGAGCGCTAGCTTTAATGTTGTGGCTGATGTAAGAAACACGTGGGTGATTCAGGTTTCCATGATTTGGGAAGCGTAATGGGAATTTTTAAGGGGTAATGTGAGAAAGCTTGATTCCCTCTGGCCACAAGGGGGCAGCAGAACCCAGGGCTTTGAGCCCCAATCGAATCCATGATCATCCTCATCTAGTTCTGAGCTCTCACTGACAGAGGTCAGACTCCTCCTGATGGTCAACAGGTTAATGTGCTTTATAATCTACTGCAGTACAAACAGGAGGTCAGCTGAAGCTACAGCTACACGTGTTCAGGGATTTTTATTTTCATAGCTCATATGCATAAGCTCTCTCTCTCTCTCTCTCTCTCTCTCTCTCTCTCTTTCTCTCTCTCTCTCTCTCTCTCTTTCTCTCTTTCTTTCTATCTCCATTACACTACTACTTCTGTCTATCTGTCTCGTAGTCTCTCTCTCAAGCTCTGTCACAGTGTCTCTCTATCTCTCTATTTCTTTGTTTCTGTCTTTCTCACTATCTTGCTCTCAGTCTGGTAGCTCTTTTGTCTCGCTCTCACTTTGTGTATTTATATCTCTGTTTCTCTTTCTTGCTCTTTCTCTCTCTGTCTTTCTCTCCATCTCTCTGTCTCTCTCTTTCTCTGTCCCTCTGCCCCCTGTCTCTGTCTCTCTCTGGCTCTGTCTCTCTCTCTCTTTCTCTGTCCATCTGTCCCCATCTCTCTCTCTCTCTCATTCTCTCTCTCTCTCTCTCTCTCTCTCTCTCTCTCTCTGTCCCTCTCTCTCTCTTTCTCTCTCTCTCTGTCTCTGTCTCTCTCTCTCTCTGTCCCTCTCTCTCTCTCTCTCTCTCTCTCTGTCTCTCTCTCTCTCCCTCTCCGACCCCTCTCTCCTCTATCTCTCTCTCTCTTTCTCTCTCTTTCTCTCTCACTCTCTCTCTCTCACTCTCTCACACTGCCCCCTCCTCTTTCTCTCTCTCTCTCTCTCTCTTTCTCTTTCTTTCCTTCTTTCTTTCTCCCTCCCTCCCTCTCTCTCTCTCTCTTTCTCTTTCTTTCCTTCTTTCTTTCTCCCTCCCTCTCTCTCTCTCTTTCTCTTTCTTTCCTTCTTTCTTTCTCCCTCCCTCCCTTCCTCCCTCCCTCCCTCTCTCTCTCTCTCGCTCTCCCCCCCCCCTCTCTCTGTGTTATCGGTACAGGATGCTCGGTGAGCGTCTCCTGGGGAAGGATAATCCAGATAAATCCACAGTCTGTAGGACCACATTAAAATAAGTGGTTCGGTCACTGTGCTATAAAAACAGAGTG
The DNA here is from genome assembly GCA_024036415.1 of Prochilodus magdalenae. Lineage (NCBI taxonomy): Eukaryota > Metazoa > Chordata > Actinopteri > Characiformes > Prochilodontidae > Prochilodus > Prochilodus magdalenae. Next base: position 101,939 of record JAMWET010005418.1, on the reverse strand, counting down.
TTCTAGAACTGCAAGCATAGAACCCGCAGAACCCACAGAACCCCACAGTCGAAGGGGTTTGTCTCTGTAAGTCTAAACCAGCTGTGTTCACTATGTTTCTATGTTATCTGATTATTATTATTATATTATTATTTATAATATACTACACCAACTCAGCAACTCATTTTGTGATGACAATAATATAGAATAACCGTATACCAGTATGTATATATTAATGCTGTAAGATATTAATTACTGAGACCTATAACAACATAGCAATTTCTAATGTACACACACACACACACATATATATATATATATATTTAGAAAATAATAAATATATAGTAAATAAGAATTTTGTGACACAGAGCAGACACACACACACACACATGTATATATATATACACTAGACTATTGATGTATGCATATGCTCTTCTGACCTCCATTAACACACACATGTAGATACATACATGCAGCTATTAAGTTATTAGTATATTAATATATTTGTATGTAATTTCCTTTGTGCTGTATGTGTAAAATGATCTTATGATTAGTTATACACGCATGTCGTTGTTGTCCGTCTCGTTATTGTGTGTGCCTCGCGCAGTCCTGCCAGTAAAGCTGTATTAACTGACTGACCGACTGACTGATATGTAGTATGACTGATATATAGTTGTAATCCTAAACCTTTATATACACTGCCTATATGTTTTTGTCTCCCAGCTGTCACTCAGTCCAGCTGTTGCGCTGCGTCCCCGCCCTCACGTCCTCTCCGGCAACGCCCACTTCTCAGAGTGACGTCACTTATGGTAGGAATACAGCAGTAGCAGCAGCAGCAGCAGCACCTGGACGCGATAGCCCATCTCTCTTCGTCAGCGTGCCGGGAGGCGGTCTATCCTCGTTTCTCCTTCTTCCTGACGGTAAGAAACGTTCGCTACTGCCTTCGGACGTTTATCTCTAACTCACCGGCTTTGGAGCGTGTTAAAACATGGGCGACCGAGCGGCTTATTCTGTCCTTCTCATTCCCTGTCTGAGTGCTAGGAGGGTATTCAGTGTGAACGGGTCCTCAGCTATTAGCAGAGAGGGAGAGTAAGAGAGAGAGAAAGAGAGAGAGAGAGAGAGGAGAGAGAGAGAGAGAGAGAGAGAGAAAGAGAGAGAGAGAGTGAGAGAGAGAGAGAGAGAGAGATGAAGAGAAGAGATGAGAAGAGAGAAGAGAGAGAGATTGAGAGAGAGACGATGAGGAGGAGAAGAGCAACTGAGAGAGAGAGAGAGAAGAGCACATGGGGAACAAAAGCTGGAAACCTTAAGCGAGCGAAAGAACAGCGTTTGACCCCCCTCCCTCCCTCCCTCCCTCCCTCCTTCTCTCCTGCTCCCTCACTGCTGTTGTTTCCAGTTCCATCCTAACCGGACTGGCTGTGCAGGTTCAAACCCCTGGATCCTTTATTCCTCTGCAACAGTACACCTTTGGCATTTGGAGATTTCCCTTCTGGGGGAAGCACTACACCTGTCCTGGTCAGCTCTGGGCGCCTACTGTAATCCGGCCGGGGCTGATCATTCAGAGGAGTGACAGTATTTGTCTGCGTTCACCTGCAGCTTCACAAAAGGGCTGTGAAACAGAGTACACGCTGCTTTTCTAGGTCGGGGTCCATTCGTGAGGGTGGACTCTCAGAGTGCTTCCTTCTCACTGCCAGTGTAAAGCCTGTTTGATGTGGCTCAACTGCCTGGGGCTCAGTTTCCCAAACACAAGTTGAAGGGGAAGGCCACCAAAATTCCCCAACTCACTGGTCCGTGAGATGTAAACAGAGTCATTTGGGGGGGTTGGAGCTGAACCGGTTCGTGTGGGGATGGGAAGCAGGGGTCACCTTGTATATAAGACAGATGGAGGCATGCTGTTTACCACCCAAAACCTACTTCTAGGGCCCATATCATTTTTGGAGGGGACTTTTTGAACACCTGATACAGTAGCATCTCAGACATTAGGCAACATCATATTATATCGTTCTGTGAGAGACCTTTTATAGGTGGATGTCTGGTTCCCATCACCACTTCTGTGAATGCTTCTGGCGTTATAGAACAGAGCGTTTCACGCCAGACCACTCTGAATGACTTTGTTTACAGCTCAGTCATTTACTTATGTAGAATTTTAAAAAATGGGTGGACTTGCCCTTTAAACCCATGCCATGCCTAGTGTGCGCTAACACAGAGGCTAACTGGGAGTTCTTATGAGATACCAACAGCCTCTACTCTTCTTACACTGCATGTTGGGACATGGTTGTGAGGATTTGATTGCATCCAGCATTCACATGAGCTTCTATGGGGTTGTTAAAGAAATGGATGGAGCTCCATGGAAGTCCATTACTCCAGAGAACACAGTTCCCCAGCTCTACAGCACAGTGCCTGACCCAAAGGTCCTGGAAGGAGCTCCATCACTCCAGTGCTGGGGGGGCTCATGTGCTGCTGCTCCAGAGCGTCCCTTTCTATCAGTCAGTGCTTTCTGAAGCTGGGAGTGCGCAGCTGATCACAGGAGAGCCGAGCTTGTGTGCTCAGCTGATGAGCTGGTGTTGTAGATCGGTCTGGGTGGCTTAGGTGTGGTGTTTAGACAGTAGTGACCCCTGTGCGGGCTGGACGTCTGGTGGTGTGCTGTGACTGTAGGGTGTGCAGTAAAGCTGATTTGAATCTGATACTTTGGAGTTCAGTAGGTTTCTCCTCTCTTGGCTGTACTTCTCCTCACGCTGCTGATTCAGGATTCTGGCCGGACTGACTGACTGATACAGTGACACTGCAGCAGGTAGACGGTGCCAGCTGAAATCTATACACTGGCCTATTATCTCTCCCTCCTCTCTCTCCCTCCGTCTGACACCTACAGACCTTTATATAATAATAATAATAATAATAATAATAATAATAATAATAATAATAATAATAATAATAATAATTATTATTATTATTATTATTATTAATAATTATTATAACAATAATAATAATAATAGTAATAATAACAACAACAACAACAATAATAATAATAATAATAATAATAATTATTATTATTATTATAATCATCATCATCCAAACCTTTTGGTTGTGTATGATATATGATATGATACAACAGGCTTATTTTAATAATAATAATAATAATAATAATAATAATAATACAAAAAAAATAATTATAATAATCATCATCCAAACTATTTGGTTGTGTCTAATGCATAATATGATACACTGTGGTTATTTTAATAATAATAATAATAATAATAATAATAATAATAATAATAATAACTAATATATAACAGATGACAGTAATAAATAATGACATGTATAATATATTAATATTATTATTAGAAATATTGATAGAAATAAAGAACAATTTATATCAGTACTTTTTAATATTATGTATTACTGTATTGTATATGTATACCTATCTATCTATCTATCTATCTATCTATCTATATAGATAGATATGTCGATATGTAGATATATATAATTACATTACTATTATTTTTGTTATTATTATGATTATTATGTTTCCAGAGTGAAAATATAAACACGAATGCTTAAATACAGACCAAATAATATAAAAAAAATATTGCCAATATTGATAATAACATCTGTTAAGCTATGAATGGAGAAGATTATAAACTAACAAGCCAGAGGAAAGCCAGAGGCAGTGATCTGATTTAAACGCCGTGCTGAGTAAGCGATATCGGCGCTCCTTGTAGTGATGAGGAGGTAAGTGATGGAGCGTAGCTGTAGCTGAGGAAGGCTGGACATACCACAGTCTGCTTCAGGCTGTGTAAATGGGCCCACATGCTGACCGCTATTATCAGCACTATGATAAACACTGCTGCTCATACCTACTACTGAACGATACTGTCGCGCCAGTGAAACGTATAGACAGACTAAACCCATATACCCCGGCAGGAGGGAACAGGTGCTGTGAGTGTAGGGGGCTCGGTGAGGTGTGGGGGGGGGTGCAAATGAAATCTGCTCTGAGGAAGCATTACTGTGCCTTCTGTGGATCTGCTGGAAGCCCTCTGTAGCTCCATTCATCTCTGAATAATGTTCTGCAATAATCCTTGTGCAATAATCTATGGCCTGGTGAGTATGACCGAGAGTGCGTAGCACTGCAGCTATATAGCAACAGCTAGCGGTGATCAGCTAAGACAGCTTTGCATACAAGGGTAATGTATAGCATAGGGCAGACTGCTGGCTTAGAGCGTCATCTTGGCCTGTAGTTAAGTATGTTTAGATACTGTATGGGATGCTGTTATTTTTAAAAACGGAGACAAGTATGTTAGAACAGCTAAAACGACCAGCAGCAGCCAAAGTAGCTTTTAGTAGCAGCTCAGAAAGCTACTCAAGCTTTCATAGGACCTTGTTTATTACTCATAGGCATCGGGATACTTGTGCATCATTAACGATACCCGATTGCATACCCCCATCGCCCAGGCCTAACTGGTGGTCGAATGGGTCATACTGAAGAGCTCAGTTCTTTTAAGGTTGCCACCTTCACCATAACGTGCTGCTAGAGCTGCCCCAGACAACTGTAAGTGCTTTTAACGTGAAATGGAATCTTCAAGGAGCAGCAACGATTCAGCTACGAGGCTACCAACTCATAGATCCTCTGTTGCATCAGTCATTACTGAGTTCCAAACTGCCCTGTAATCTGTGCAATGCAAACTTCCTGGAATGGGCTTAATTGGCCGAGCAGCCGCACAGGAGCCTAAGATCACTATGCGCAATCGGCTGGCATGGTGTAAAGCACCGCCACTGGGCTCTGCAGCAGTGGACATGTGTTCTCTGGCCGTCTGATAGATGAGTCTGGGCTTGGAGGATGCCAGGAGAAGGCTACTCGCTGGAATGCATAGTGTCAGCGTAAAGTTGGGTGGAGGAGGATAGTGGTATGTGTGGGTGTCCTGAGTTTGGGCTTGGGCCGTTGGTTCCAGTGATGGGTGATGTTAGTGCTACATTCATTATACAAAGACTTCCTGAATAGTAGAGGCTTGGGGAAGAGCCTGTCCAGGTCCAGCATGACTGTACCCCTGGTCCATTAGAGACACGGTTTGACGAGTTTGGGCTGGAAGAACACCTGTGGCCATGAATTGGAATGCCCCGACACCAGTGCCTGACCACACTTATGCTCTTTTGACTAAATGGACATAAGTTACCCTCTAGAATGAGGCAGTTGTGGGACCGGTGAGTTGTGACCGGAGGGCCGTCGGTTCGATTCCCTGCACTGACAGTACACAACCGAAGTGCCCTTCAGCAGGGAACCTAGGGCTGCCCATTGCTCACAGTCCCCTAGTGTGTGTGTACACAACTCCCTAATAACGCCTAGGCTGAGAAAGGTATGAGGATCAGGCGTCCGCATACTTTTGGCCGCGCAGTGTACGTTAGAAGTGAACGCTACACTGATCGACTGCATTTGTGTGAGAGCGGTGTAAATTCCATATTCCCCCAAATTCGTCCTCTAAAAACGAGCTTACGATATGAACACCAAGGCTACGCTCGCGTCACCGGGTTCTCTCATCCAGCTACGAGCCGGCTCTAATACCCTGCTCACGGTATTATCAGGGACAGCTGGGATTTGAAATAAATTATATGCCGCTGCCTGATAGCTTAAAATCACCAGCACGCTCTTTCACATAATACACACAGAAGTAGGCCAGAGGCTTGTGTGTGAGTCTAGGTGATGGTCATAAAAGTCGTAGCACCCATTAAAACGAGGGAGGGTTTTCACTGTGCGGCCGGTAGATCCGTATCCTGGTATCCGGTGCCGCCGGAATGCTCAAGACTGTTCCACTTCCATAAACACACATACAGGTGGTATGTGGGTGCACTGTTGTTTGCTTAACGTTGTTATCTGAAGAGAGGGAGAGAGAGAGAGAGAGAGAGAGAGAGAGAGAGAGAGAGAGAGAGAGAGAGAGAGAGAGAGAGAGAGAGAGAGAGAGAGAGAGAGAGAGACAGTGAAGAGTGAGAGTTAGAGATAGAGAGAGAGAGAGAGAGAGTGTAAAGAGTGAGAGAGAGAGAGATAGAGAGAGGGAGGGAGAGAAAGAGAGAGAGAGAGAGAGAGAGAGGGAGGGAGAGAGAGAGAGAGTGAAGAGAGAGAGAGAGTGAGAGAGAGAGAGAGAGAGACCGAGAGACCGAGAGAGCGTGAAGAGTGAGAGAGAGAGAGAGACCGAGAGAGACCGAGAGAGAGAGAGAGACAGTGAAGAGTGAGAGATAGAGATAGAGAGAGAGAGAGAGAGAGAGAGAGTGAAGAGTGTGAGAGAGAGAGAGAGAGAGAGAGAGAGAGAGAGAGAGAGAGAGGGAGAGATAGAAAGAAAGAGAAAGAGAGAGAGAGAGACAGTGAAGAGTGAAAGATAGAGAGAGAGAGAGAGAGAGAGAGCGAGAGAAAGACAGAGAGAGAGAGAGAGATAAAGAGCGCTGCTCCAACGTTAATCTATTTACAAGAGCATAACTGCATAACTGTGTGATGAGTATTCATAGTTAGCGAGTGAATGAGAGAGAAAGGAAAGGCTGCAGCTGAGCTTAAGAGCCTCCTGATTAAGACTCTCTCTCTCTCTCCCTCTCTCTCTCTCTCTATCTCTATCTCTCTCTCTCTCTCACTCTCTCTCTCTCTCTCTCTCTCTCTATCTCTATCTCTCTCTCTCTCTCTCTCTGTCTCTCTATCTCTCTCTTTCTCTGTCTATCTATCTATCTATCTATCTATCTATCTATATATATTTATATACACACATACATAAATCAAAATAATTAGAAGTGTTGTATTACCAGAATCAATAACTGATGATAAATTTAGACTGACATGACTGACTGCTACACATACAGAAGTCTGTCTCTCAGTATGGCGTCGGGCCGCCGTGTTTGCTAACCCAACACGCCAGACGTCTCGGTATGGAGCTGTAGAGGTTCCTAATGGAGTCCTGTGATAATCCATCCCATGCAGCTTGAACATCCTCA
>JAMWET010005418.1:87500-92500 GCA_024036415.1 Prochilodus magdalenae | reverse complement strand
AATATATACAGGTTGCCTAATTTTATAGGCCGCGTAATTGACTCCAGCAAGTTTTAGTTTTTGACGTCATTTGAAAGAACCTCTTGTCTTTTACGTTGTGTGTAAATTTCATGATGAACGGACCTAAAGAAATGGCCCAGAGTGACTTGGTAAAAAGTCTGGTTCCATTGACTTGCATTAAAAGTGAGGTGGGTATTTTCCTTCTCCTGTGAAGTTCTCAGTTCGCACATACGAGCGTTTGCGTCCTGACAGCAGTGGTATGTTTACTGTATATATACACACAGAGCTTGAAGAGTCGAACACCCCTTGTGCACACACTCACATACGCTGTTGCACGTCTCCGGCACAGTTGGCCGACCAAGGCTGTGCGGTGTTTACATAGCTGATGAGAGAGTGAAAATGTTTTTCCTGAGCTTGGCATGCTTTCCGTTTGTGGAAGTGGCATTGTGTTGGAACAGAGCAGCAAACATTCCGCTGAGCAGAGCCTGCGTGCCTTTGTGTTGGAACTGAAAGAACCGAATGCTGTGGAACTCTCAGCACAGAACCGACATGCTTTTTAGCATTTGTGTTTGATTACAAATCCCTTGTACTGGACAGCGTATGTGCCATAACTACTGGAGCACTGCGACTGCTGAAGCGAGGCCTTCGGTTCAGGCCATGAAGCCGAAATTCATTCAGATATATGAGGAGCATGAACCACTTCTACTATACTTCAGTTACACTTCCTATGAATCCTGTATTCCTAAAGCACAATCAATGGATTTATGAGCCATTATATAGCATGCATGACATTATAGCATTATATAGCATTATGTAGCATACATAACAATATAGCATTATATAGCATTATATAGCATACATACCATTATAGCATTATATAGCATACATACTATTATAGCATTATATAGCATTATATAGCATACATACCATTATAGCAGGCTATAACATTATGTCACATAGATACCAATATAGCATTATATTGCATTATATAGCATGCATGGCATTTTAGCATTAAATAGCATACATACCATTATAACATTATATAGCATTATGTAGCATACATACCATTATTGCATTGTATTGCATTACATAGCATGCATGGCATTTTAGCATTATATAACATTATGTAGCATACATAACAATATAGCATTATAAAGCATTATATAGCATACATACAAGTATAGCAGGATATAACATTATGTAGCATAGATGCCAATATTGCACTATATAGCATATAACACATTATAGCAGGATATAACATTATGTAGCATAGATGCCAATATAGCATTATATTGCATTATATAGCATGCATGGCATTATAGCATTAAATAGCATACATACCATTATAACATTATATAGCATTATGTAGCATACATACCATTATAGCATTGTATTGCATTATATAGCATGCATGGCATTATAGCATTATATAGCATTATATGGCATAAATACCATTATAGCAGGATATAGCATTATGTAGCATACATACCATTATAGCATTGTACTGCATTATATAGCAGGCATGGCAGTATAGCATTATATAGCATACATACCATTATAACATTATATAGCATTATATAGCATACATACCATTATAACATTATATAGCATTATGTAGCATACATACCATTATAGCATTGTATTGCATTATGTAGCATGCATGGCATTATAGCATTACATAGCATTATGTAGCATACATAACAATATAGCATTATAAAGCATTATATAGCATACATACCAGTATAGCAGGATATAACATTATGTAGCATAGATGCCAATATAGCACTATACAGCACACATAACAGTATAGCAGGATATAACATTATGTAGCATAGATGCCAATATAGCATTATATTGCATTATATAGCATGAATGGCATTATAGCATTAAACAGCATACATACCATTATAACATTATATAGCATTATGTAGCATACATACCATTATAGCATTGTATTGCATTATATAGCATGCATGGCATTATAGCATTATATAGCATTATATGGCATAAATACTATTATAGCAGGATATAGCATTATGTAGCATACATACCAATATAGCATTATATACCTTTATAGTATGCTACTATAATGGTATGTAGCATACATACCATTATAGCATTGTACTGCATTATATAGCAGGCATGGCAGTATAGCATTATATAGCATACATACCATTATAACATTATATAGCATTATATAGCATACATACCATTATAGCAGGATATAGCATTATGTAGCATACATACCAATATAGCATTATATAGCATGCATAACATTGTAACATGATATAGCATTATGTAGCATAGATACCAATATAGCATTATATAGCATTATGTTGCATACATACCATTATAGCATTGTATTGCATTGTATAGCATGCATGGCATACATACCATTATAGCATTGTACTGCATTATATAGCAGGCATGGCAGTATAGCATTATATAGCATACATACCATTATAACATTATATAGCATTATATAGCATACATACCATTATAGCAGGATATAGCATTATGTAGCATACATACCAATATAGCATTATATAGCATGCATAACATTGTAACATGATATAGCATTATGTAGCATAGATACCAATATAGCATTATATAGCATTATGTAGCATACATACCATTATAGCATTGTATTGCATTGTATAGCATGCATGGCATTATAGCATTATATAGCATACATACCATTATAACATTATATAGCATCATATAGCATACATACCATTATAGCAGGATATACCATTATGTAGCATACATACCATTATAGCATTGTACTGCATTATATAGCATACATGGCAGTATAGCATTATATAGCATACATACCATTATAACATTATATAGCATTATATAGCATACATACCATTATAGCAGGATATACCATTATGTAGCATACATACCATTATAGCAGGATATAGAATTATGTAGCATACATACCATTATAGCATTGTACTGCATTATATAGCATACATACCATTATAGCAGGATATAGCATTATGTAGCATACATACCATTATAGCATTGTACTGCATTATATAGCATACATACCATTATAGCAGGATATAGCATTATGTAGCATACATACCATTATAGCAGGATATAGCATTATGTAGCATACATACCATTATAGCATTGTACTGCATTATATAGCATACATGGCAGTACAGCATTATATAGCATACATACCATTATAACATTATATAGCATTATATAGCATACATACCATTATAGCAGGATATAGCATTATGTAGCACAGATACCAATATAGCATTATATAGCATACATAACATTTTAGCATTATATTGCTTTATATAGCATACAAACTATTATAGGATTATATAGCAGTATATGGTATGCAAACTATTATAGCATTATATAGCATTATATGGCATACATACCAATATAGCATTATAAAGCATTATATAGCATTATATGGCATACATACCAATATAGCATTAAAAAGCATTATATAGCATTATATGGCATACATACTATTATAGCATTATATAGCATTATATCACATACATACCATTAAAGCATGAAATAGCATAATGTAGAATACATACCAATATAGTATTATAAAGCATTATGTAGCATACATACCGGTATAGCATTATATAGCATTCATACCAATATAACATTATATAGCATTATATAGCATACATACCATATTAGCATCTTAATATCTTATGTTATATCGGGAACACTTTCTGTGAATCTGTTATCCAAAGTGCATTATAAGTATGTTATTAAAGATCTATGAAGCATTTATAATGCTTTATGACACTTGACATACGCCTTTGTACCCATACATGGATGGTCGTAATCGTGCACATAGACTGTTGCAACACCACAGTATAAGGCTTTAAAGCACAGAGTGACATAATGCGTTATAATACATATATCTAGCATCGGTGAGACCAGCACCATACAGCCTAGTATGTTGGGTTCACTCCTCCGTTTGGTCAAGCAGTGATGCCCATTAGGACGGTGCACCAGCATCCTTTGACAGATAAGCCTTGACCTTTCTGTCCAGCTTATGCGCAGGTCTGTCGGAGACCCTCGGCCAGTCGCGTAGAGGAGCCTGTGGGTGTTGACTGTTAGGGCGCTGCAGGTTCGAAGGGTCGGTTGTTGCGCTCCATGTGCGGATGTGATGTAGAGTTAAAACCCCATACAGTTTTACAGAGCCGCACGTGCTCCTCAGCATGCAGCAGCGCTTCAGTGTGCGCTACGAGTAAACTAAGCAGCGCAGGGTGGAGGACTGGGCTGCAGCCTGTGTGCTTCCTGCACGAACAGAGCAGCCCTTCTTCCCTGAGCACAAAGCATGCTGGGTAGGCCTCACAGAACACACACTGTCTGCTCTGTTGGGAAAGGAAGTGTAGCTGAATGCTTATTGGTCCATGCATACAGGTGGCCGTCACAGGATAGTCAAAGAGCACTTGTACGTGTGTGTGTGTGTGTGTGTGTGTGTGTGTGTGTGTGTGTGTGTGTGTGTGTGTGTGTGTGTGTGTGTGTATTCAGACATTTATAGGACTCGCTTCTCTTCTTTCACTTCTCTTCTTCTGTCTTCTTTTCTTTTTGCCTCTTCTCCTCTCCTCTCCTCTCCTCTCCTCTTCTCTTCTCTTCTCTTCTCTTCTCTACCCTTCTCTTCTCCTCTCTTCTTTTCTTTTCTTTTCTTCTCTTCTCTTCTCTTCTCTACCCTTCTCTTCTCGTCTTTTCTTTTCTTTTCTTTTCTTTTCTTCTCTTCACCTCTCTTCTCCTCTCCTCTCCTCTCTTCTCTTCTCTTCTCTTCTCTTCTCTTCTCTTCTCTTCTCTTCTCTTCTCTTCTCTTCTCTTCTCTTCTCTTCCCTTCCCTTCCCTTCTCCTCTCCTCTCCTCTCCTCTCCTCTCTTCTCTTCTCTTCTCTTCTCTTCTCTTCTCTTCTCTTCTCTCCTCTCCTCTTCTCTTCTCTTCTCTTCTCTTCTCTTCTCCTCTCTTCTCTTCTCTTCTCTT
>JAMWET010005418.1:77500-82500 GCA_024036415.1 Prochilodus magdalenae | reverse complement strand
CCTAGCACAGGTCATTTTAGAACCTAGCCTACAAAACAACCTAGCACAGGTCATTTTAGAACCTAGCCTACAAAACAACCTAGCACAGGGCATTTTAGAACCTAGCCTACAAAACAACATAGCACAGGGCATTTTAGAACCTAGCCTACAAAACAACCTAGCACAGGGCATTTTAGAACCTAGCCTATAAAACAACATAGCACAGGTCATTTTAGAACCTAGCCTACAAAACAACCTAGCACAGGTCATTTTAGAACCTAGCCTACAAAACAACCTAGCACAGGTCATTTTAGAACCTAGCCTGCAAAACAACCTAGCACAGGTCATTTTAGAACCTAGCCTACAAAACAACCTAGCACAGGTCATTTTAGAACCTAGCCTACAAAACAACCTAACACAGGTCATTTTAGAACCTAGCCTACCAAAGTAACCTAGCACAGGTCATTTTAGAACCCAGCCTGCAAAACAACGTAGCACAGGTCATTTTATAACCTAGCCTACAAAACAACCTAGCACAGGTCATTTTAGAACCTAGCCTGCAAAACAACCTAGCACAGGTCATTTTAGAACCTAGCCTACAAAACAACCTAGCACAGGTCATTTTAGAACCTAGCCTACAAAACAACATAGCACAGGTCATTTTAGAACCTAGCCTGCAAAACAACCTAGCACAGGTCATTTTAGAACCTAGCCTACAAAACAACATAGCACAGGTCATTTTAGAACCTAGCCTACCAAAATAACCTAGCACAGGTCATTTTAGAACCTAGCCTACAAAACAACCTAGCACAGGTCATTTTAGAACCTAGCCTACAAAACAACATAGCACAGGTCATTTTAGAACCTAGCCTACAAAACTACCTAGCACAGGTCATTTTAGAACCTAGCCTACAAAACAACGTAGCACAGGTCATTTTAGAACCTAGCCTACCAAAATAACCTAGCACAGGTCATTTTAGAACCTAGCCTACAAAACAACATAGCACAGGTCATTTTAGAACCTAGCCTACCAAAACTACCTAGCACAGGTCATTTTAGAACCTAGCCTACAAAACAACATAGCACAGGTCATTTTATAACCTAGCCTACAAAACAACGTAGCACAGGTCATTTTAGAACCTAGCCTACAAAACAACCTAGCACAGGTCATTTTAGAACCTAGCCTACAAAACAACCTAGCACAGGTCATTTTAGAACCTAGCCTACAAAACAACATAGCACAGGTCATTTTAGAACCTAGCCTACCAAAATAACCTAGCACAGGGCATTTTAGAACCTAGCCTACCAAAATAACCTAGCACAGGTCATTTTATAACCTAGCCTACAAAACAACATAGCACAGGGCATTTTAGAACCTAGCCTACAAAACAACCTAGCACAGGGCATTTTAGAACCTAGCCTACAAAAAAACCTAGCACAGGTCATTTTAGAACCTAGCCTACAAAACAACCTAGCACAGGGCATTTTAGAACCTAGCCTACAAAAAAACCTAACACAGGTCATTTTAGAACCTAGCCTACAAAACAACCTAGCACAGGTCATTTTAGAACCTAGCCTACAAAACAACCTAACAACCTTTTTTTCACACTCCTTCTGGGAGGAACAGTGACTTTATTCCTTCATCAATAGCAGCTTCATTCTTCCCACACTCCTATAGATACACCTGACTGAGGACTGAGCAGGAAACTTAAACCGCATATGTAAATAGATATATTAATGTTATTGTGGTTATGCGGTAATGGCGTTATCCCTATAACCCTATTAGCTTAGCATTGCTTCTGATCCCTCAGCCTGTGATCTAGGTTACAAAGCCAGCGAAGCTCACCAGGCCGGACTGCTCCCAGCAGCTCATGGAGGTCAAACACTGGACATTTGTATGTTCTTGGTGATCAAAGCTTCTCTGTGTACTTCCTCAGCCCTGCCCGCCTAAACAGGAAGCTATGTATGACATCATTTCCTGGCGCTGCCCTTAAGAAGCACTTTTAGCTGAATTCCCAGCGGGTCCTCCTGCTGCAGCAGCACAGTGAAATAACTGCTACTGATTTCAGTGCACCAGTGCCGGTTCAGACTCAGGGACTTTGGACCTACATCCTGGTGCTTCAATTGAGCTTTTTTGACCTTTTAAAATTTTGTTTATTTCATGAAATCTGATAATTAAATTGAAAATTTTAGCTCATTTTGAGCAGAACTCACAAACCTTAGTGAGTACAGACGGGCAAACACAACTTTGAATTTCCTGTGCACACATAAAGTCATCAAATTATTTATTAAAACATAAACTAATATGTTTATATTTAAAAAAATAAACATGTATCTCCATTTTTGTCTATTTTGACTTTTATGCATCATTGAAAACAACAGCTGCTGTTTACACAGTGTGAGAAATGCATGATGATGCTTGGAAAGACGTCTGGTTCCATTGACTTCCATTCAAATGAAATGAGATTTTTGATCTCTCCTGTAAAGATGCCGTTTTGGAGATACTTGTTTTTCTCTGGACAGCAATGATATAATAAAATAGTTTACCTCTAGCCCTAAATGTAGTTCCTTGAAGAACCAACCCTACCTATAACCCAAAAGTAGTTTCTTGAAGAACCTAGCTTACAAAAATAACCTTTAATAAATGTAATGTCTTAAAGAACCAAGCCTACTAATAACCCCAAAGTGGTTCCTTAATGAGCCTAGCCTAAAAACCTTTGAATATAATTCCTTGAAGAACCTAGCTTACATGAATAACCTAAATTGCTCCTTTTGGAACCTAGCCTAAAATTACCCAAAGTGGTTCCTTGAAGAACCTAGCCCTATGAAAACCTGAAAGTGGTTCCTTGAAGAACCTAGCCTAAAATAACCTTTATATATAGTTCCTTGAAGAACCTAGACTAAAAGCCGTCATGATAGTACAGGTATAAACAGTAGGGACCGTTTCCGTGGCGACAGTTTTAGCTGATTTTGAGCAGGACTCACGAACGCTAGCGAGTACATGTCTCGCGACCGCAGCTTTGAATCTGCAGTGCATACGTGAAATCTTCATATTGCGAGTGACGAGATCCATAGATTGGGAAGAGGTGCTACAGTTGGAATAAGGTGGCGCTCATCACGGTCAGTAGAGAGGGGGTTTGGCCCTCTGCCAGTCTGTAGCTGTGTTGTCCTGTGTGTTTGCTGCTGGACCTTGTTCTTATGAACCAGATGCTCACTGCATCTGGCAGTAAAGCTAGAACCCAACCTTCGGTTCCTCACTAAACACCTGCTGTACCTCCTACCTGGTGGTTGGCGTGGCTCATTGGAGAAGACCACTATCCACCAGGAAGCTACCCCACCATTTGAGAGATGGGGGGTTCGATTCCCACTCTGGATAAGAGCATCAGCTAAATACCATCAATGTAAATGCTGTACATGTGGAGGTGCTGATTTGAGAAGAACCTGGGGTGGCCTCTTACTGATTTCCAGAGCTGTTTGCGTGTTTGCAAAAGAAAGTGATGGAAAGTGACAGATTGAGAGAGAGAGACAAAGAGAGCGATGCTGAAAGCGGACATTGATGAAACAAGAGAGAAGATTGATGGATGGAGCACTGCTTCATCGTTCTCTCTCTCTGCCTCTTTCTTCTTGTCTCTATCATTCTTCATTTCATCCTTTCATCCACTCTCTTTCATATTTCTTGAATTTCCCTCTGGGATCAATAAAGTATCTATCTATCTATCTATCTATATTCACTCACTCACTTCTCCTCCAGGTTTGAGCTGATTAATGACAGTGTCCCAAATAATTAGTCTCTGATGCGGCTGTGTAACTGTTTGGATGATTTAAGATGGCTTATCTTTTGTATAGTAGCTGGAATACCAGAGCACCCACCTAACAACCACCTGGAATACCATATTATCCGTTTACATAAAATTAATTAGGAAAAGTTTATATTCATAATACCTGAGCAGCCGCCCGGGTTCCATTCCCAGCCTGAGCCTTGTTTGTGGCAGTCCCTGGCTTAGGGGGTCGTCAGTTCGATCCCCTGAGCCGACAGGATACGTCTGAAGAGCCCTTGAGCAAGGCACCTTACCCTTACCCTAACTGCTCTGTGGGCACCATGGATAAGAATGCTCACCACTCCGGGCAAGTGTGCTCACTGCCCGCTTGTGTGTGTGTTCAGTAGTGTGGGTGTGGCAGAAGGTTCTAAATTCTAGACTTAATGTATTTGAGTACATTATGACTAGCAGACTTGCCTACACTGTTGGTATGTTCTTTAAGGGTTCTCTACAGAACCGTAAACACTCAAAGAATCATTTGCATGCATGAATGGTTCATTACGTGGTAAGAGGGTTCCTCAGTTTAATCGAAAACATGTTGTATATGTTTCTACATAGAACCTTTACGAATATGGTTCTATGTTGTGCCAAAAAGGGTTCCACTGTAATGATCTAGCTTCTAACGATGTAGGAATTCTTTTAGGTGCTATATAGAACCTTTTGTTTTGGTCAATCTAAGGAACCATTTCAACCCTGAGCTTGCAGTTTTTGAGCGGTCATGGTTCTATATAGAACCATCGTCTTTGCTATATATGGTTAAGTTCTAGATATATCAGTGGTCCCCCTGAACACATTGTCCGGCCCAGAGTTACTAATGCACTGTCCTTAAACACCGTACCGCACCGCACTTTAAACATTGCATCATAGATGACCCGGGAAGCCATCGAGCCACTCCCCTGAAACCCCCTCTGACATCACACTGGACATGATGTTACTATGGAGCAAGTTACTCTCATGGAGGCATGGAGAGTTAGTAGAGAGACATCATCATTGTTTTCTGGCTCTAACATTCACCAACAGGGTTCTGACTTTGCTAGTAGCCTTTGTTTGTTCAGTTATCATTACTTCAGTGATGCTAGTTTCCGTTAGCATTCTATGGGATATGCAAGTTAAATTAGCAGCAAGCTAATAGTGATCGATATTGAATTTCCACGTTTGGGTAAAACACTACTGATGACACCAGGAGATTGAACTCTGACATTT
>JAMWET010005418.1:67500-72500 GCA_024036415.1 Prochilodus magdalenae | reverse complement strand
TGGGTGAAGAACATTCTACAACAGTTTTAATGGATGGAGAACATTCTACAACACTGAGATTGGTTAGAGAATATTCTACAAAAGTCTCAATGGATGGAGAACATTCTACAGCACTGAGATTGTTAGAGAATGTTCTACAACAGTCTCAATGGATGGGGAACGTTGTACAACACTGAGGTTGGTTAGAGAATGTTCTACAACAGTCTCAATGGATGGAGAACATTCTACAATGGCCTAAATGGGTGAAGAACTTTCTACAACAGTTTCAATGGATGGGGTACATTCTACAACACTGAGATTGGTTAGAGAATGTTCTACAACAGTCTCAATGGATGGAGAACATTCTACAATGGTCTAAATGGGTGAAGAACATTCTACAACAGTTTCAATGGATGGGGAACATCTACAACACTGAGATTGGACAGAGAACGTTCTACAAAAGTCTCAATGGATGGGGAACATCTACAACACTGAGATTGGTTAGAGAATGTTCCACAACAGTCTCAATGGATGGAGAACATTCTACAACGGTCTAAATGGGTGAAGAACGTTCTACAACAGTTTCAATGGATGGAGAACATTCTACAACACCGAGATTGATTAGAGAATGTTCTACAACAGTCTCAATGGATGGGGAACGTTGTACAACACTGAGATTGGTTAGAGAATGTTCTACAACAGTCTCAATGGATGGAGAACATTCTACAACGGCCTAAATGGGTGAAGAACTTTCTACAACAGTTTCAATGGATGGGGTACATTCTACAACACTGAGATTGGACAGAGAACGTTCTACAACAGTATCAGTGGATGGAGAACATTCTACAACAGTCTCAATGGATGGGGAATATTCTACGACCCTGAGATTGGACAGAGAACGTTCTACAACAGTCTTAATGGATGGGAAACATTCTCCAACAGCCTAAATGGGCGAAGAACGTTTTACAACAGTCTCAATGAATGGGGAACATTCTACAACACTAAGATTGGACAAAGAAGGTTCTACAACAGTCTAAATGGAGGGAAAACATTCTACCACACTGTCAATAGGTAGAATAATCTAGAACATATGGTGTGAATGAATTCTAAAACAGTCTGAATGAGCTTTCCACTGTTGGTTCTTCTGATCCAATGCAACTAATTCATCTCATTGGTTAATTAGCAACCTCTTAAAGAACCGACTGAACAGGGAACGAGGTTCCACTGCCCCAGGGTCTGTGTTCTCCCTGTCTGTGATGCTGTACGAATGTTCCTTTATGTAGACCGTAGTTGCCAAACCATCACTTTGAGGAATGTTATTTGAACGTTGTGTCTCCGGGGAAGAGGAACGTCAGCAGCCGGCTGTGCTGCGGAGAGATCCAAATTATTGTTTAACTTCTGGAGAGGAAAACACTCCCGTCTCTGAGCTGTTCTTTGAGAGCTAGCAAGCATCTTTTGGTGGAGTAGCTATCGATGCTGGGCTGAGATAAGAAGTGAAAGCAAACAGACGAAAGTAAATAGGTGTTAGGGAATTTACAGGTCAGAGAGCGCCAACCCTCTGAAGAGAGCTCTGTGGTTTTCAAGTGAGGGCGGAGTAACATTCCTCAGAATCCGTGAGGGCTAAGCTTAGACCAACATTAGGCTAACGTTAGGTCAGTGTAATAGCACTCTAATTCCAATTTGTAGACCTAGCACCAGTGTTTTCCCAGCTAAAGAAACAGACCTTTCCACAAAGAAGCTTTACACAAATCCAGCTCCAAGCCGCTAATAAGTGGCAAGGGAAAACTCCCTAACAGCGGAAAGAAGAAATACGGAGACTCAGTAGGGGAGCCCACCCTCTTCTGACCGTCCTTGGAAAGCAAAGGTCTTCAACACACTCTGGAAATGGGCATTAATTAGCATTGCTAATAGCAGTGTTTAATTAGCACTCTAGTTCCAGTGCTAAACCAGTGCTAGCATGACATTAAGGTACTTGAGTGGCAGTGTTAACCTTCTGCTGATTGGACATAGCTATGGCAATGTCAGTACTAGCCTGACTTTAGGTCACCATTATGGCATTGTTAGACTAGCTAAGCTGACCATAGGCCAGCATTAGGCCTTTACTATGCTGATTCTAGGCCAGCATTGTGGCACAGTTTAGCTAATGTTAGGCAGATGTCAAGTCAACATTAAGGGGGATATTAGGCCACTACTAGCGTGACATCAAGCTGCTATGTCAGTGTTGAGTACTAGACTGTTATGTCAGCATTATGTCAGTGTTAGTTGAGTACTAGACTCTTATGTCAGCATTGTGTTAGTGTTAGGTGAGTACTAAGCTGTTATGTCAGCTGTTATGTTAGTGTTAGGTAGGTACTACACTATTATGTCAGCATTATGTCAGGGTTAGGTAGGTACTAGACTGTTATGTCAGCATTATATCAGTGTTAGGTGAGTACTAGACTGTTATGTCAGCATTATATCAGTGTTAGGTAGGTACTAGACTGTTATGTCAGCATTATATCAGCGTTAGGTACTAGACTGATATGTCAGCATTATGTCAGCGTTAGGTGAGTGCAAGGCTGTAATGTCAGCATTATGTCAGTGTTAGTTGAGTACTAGACTGTTATGTCAGCATTATGTCAGTGTTAGGTAGGTACTACACTGATATGTCAGCATTATATCAGTGTTAGGTGAGCACTACACTGTTATGTCAGCATTATGTCAGTGTTAGGTGGGTACTAGACTGATATGTCAGCATTATGTCAGCGTTAGGTGGGTACTAGACTGTTATGTCAGCATTATGTCAGTGTTAGTTGAGTACTAGACTGTTATGTCAGCATTATGTCAGTGTTAGTTGAGTACTACACTGTTATGTCAGCATTATGTCAGTGTTACATGAGTACTAGACTGTTATGTCAGCATTTTGTCAGTGCTAGTTAAGTACTAGACTGTTATGGCAGCATTATATCAGTGTTAGGTAGGTACTAGACTGTTATGTCAGCATTATGTCGGTGTTAGGTGGGTACTACACTGTTATGTCAGCATTATGTCAGGGTTAGGTAGGTACTAGACTGTTATGTCAGCATTATGTCAGGGTTAGGTAGGTACTAGACTGTTATATCAGCATTATGTCAGTGTTAGGTGAGTACTAGACTGTTATGTCAGCATTATGTCAGTGTTAGTTGAGTACTAGACTGTTATGTCAGCATTATGTCAGTGTTAGGTAGGTACTAGACTGTTATGTCAGCATTATGTCAGTGTTAGGTAGGTACTAGACTGATATGTCAGCATTATGTCAGCATTAGGTAGGTACTACACTGATATGTCAGCATTATGTCAGCGTTAGGTAGGTACTACACTGATATGTCAGCATTATGTCAGTGTTAGGTGAGTACTAGGCTGTTATGTCAGCATTATGTCAGTGTTAGTTGAGTACTACTAATGTCACACTGTTAGTGTTAGTTGAGTACTAGGCTGTTAGGGGTCAGCATTATGTCAGTGTTAGTTGAGTACTAGACTGTTATGTCAGCATTATGTCATTGGTTAGTTAGTGGGTACTACACTGTTATGTCAGCATTATGTCAGGGACGTTAGACTGTTATGTCAGCATTTTGTCAGTGCTAGTTAAGTACTAGACTGTTATGGCAGCATTATATCAGTGTTAGGTGAGTACTAGACTGTTATGTTAGCATTATATCAGTGTTAGGTAGGTACCAGACTGATATGTCAGCATTATGTCAGCGTTAGGTAGGTATTACACTAATATGTCAGCATTATGTCAGTGTTAGGTAGGTACTACACTGATATGTCAGCATTATGTCAGTGTTAGGTGAGTACTAGACTGATATGTCAGCATTGTGTCAGTGTTAGTTGAGTACTAGGCTGTTATGTCAGCATTATGTCAGTGTTAGGTGGGTACTAGACTGTTATGTCAGCATTATGTCAGTGTTAGGTGGGTACTAGACTGTTATGTCAGCATTATGTCAGTGTTAGGTAGGTACTAGCCTGATATTTCAGCATTATGTCAGCGTTAGGTAGGTACTACACTGTTATGTCAGCATTATGTTAGTGTTAGCTGGGTACTAGACTGATATGTCAGCATTATGTCAGTGTTAGCTGGGTACTCGACTGATATGTCAGCATTATGTCAGTGTTAAGTGGGTACTAGACTGTTATGTCAGCATTATGTCAGTGTTAGGTGAGTGCTAGGCGGTAATGTCAGCATTATACTGGTGTTAGGCCAGAGTTACCCCAGCATTAGGCCTGGACTAGGCCTGCATCAGATCAGTGTTTTTCTGCTCTTCTCCAGCAGAGATTGTGTTGTATCCCAGTGGATCCCTTTGGCACAGATGCAGCCTGGTTCCCACAGCAATATACTTCCGTTACCATAGTGTCATTGTTGAGGGACCTGATTCCGGGATCTGGTCTCACTCAACAATGCCGAGCAGAGTTTTTTTTTTTTGTTCCTGTTCTAAACTTACACTGCACACATTCCTTCTCCTTTCTCGTTTCTCAAGTTTTATCCATGTTCCCTGGAATGTGGCTCATTAACATAAAACTCTTCCAGGGATGAAAAATGCTCAGATGTTCTACCTGCTCGGCTAAAGGGAGAGAAGCTCGCTGTTTATTTTTTCCTCACATGAGTCCATCTTCTGGCACTTAATTAATCATGATGACCTCTTTCTGAATCACGTTCCTGCTGACGAGGGGTAAAATGTGAACCGGGAGAGAACGGAACAGGTGGTGAAGAGCTGAGTGTGTGTGTGTGCTTTTCTCTAGCTCTCCTTATCACTGGGTCTTTCATGGACCACCAGTGTTCCAGTTCTCTGGGTGATTTCAGAAAGTGACCACATCAGCATCTCTGCTATCTTTAGCTTGAATCGTCGTTTATTCCGAGGTACAGAGAGCTGCTGCTGTGAACGGTGTAGTGTGCTAACAGTGCCACCTGCTGGTGAAACCACAGGCTGCCAAACATGCTCTGAATGAGCGAGTTCACACTAAGTGGTCATTACCATTTTCTAGAATGTTCCCTCGATCACAGG
>JAMWET010005418.1:57500-60000 GCA_024036415.1 Prochilodus magdalenae | reverse complement strand
TTTCTCGCTTTTTCCCTATCTCCCCCTCTCTCTCCCCCTCTCTTTCTTTCGCTCTCTCTTTCTCCTTTTCTCAGTTCTGCCTCCTCTCCCTCTTTCTCTCTCTCTCACTCTCTCTCTCTCTCTCTCTCTCTCTCTCTCTCTCTCTCTCTCTCTCTCTTTCTCTCTGCCTCTCCATCACTCTGGTTTGTTTTGTAAACATGTTGTTGTTGTTGTTGTTTATATTTAGCTCCCTCTGCTTGTTTCTCTGAAAGTGTTTACAGAGCAGAAAGGCCGAGTATGTAATTAATGTCAGAGTGGTACATTTCACTAACACGCCGCAGCAGATCGAGCGGCTGAGTAAAGTCGTATTTCAGCTGTGTGTGCGTGTGACTGTGTTTATGGGCCTGCCAGGTACACAGGAAGTGTGTGTGTGTGGGCGGGTATTATGCGTTATTAGGTAGGTTTCAGTCAGGGGTCGCTAATTCTCTGTGCAGCTAGCTTAATAATAAAGCCCAGCAGACCTTTCAGATCATGTGAGTGTGCCAGAGACGCTCCGTGTGGGCTGTGTATCAGTAGAGGCCGAGCATCGCCCTTTAAACTCAACTAAGCCACAGTAGCAGTCACTCGGTTGCAAGTGCAAGGTAGCTTAATTTTGGAGCCGAGTTTTCGTGTGTAGGCGGAGCCTTATTTTATCACGCCCCTTGTACTCAGAGCAGGAAGTGCATCCCTCTATATCCATTCAGGCAGGAGTCGGAACACAGGAACGAAAGGAAAGCAGGCCACAGAAATAGTAGATACAGCAAAGGTGTACATATAGGGGATGCAGTCGGTCCTGGGAGGCACATGCCTTGGCCAGGTGACGTACCTTGCAGGCTCAGGAAAAAAAAATGCAGTTACTGTTATACAAGTAGCAATAAATGCTTTTCAGGGTGATAATGCTCAATCTGGCAACCCCGAGCACATCGTCTTTAAAAAAATAAAAACATCTCTTATCTCCTAAACCACTTTATTCTTCTGGGTCATGTGGTTGGGGTGTGGTGGGGTGCTAGAGCCTGTTCCAGCACTCACTGGGCGGAGGGCAGGAAACCCAGGAGAGGCCACCAGTCTGTCTCAGCACAGCCTTAAGCACTGATCAACCCCGCCCCCCACAAAGGCCTAATGCTACTGTCTGTGTAAGTTCAGCACCCCTTCGCTTTAAGCACCGTCCCGTGTCCCCGGATGCTCCTGAGGATGAGATATGTGTGTGGGTGTGGGCTGGTCTTGGCTGCAGCTATTTTGATGGAGAGTGCTGATGGTGCTGGTGGTGTGAGTATACTGGGAGGAGGTTTCTTAATGCTTCTTAACCTCTTCCTCATCCGCGGTTTACGGGCTGGCGTAAACATTCCCGCATTTCCTCAAATAGCTTGCGGAACGATTCCCACAGGAAGCGGAATTGAAGCCCATGACTGGCATCACGGCCCGATCCCACTGTGATTACCCTGCTTGTGTATCTGTGCCAGTGAAGTCCTCTCTCCCCTGAACCTTCTCTACTCATCAGGGCTTTCTGTGTCTTCTCTCTCCCTTTCCTGTTCTCCGTTTCTCACCGACCCCACCACCCCGGCCTCTCCCAGGGCGTTGGCCGACATGGGCAGGGACGGAAAGATGGACAGATTAGAGTTCTCTATCGCCATGAAGCTGATTAAGCTGCAGCTGCAGGGTCAGCCGCTGCCCTCCTCCCTGCCTGTCATCATGAAGCAGACGCCCGCTCCTGCCATGACCTCGTCGGCACGCTTCGGTAAGGCCCGGCTGATTGTGTGCTCATCCTCAGAGTTTACAGTCATAATCATATGAATAGCTGCACCCAGAAGGAGGTGTGGGAGTGCGGTGCTGTTGGGAAGGGAGATAAAGGTGACCAGGATCAATAACTGATGATAAATTTAGACTGATATGATCAATATTTATTGAGCTACACATACAGAAGTCTGTCTCTCAGTATGGCGTCGGGCCGCCGTGTTCGCTAACCCAACACGCCGGACGTCTCGGTATGGAGCTGTAGAGGTTCCTAATGGTGTCCTGTGATAATCCATCCCATGCAGCTGAACATCCTCACACAGTTCCTGCAGATGGTGAGCGGTAGGGGTGGAGGGTTAGGACACCAGGTCTTCCTGGACGTGTATGATGACAGCACTCAGCCGTTCATCTCGGTGCTGACCACGGTGCCTCCACAACACGGATTCGTTGGGGGACGTCTCCACCAAGGACTAAAGCGGGACTCGTCACTGAAGATGACCCGCTGCCATTCTGAGTCACTCCATGACAGTCTGGTACGACACCACTGCAGTCTTTGGTGACGGTGACGTGGTGTTAAGGACAGTCGTGGTAACGGTCTGTGTGCATGTAGTCCTGGGTGGTGCAGCCGTCTCCCAATGGTGCCGCACTAACAGGAAGACTCATAGAGGACACCACTGCTCGCTGGAGGTCCACAATCGTGGCTGTTGGGTCAGTCAGACCTTCCCACCAAGTTTCGTTCCTGTCGGGTGAT
>JAMWET010005418.1:0-52500 GCA_024036415.1 Prochilodus magdalenae | reverse complement strand
ATGTTGTTTTAATAAACTTGCATGTATAGTTGAACTATATATGGCTTATGTATATATATATATATATATATAGGCTAGATGAAAAAGGAACCTATAGAAATTTTCCCTGTATGTACATATGCACATTTTATTGGATTTTCATAAATCTTTTGAAATTGAGTATCCAGAGGATGTATGTATGTGTATGTGTATGTGTATGTGATGTAGATAACATATATGGAAAAGCCATGCTTGATATAGGGGCATATATGATTTATTAGACCCATATTTACAGATGTAAACATACAGAATCTAAGCAGTAAACAGAAAAACAATCCGGACCCGTCAGAAAACACAACTAACCGGGAAAACCCAGAGCAGTCAGGCTTGGAATTACAGTTGCTGCATACTGCGGCACTGTGGCGATAGCGACCTCCGGAGGCCCAGAGAGGAATCCCCAGACCTATGTATATCTACCACAAGGCAATCGTACATAGGTGGTCCGTACAAATATCAATAATCAAGCTATCTGCGCTGCTTCCAACGGGCCTGGACGAATCCATAATCCCTGGTATGTGTCTGAGTGGTCACAGGGCTGGTTCTGATTAATGGAGCTTGACTGAGGTTTGGGTTTAAAGCATGTTCATTGGTGTTGTGTGCTTGTTAACTCCCCTTTAGCTCTAACTCCTCCTCCACCACCTCGCTGGCGAGCAATTCCCCAAAAACCGGTGCGTCTGATTGGGCAGTGCCTCAGTCGTCCCGCCTAAAATACCGCCAGCAGTTCAACAGTCTGGACAAGCTGATGAGCGGATACCTGTCAGGTGAGCGTGAGCGCTTCCTGTTGATGGCGTACTGTTATGTGGGACTGGGTTTTGGTCAGGACCACCACAGAGCAGGTATGATGTGGGTGGTGGATCATTCTCAGCACTGCAGTGACACTGATGTGGTGGTGGTGTGTTAGTGTGTGTGGGGCTGGTGTGAGTGGATCAGACACAGCAGTGCTGCTGGAGTGTTTAGACACTGTGTCCACTCACTGTCCACTCTATCAGACACTCCTACCTTGCTGGCCCACCTTGTAGATGGACAGTCAGAGACCATTGCTCATCTGCTGCTGTACAGTGCAGTGTTGGTCATCCTCTAGCCCTTTAGCAGTGGTCTCAGGAAGCTGCCCACGGGACGCTGTCCACAGGATGCAGCCCACAGGACGCTGCCCACAGGACGCTGCCCAAAAGACGCTGCCCACAGGACGCTGTCCATAGGATGCTGCCCACAGAACGCTGCCCCCAGGATGCTGCCCACAGGATGCTGCCCACAGGACGCTGCCCACAAGACGCTGCCCACAGGACACTGCCCACGAGACGCTGCCCACAGGACACTTCCCACAGGACGCTGCCCACAGGACACTGCCCACGAGACGCTGCCCACAGGACGCTGCCCACAGGATGCTGCCCACAGGACGCTGCCCACAGGACGCTGTTGGCTGGATAGTTTTGGTTGGTGGATGATTCTCAATCCAGCAGGGACACTGAGGTGTCCAGCAGCACTGATGTGTCTGATCCCCTCACACCAGCACCACACACACTAACACACCACCACCACGTCAGTGTCACTGCAGTTCTGAGAATGATCCACCACCCACATCATACCTGCTCTGGTCTGGATTGGAAGTCTCTAGCCTTTCCAGCCTAAGAGATAGAATATGAGTTTAATAGCTGGGCATAATGATGTTTGTGAATGACTGTATGTTTGTAGGTCCCCAGGTCAGAAACGCTCTCCTCGCCTCTAACCTTACACAGACTCAGCTGGCCACCATATGGTGAGTGCTCTAAACAAATCAACATTCTTTAAAGGATGTTCCAGTCTTTCCCACCCTGGTCTTAAGTCTTAGCCTTTCGTCTGTTATGGAGCTTGGTGCACATAAACAGTTCCCAAGTACACGCCAAATGGAGAAGCTCCTCCCACTTTCCTTACCTGCCTTTAAAACCTGCAATCCCAGCATCCCCCGTTTTTGTTTTGTTAGACTGTTTCTGTTTCTTGCCAAAGTCCTTATTGCCCACCTACCGGTACCCACAGCACACCATCACACAGACAGCACACCATCACACAGACAGTTCTACTGAACTTTCGGGATCGGACTCTGAATCACACTGATACGGGAGAACCATTGTCATGAGATGCACAACAGGACGACCTTCTGGCATATAGCCCGTCCGGTATAGCGATATGGCCCGTCCATGCTTACATCACATGTGCGGCCGACCGTGAAACATGAATTCCTCGCATGTCTCATGATGTCCACCTACCCACCAAGTTTCATTCCTCTTGGTTGATTCCTTCTGGTGTATGATTGTATACTATTATTATTATTATTATTATTATAATAATTATTATTATTGTTATTATTATTATTATTATTATTATTGTTGTTGTTTTGTTGTTGTTGTTTTGTTGTTGCTATTATTATTGTTATTATTATTATTATTATTATTATTATTATTATTATTATTATTATTATTATTATTATTATTATTATTATTGTTATTATCACCGTTATTATTATTATTATTATTATTATTATTATTATTGTCACCATTATTATTATTATTATTGTTATTATTATTTTTATTATTATTATTATTATTATTATTACTATTATTATTATTAATAATAATATAATTATTTTTATTATTATAATTTTTATTATTATTATTATTCAACCATTTTACATACTGCACCACACTTAATCAGATTAAACTGTATATGTGATGAAACATGCAGTTGGTCAGTGTTCTTTAATTAAAAGAAAATAAAAACGCACCATTAAACTCTTAACACCAACACTGAATCTCATTACCATATTACCATATTACCATATTACCACCCTCACCCCATGGGACCTGTATGAGAAGCAGGAGCTCAGGGTGAAAAACACTGGAGTATTCCTTTACCGCACCTTTTTCTTCCAAATCCTGGACGTCAATACGACCTGCTGTGTGTTTGTGTGTAGACCTGTTGTCAGCGTGTGCTTTGTCATTGTGTGCACACGTGTATGTACGTTGTTCGTATGTGTGCCCATATGTGCGTTACTGTCACTAGGACCTTAGCCGACGTGGACCGTGATGGCCAGTTGCGGGCTGAAGAGTTCATTCTTGCGATGCACTTGGTGGACATGGCCAAAACTGGCCACCCATTACCCCTCACCCTTCCTGCTGATCTAGTGCCACCGTCTTTCAGGTAAGGGGTCAGTACACTGGCCTGCACAGACATGCAGACCCATACAAACGTTTACATACATATACATATGCACCTGTGCTAACACTCAATGGCCACTTTAATGGAAACACCCACCTTGTGCTTCCTCAAACTGACCACTTAGTGAACTTCACTTATAGTTCCACTATGGTGAGGGTAGGAATACAGACTGTAGTCCTTCAGACCGCAGGGCCGCTGTTGTCCTGATATGACTATGGTCGTGGTCTATTCTCAGCACTAACATGGCAACCTGGGTGGTACTGAGGTTCACGAATATCCCAGCACTGTGGTCAGAAGCTGATCACTGTTAAGAGGCTTGAAGGTGCTAACACAAACTGGGCCCCAACAGATGGACTACAGTCTCGACCTATAAAGATATATGGGTACACGACTTGGGGTTCCTAATAAAGTGGCCAGTGAGTGAGCTGCATGCATATGGACTATTAAAGTGCACTCTAAGCTCAGCGGACAAAAAATTAGCAACTGTGTGTGCTTAAGGTGGTAGTAACTTCAGGCTCCTCCAGATGGCGCTGCTGCATGAGGATGATGGGGTATAAATACCTCCGGGGTGTGAGTGACTGGAGTAGTAGATTGGGAAGAGGCCCTACAGTGCAGGGAATGTCTCGTTCCATGTGTGGAAAATGGCTCCAGAGCAGATGTTAATGATTGGCTAAAAGGAGGGACTGCATGTGGGCGTGGCCAAAGACCATAGTGTGAAGGAAGTAGCTGGATCTGCAGGTGTATGGAAGCATACGGTCATACGGGTCTACCAGCAGTGGATACAATCCCAGTCTACAGGGAATTCTCCTCGGAATCGTGCCAGGGAAGGCATCCACCAAATCTGGACCACCTGACCGATTATCTTTGATGTAAGAGAGTCTGAACATTGAGGTGGTCCACATCCAGAAACTAGCCAGTGTTACAGGCTACTAGGTAAGGTCCAGGGGACTCATTCTTTTGTCCGGTGAGCTTATAGCAGAGGGACAGACAACTTCTGAGCTGAAACAGATGGAACTCTGAATGTGGATGGTTCAGTGCTGAATGTTATTGTGTGTGTGTGTGTGTGCTTGTGTGTGTGTGTGTGTGTGTAGAACAGGGAAGACATGTGACCTGCTGAATGGATCCATTCCTCTGATCAACACTGAGCCTGTTGAACCAGAACTGCCACAGAAGGGCAAGAGCAATGGTACATACACACACGCATGCATGTAAACTCACCAGTATGGCATGTTCACCAAGACCCTATAGGTGACCTGAACATTTTAGAACAACATGCTGAATGTCCAAAATGAGAACTTTGCAGGAGAGCATTTCTTTTGGGCCCTTCACGCCACAAGTGGCCCACCAACCCCTTGGTCAACCCCCAACCCAAATTATCAGTCAGTCAACATTTATTTTTATAGCGCTTTTTACAACAGATGTCACAAAGCAGCTTTACAAAGAATCTGGTGTTCGAGCCCCCAGTGGGCAAGCCGAGGGCAACAGAGGCAAGGAGAACCTCCCTTAGTTAGGAAGGAAGAAACATCAAGAGGAACCAAGACTCAAAAGGGGAACCTATCCTCCTCGGGTCAACACCAGATACAAGACAGCACAAGAAAGGAGAGTATAATGTTTGTAGGGTGGAGGAATGAATGTCTGATTAGTCTGTAGTTAAGTGGGTGGGTCATCGGATGGGTCAGCAGGACGCAGGCCAAGCTTCCACAGTGCAGGACAGTCAGGAGCTCCGTGGTGGTTAAAGGCATCAGTGACTCCCAGTCAGAGCAGATGTAGAACCAGCATCAGACCGCACAGGATGGGCAGCAGTTCAGCTCAGACAAAGAGAACAGACAGACTGTTAGCTCTGACAGAAGACCTGAACACACTATACGGTGTTAACAGAGTGCAGCAGTGACTCCGGCAGGCCTGGCTCCTACAGCAGGACTAACAGGGAGAGCCAGAAGGTCACACAGACATGAGGGTTCCCTGAGAAGTCAGCGCCCCTCTGCTCCACCGTCAACAAACATGAGTGAACACGAAGAGCAGCGGGACGACAATGGGAATTAGCATCCTGTCTTACTAGAACCCTGTTTGTTTTGCTAGCTGTCACTGGCTTGCTACATGGCCATGTTTTGTGACATTACATATAATATGGTTTGAGATAACAGGAATATTTAATGGACAGAATATTCATATTCAAAATACTGCCGTCAACTCCCATTGTAGCAACGAAGTGGCCAGTAGGGGGCCCCCAGAAATACGAAATCTCTAGAAAACTAGCTTATGTGATTTCTGGCAATGTACAATCTACTGTTATCTATAAACATGGGCAAAAGAACATAGACTGGACACTAAGTACACCTTCTGGTATCTACACTCACTGTCCCTGTTATCAGCTCCACTGACCGTATAGGACACTCTGTAGGTGTACAGTTCCACACTGTAGTCCATCTGTTTCCCTGTATATTGTATTACCCTGTTCTTCAATGGTCAGGACCCCCACAGGACCACCACAGAGGAGGCACTATGTGGGTGGATCATTCTCAGCACTGCAGTGACACTGACGTGGTGGTGGTGTGTTAGTGTGTGTGGTGCTGGTGTGAGTGGATCAGACACAGCAGTGCTGCTGGAGTGTTTAGACACTGTGTCCACTCACTGTCCACTCTATTAGACACTCCTACCTTGCTGCTCCACCTTGTAGATGGACAGTCAGAGACGATAGCTCATCTGCTGCTGCACAGTGCAGTGTGGGTCATCCTCTAGTCCTTCATCAGTGGTCACAGGACGCTGCCCACGGGAGGCTGTTGGCTGACCATTGGAGAACAGGGTAATACAGTATACAGAGGAACAGATGGACTACAGTCTGGAGCTGTAGAGCTACAGAGTGTCCTGTATGGTCAGTGGAGCTGATAAGATGGTCATGAATTTTGTCAGTGTACATTACATGGCTCTAAAGTCTTGAAGCCTGAATGTTGATCTCTCTCTCAGTGTCGTTTGAGGATAAGCTGAAGGAGAACTTCCAGAGGGGCAACTTGGAGCTGGAGAAACGCCGGCTGGCCCTGCAGGAGGAGCAGCGGAGGGAGGAGGATCGCAGGAGAGAGGAGGAAAGGAGAGAGGAGGAGAGGAGACGGCAAAAAGAGAGGGAGGAGCAGGAGCGTAGAGAAAGGGAGGCGCGGGAGCTGGCGCTGCACAGGCAAAGAGAGGAGGAGAGAAGGATGGAAAAGCAGAGAGAGATGGAGAGAAGAAGAGAGGAGGAGAGACTGAAAGAGCTGGAGCGGCAGGAGGTACATCACCGCTTCTACGGTCACCGTTCACAAGTCTCCAATACACTCATCATACAAACATAGTGACACACAGAGGGGCAGGTCTTACCGCTGTACCTGACTGACCCTAGCAACCACCAGAGATACCACAGCTAATGCCTTCAGGACCACTTTGGAAACCATAGCAACTACATGACAACACTAACCTCGTGTCAGCCACCAGAGATGCCATAGGAACTGGTTAGCAACATGTTAGCAACCACTGGGATACTATAGTAACTGCCTAGAAACACCCTGGCAACTACCTGGAATACCATTACAAACACCTAACTACTACTGTGCACACTTAAGCAACCACCTCCTCAAATCTCCACTTCCTGTCCATGTCCTCCATGTGCTCCACTGACCATATAGGTCACTCTGTAGGTGTACAGGTCCAGACTGTAGTCCATCTGTTTCTCTGTGTACTGTATCACCCTGTTCTTCAATGGTCAAGACCCCCACAGGACCACCACAGAGCAGGTATGATGTGGGTGGATCATTCTCAGCACTGCAGTGACACTGACGTGGTGGTGGTGTGTTAGTGTGTGTGGTGCTGGTGTGAGTGGATCGGACACAGCAGTGCTGCTGGACACTTCAGTGTCACTGCTGGACTGAGAATCGCCCACCAACCACAACTATACAGCCAACAGTGTCCTGTGGGCATTGTCCTGTGGGCAGTGTCCTGTGGGCAGCGTCCTGTGGGCAGTGTCCTGTGGGCAGCTTCCTGTGACCACTGATGAAGGACTAGAGGATGACCAACACTGCACTGTGCAGCAGCAGATGAGCTATCGTCTCTGACTGTCCATCTACAAGGTGGACCAGCAAGGTAGGAGTGTCTAATAGAGTGGACAGTGAGTGGACACAGTGTCTAAACACTCCAGCAGCACTGCTGTGTCTGATCCACTCACACCAGCACCACCCACACTACCACACCACCACCACGTCAGTGTCCCTGCAGTGCTGAGAATGATCCACCACCCACATCGTACCTGCTCTGTGGTGGTCCTGTGGGGGTCCTGATCATTGTAGAACAGGGTAATACAGTACACAGAGAGACAGATAGACTATGACTGTGTGATGTCACTTGGCTGGATTCCACTAAACGTTTGCCAAATCTGATCTGACAGTTCCGAGTTTTCTCTGGATCCTTTAGTGTTTAGAGGACACTTGCAGCAGCAGCGCGAGGACAGCGTCTCTCAGTAATTCGCCTTAACATCCAGAATGGCTGGCACTTAACACGTAACTCCACAAGTGATGACTGTAAACCGATTAGAGCCGTGGATTTCTCCCCTCTCCCAGGCAGCGGAGCGGCAGAGACGAATGGAGTGGGAGAGGACGAGGCGGGCCGAGCTTCAGGCTCAGAGAGAGAGAGAGCAGCAGGACATCCAGAGGCTCACAGCCAGGAAGAGGAGCCTGGAGCTGGAGCTGGAAGCTGTGGTCAGATTCCCACTGAGTCATACATTTAGAACGGTTCTCTTTTTCAGTCAGGGTTCTTTATAGATCCAAACGTGGTTCTTCTATGGTACCGCTTCTTCCGGCCACTTTAAGAGTCGGGGTTGGGTTGAAGCGCTGGCTGCTCATAACTCTCGCCTCTGTCTCTCGCAGGGCAACAAGCACAAGCAGATTTCAGACTGCCTCCGTGAAGCCCAGAGCAAGAGGCGGGTTCAGAGGGCGGAGCTAGAGCTCATCAATCAGAAGCGGGACGGCCGCATCGCAGACATCAACTCTTTACAGCTGCAGTTTGAGGTTTGGAGAGATGTTGGGATACTTCATACCAGCGACAGACTCGAGTCTGACTTCGTTTGTGTCTTCGTTTGAAGCACAAGTGACTTTTAAACTCTGGAAGGTTCAAACTGGACATGACAGGAACGTGTGGTTCCAGTATGATGGAAGGTGTTTCATTGGTGTGCAGGGTTCTGCTGACTGTTGTGTGTTGGGGTGTTCTCAGGATGTTCAGAGGCAGCTGACTAATCTGGCTCCAGAGAGGCTGAAACTAGCGGACAGACTGAGAGATCTCACCCAGACCAACACCACGCGTAAGAAAGCACACTGCGCCAAACAGATGCAACAGTGGAGATGTAGATGGATGTATGGAGTCATGAATGGATAGATTGATGGATGGATGGATGGATAGATGGATGATGGATGAGTGAGTGTACACTTGAAGAGATGGATAGTTGTATGGATGGATGGATTGTTGCATGAATGTATAGATTAATGGATGGATGGATGAATGGATGGATAGATGCATGGATGGAAGAGTGAGTTTACATTTGGAGAGATGAAGTGGATGGATGGATGGATGAAGGATAAGTGAGTGTACACTTGGAGAGATGGATACTTGTATGGATGGCTGGATTGTTGCATGTATGTATAGATTAATGGATGGATGGATGAATGGATGGATTGATGGATGGATGCATGGATGGATGAGTCAGTGAACATTTGGAGAGATGGATATCTGCGTGGATGGATAGATAGATGGTTGCATAAATGAAAAGACTGATGGTTGGATAAATGGATGGATAGATGCATGGATGGAAGAGTGAGTTTACATTTGGAGAGATGGAGTGGATGGATGGATGGATGGATGAATGGATGAATGGATGCATGGATGGGTGGATGGATGTCATACACTTTAATGAGTAGATGAATGACTGGATAGTTGAATGTACACATGGATGGATGAATGGGTGGATGCATAGACTTGCATAGATGGGTGTGTGGATGAAGTCATTGATGGATATATGGATTGGTGAATACTTGAATGGATGGATGTGTAGGTGTGTACCTGGGTGGATGGATGGATGAATGGATTGATGGATAGATGCATGGATGGATGAGTCAGTGAACATTTGGAGAGATGGATATCTGCGTGAATGGATAGATAGATGGTTGCATAAATGAAAAGACTGATGCTTGGATAAATGGATGGATAGATGCATGGATGGAAGAGTGAGTTTACATTTGGAGAGATAGAGTGGATGGATGAATGGATGCAAGGATGGATGGATGGATGTCATACACTTTAATGAGTAGATGAATGACTGGATAGTTGAATGTACACATGGATGGATGAATGGGTGGATGCATAGACTTGCATAGATGGGTGGGTGGATGAGGTCATTGATGGATATATGGATTGGTGAATACTTGAATGGATGGATGTGTAGGTGTGTACCTGGGTGGATGGATGGATGAATGGATTGATGGATAGATGCATGGATGGATGACTCAGTGTACATTTGGAGAGATGGATACCTGTGTGGATGGACGGATAGATGGTTGCATAAATGAAAAGACTGATGGTTGGATGAGATGCATGAATGGTGAGTTTACATTTGGAGAGATGGATGGATGGATGGATGGAGTGGATGGATGGATGAATGAATGGATGGATGGATGGATGTCATACACTTTAATGAGTAGATGAATGACTGGATAGTTGAATGTACACATGGATGGATGAATGGGTGGATGCATAGACTTGCATAGATGGGTGGGTGGATGAAGTCATTGATGGATATATGGATTGGTGAATACTTGAATGGATGGATGTGTAGGTGTGTACCTGGGTGGATGGATGGATGAATGGATTGATGGATAGATGCATGGATGGATGACTCAGTGTACATTTGGAGAGATGGATACCTGTGTGGATGGACGGATAGATGGTTGCATAAATGAAAAGACTGATGGTTGGATGAATGGATGGATAGATGCATGGATAGAAGAGTGAGTTTACATTTGGAGAGATGGATGGATGGATGGATGGAGTGGATGGATGGATGAATGAATGGATGGATGGATGTCATACACTTTAATGAGTAGATGAATGACTGGATAGTTGAATGTACACATGGATGGATGAATGGGTGGATGCATAGACTTGCATAGATGGGTGTGTGGATGAAGTCATTGATGGATATATGGATTGGTGAATACTTGAATGGATGGATGTGTAGGTGTGTACCTGCGTGGATGAATGGATGGATGGATTCTTGCATAGGTGAATGGCAGGTAGATGTATAATTGTAAACGTGAATGGATAGACGAATGTATGAACACATAAAAAGATAGATGGAGTCATGGATGGATGGATGAATGGATAAAAGTACCTTTCCATGAATGGATAGTTGGATGGATGTATGAATGGAAGAATAGATAGACAGATGAATTGCCAGATGGATGGATGGATGGATACATTCTTGCATAGATAAATGGATGAATTGATGAGTGTGTACCTGGATGGATAGATGAATGGATGAACACGTAAAGGGATGGATGGAGTCATGGATGGATGGTTGGATGGATGTAGGAATGGATAGACAGATGAATTATCTCTTGGTCTCTCTCTCTCAGGCGGAGGAGTGAGTGATGTGAAGCAGAGTGTATGTGAGAAGGATCTGAGCTGCAGGAAGCTGAAGGAGCAGCTGGACGCTCTGGAGAGAGAGACTACAGCCAAGCTGTGTGAGATGGAGCGCTACAACCGGGACATGAAGGTCCACCTCCAACCTCACTCTGTTCGCTTCTAGATAAGCTCTGGATTTGTTCTACATGCTCATGTGCACCCGTATTAGCTTTGCGCTAACACAATGCTGGAATTCCCATAGGGGTGCTAGCAGTCGTTAGCATGATCTGACTACTGAACCATTTAAACCACACACTCTTACACACTAACACCACAGCAGAGGCATTAACACTCTCACTGAACACACTGTTTCATCTTAGATCACAATAAACCTCACTAATGTTTCCTGTTTCAGCTCTTCTTTCCCTCCTTCCTTCCCTCCTTCCTTCTTACCTTGATCTTTACGTTGTCAGTAACGCCTCACACTTCTCTTCTCTTCTCTTCTTTTGTCTTCTCTTCTCCTCTCTTCTATTCTCTTCTCTTCTCTTCTATTCTCTTCTCTTCTACTCTCTTCTCCTCTCTTCTATTCTCTTCACTTCTTTTTTCTTCTCTTCTCTTCTCTTCTCTTATCTTCTTTTTTCTTCTCTTCTCCTCTCTTCTATTCTCTTCTCTTCTATTCTCTTCTCTTCTACTCTCTTCTCCTCTCCTCTCCTCTCCTCTTCTCTTCTCTTCTCTTCTCTTCTCTTCTCTTCTCTTTTCTCCTCTCCTCTCCTCTCCTCTCCTCTCCTCTCCTCTCCTCTCCTCTCCTCTCCTCTTCTCTTCTCTTCTCTTCTCTTCTCTTCTCTTCTCTTCTCTTTCTTTCTTTCTTTCTTTCTCCCTGTAGTTTGTGGAGATGGATGACTGTGTACTAAAGGGGCTTCTCTCTTTGTTGGGCTGTCTAACCAATCTCTTCCTTCTAATAAAGGTTCTCTTTTTGTTCTTTTCTTCTCGTTCCATCTTTCAAACTCATCTGAGAGCATCCCTCCATCTTCCAACTCTGTTTATGAACTTTAATGCCACAGGGTGAAAGTTCCCACCGTCCCCTGTACACACACACTGACCACTGCTTGGGGTACTAGAGTCCGTCTGCACT
The DNA here is from genome assembly GCA_024036415.1 of Prochilodus magdalenae. Lineage (NCBI taxonomy): Eukaryota > Metazoa > Chordata > Actinopteri > Characiformes > Prochilodontidae > Prochilodus > Prochilodus magdalenae. Next base: position 40,505 of record JAMWET010005418.1, on the reverse strand, counting down.
CTATCTGATGACCTGTGAAGAAAGATGAAGATGAAGTAATGCGTTTACACCTGTTTACACCTGGGTGGTGTCCATTCACTGTGAATGTAAAGGGGGAATCCACCCATGTTGCATTATTTGCCAGGTTCGGAGGAGTTGACATGGTTCATTGCTGAGCCTGGGTCACAAGGATAGGAACAAGGTGACCAGATTTGGTGTGGACTGGACAAGTTTCTGGATGTAGGCCAAAGAGTTGTGCAGTTGGGCCAGATTTGGTGGATGCCTGGCACAATTCCAAGTAGAATTCCCTGTAGACTGGGATTTTATCCACTGCTGGTAGCCTCGTATGACCGTACACGTCCATACACCTGCAGATTCAGCTACTTCCTTCACACTATGGTCTTTGGCCACGCCCACATGCTGTCCCAATCATTAACATCTGCTCTGCAGCCATTTTCCACACATGGAACGAGACATTCCCTGCACTGTAGCACCTCTTCCCAATCTATGGATCCTGTCACTCACACCCCACAGGGGTTTATAGCCCAGAAACCTGCAACTTTGTGAAGTGTAAAAACAAGAACTGCACTCACAAGTTCCCTCACTGACTGTAAACCATATGTGTGTGGAACACTGTGGTAGGGCGAGCCTTCACCCTGGGGCACCTTCATCATCATCATCATCATGATCATCTTCATGTTCTGAATAGAACCGGCTCATATCCACTCCCAAATCGACTCCACGACAGGCAAGGCTGCTGAGGTTTGTGGAAGGTGTGGACGAGGTCCTGATGCTGACCTTCCAGCCGAGCTGTGCACGCTACACCTCAGATCCAGAGCTGAAGCAGCTTTTAGCAGCCCCATTAACAAGCACTCAAGGAGCTGGTGGGTAAATGGGGCACCTTCCCTGAAAACCCCATCACTAAACTGCCGTAATTCAACTCCAAGCTTTGTTTATATAAGCCGGCGGCGCTGAGAGCCCCATTCTCATCACCGCCCTCCTACAAAACACCCAAATAGACATACCGAAAACAATTTGCGTGAGTAAGTATTAGAGAGATCAACGCGCTGTTACGTAACTAAGCGCATCTGAAATGCCCCGCTGTAGCTGCGGGTGTGTTGTTGTTCTCTCGGCTCGTTTTTAATTACATGTGTGCTTGTTTCTTTTTTAGGCCGAACGCAAACGGCAGCTGTGCTTGTGTTGAGTTTTTGAGGGCGCATCAATCAAACCAATTCACTGACATCATCATGAATCTTACCATTGCTTTAATGTGTCATCACAGATACACAGATAGCCTCGGTTCACGTCGCTCCAGACAGGCAGCTGTAAGTACACTACAGGCCAAGCGCTGGGACGCAGCGCTGATTCTGTAAACGTGCTAAGACATAGTTTTTTATGGGCTGTAGGGGCATTCCAGAAACTTCCTAATGGGGATCTCTAAAATTCCGACTTCCACATTCGAACAGAATGTACCATAAGTCTGAATGGCACGTTTGTCTTGCTAGCTCAGCCATAATGAACACTTAGCCAACACTGCCGCTCCAAACAAAGACAACATCATCATCAGTCAGAGCTGAATCTGTTCTGTGGTGTGTTCAACTTTTCTGGGAAGGCTTTCCACAAGGTTTAGGGATGCGTTTATGGGAATTCCTGACCATTTTTCCAGAAGCGTATTCGTGTGGTCAGACACTGATCTTGGACCAGAAGGCCTGGCTCGCAGTCTTATCTCATTCAACCCAACGTTGTCGGGTTGAGGTGCAGGCCAGTCACGTTCTACCACACCAGACTCGCTCCTCCATGTCTCCATGGACCTTGCTTTATGCACTGGTGCGCAGTCATGTTGGAACAGGAAGGGGCCGTCCCCAAACTGTCCCCACAAAGTCGGGAGCATGAAATGGTCTAGAGCCTCTTGGTCTGCTGAAGCATTAAGAGTTCCTCTCACTGGAACTAAGGGGCGGAGCCCAACTCTTGAACAACAACCCCCCACCATAATCCCCCCTCCACCAAACTTTACACTCGGCACAATAGAGTGAGACAAGTACCGTTTCCCTGGTACTGCCAAACCCAGACCTGTCCATCAGATTGGTCACTCCAGAGAACACGCCTCCACTGCTCTAGAGTCCAGGGGCGGAGCTTTACACCACTGCATCCCACACTCTGCACTGTGCTTGGTGATGTAAGGCTTGGGTGCAGCTGCTCGCCATGGAAACCCATTCCATGAAGCTCTACACACTGTTCCTGAGCTGATCTGAGGGCCACATGAAGTTTGGAGGTCTGTAGTGATGGACTCTGCAGAAAGCTGACGATCTCTGCACGCTATGCACCTCAGCGTCCGCTGGCCACACTCTTGATAACTGTGCATTGCTTAGTATCCCAGATAGTGAGCACATATCGGACCACTGGCTTGACAGTGGCCCTCTTGACACTGACCACAGAAATCTGGGTTTTAAGGTTGGGGCTGGTGAGCCTCCACCAAGTTTACATGTAGGAAATCTGATTTGTGGGGGTCCTAATGGGATTTCAGAAATTCCAGCTTCCCAAATCAAACGGAATGTACCATAGGTCTGAGTGGCACATTTGGCTTGCTAGGTGAGCTATAATTAGCTTAGCTTGCTACTTATACTCTCTCAGGCATTCATCCACACTCTGTAGTCAGGTGTTCTTCCAGACTTGGCCTGTGGAGTCTACAGCATCGTCACTGTTGGGACCAAACCTTGTATCTCCATTGTGTAGAAAGAAGCTTTCCTCCAGGGGTTCTCAACCTTTTCCGCCCCATTGGCCCACCTGATAATAACTACAAAGTATACTGGCCCACCAGAACACTGACACCAGCTTTTATAAATAAACGTTCTCCATGAAATTTGGTTAAAGAAGAATCAGGAGATGTCCAAATTCAACCAAGTGATGTGTAAAAGCCCCCCAGGAAACCTCCATATCAGCAGCTTGCAGGCAGCTATGTTGTCTCAAACCGAGGATGCTTAATTAGCCTGCTGCTACTGCAACGTTTTGATTTGTGTATGTGTAAATTAATATACATGTCGTCGCTGTCCAAAGAAAAACAGGTATCTCCAAAAAGACAACTTTACAGGAGAGCCCAAAAACCTCATTTCATTTGAATGGAAGCCAATGGAACCAGACGTCTTAACAACCAGTTTTGGGCCGTCTCTGTTGGTCCATTACTCATGAAATTCCCACACAGTGTAAACAGCAGCTCGTGTGAACAAATGAGGCATAAAAGTAAAAATCAGCAAAAATGGAGATACATGTTTTTCTTTAGACAGCGACGATATATTTATATTAATATACATACTGTAACACTAATATGGTAAAATATGATGTTCCCAGCGCAGTAAAAACTACTGCCTCCACCCAAGTACGGGCCCTAAAGGGGTTTCATGGCACCACAGGTGGTCCAAGGCCCACAGGTTGAGAAATCCTGATTTACAGCATGTGAACATTTCAAAAAACAGTCAAAAAATTTGGCCTAAAATTCGGCCCAAAAATATATCAGTACATTAGCCTAAATTCCAAAATGTCATTTTGGGTAAAAATGAATTATGAGGTATTATAAGCAAGCAGACTTCCAAGAAAACACATTTCAGGAAACTTGGACCCCCCCACAGGACTGAAGGTTGAAGGTTCTGTCCCAACGCTGACAAAGTATATCTGTACAGTACCAGGACAGAGTTACTGTCGAAGCTACGCGAAGAGATAGTGGAGACTGTGTGTGGCTGTTGGTGCGTGATGTGTGAAGGTTTTGCATTTTGCCGGTGCTATAGGAGCTGAGGGAGAGGCAGCGGCAGCAGCAGGCCGTGCTGGAGCAGCTGGGTCGTGTGAAAGCAGAGAAAGTGAAGGAGTTGCAGAGACGACGAGAGGAGCAGGAGGAGAGGAGGAGAAGAGAGGAAGAAGAGGCCAGGTGAACATTCACACTCATGCATCTCATAGCATTCGATATGTGATCAGCATCGCCTTCCTCCTCTGCTAGACGCTGGGTGTCCCCAAACTTCTGATGGGCAGTGTGTGCGTATGTGTGCTCAGACAGGCTAAGCTGGAGCAGGAGCGCCTGCAGAAGGAGGAGGCTGAGAGGAAAATCGCCCAGGAGAGAGAGAGGAGGAGAGCAGAGGAGAAAGAGAAGGAGGACAGGAGGAGAGCGGAGGAGAGAGAGAAGGAGGAGAGGCGACGAGCGGAGGAGAGAGAGAGGGAAGAGAGAGAGAGGAATGAAGGAGGAAAGAAGCCTGACAGTGGTGCGAATTCGGATCTTCACTCGCAGCTCACGGCGCTGTTCAACAGCACAGCCAACGGACCAGGTGAACAGAATCAGTAACCCATTAAACCCATAACAACTGCCAAATGACGACCTAGCAACCACCTGCAATACTATAGCAACCACATAGCATCTGCCTTTGATGCTAGGAACCACGTAGCAACATCCTAGCAACCAGCAGAGATATTGTAGAGATATTGTAGCAATACCAACTACACCACAATACACCTCTGTTACCATAGGAACCACCTGACCACCACAAGGCATACCTTAGCAACACCCTAGAAACCCTGTAACAGCCACCAACTGATGCCTTAGCAGCTACATAGCAACCACCTACAATATTCAGCCAACCATAGCAACTACCTTGGATACCATAGAAGTCATCTAGCAACCGCGAGAGATATCTTAGCAATAGCCTATCCAAAATCCCATGCTGTTACCATAGCAAGCACCTAACACCCACCAGAGATATCATAGCAATACCCCGGCAACAACCTAGCAACCATAGCATAACATAACAACCACATAGCGGCAGCATAGCAACCACAGAAACCACCTAGCAACATCACAGCAACCACCTAATACACCATAGCAACCACCAGAGACACCATAAAAAATACCTTCTCAAAATCCACCTCTGTTACCATAGCAACCACCCAACCCTAGCAAGAGATACCATAGCAATCCTTTGGTAACAACCTAGCAACCTCATGACAACCGCCAACTGATGCTCTACCAACTACAAGCAAGCACGCACCTAAGGTACCACAGCATCTGCTTAGCAACATGTTAGCAACCACTTGGAACACCAAATCAACAGCCTAGCAACCAAATTCTGACACGAAATCATCCACCATCATGAAGCAGCGCTCGCAATGAACTGACTAGGCAGGACCTCCTGCTCTGAGAGACTCACACCGGTGGGTCACATGGTGTTAATTGATGGGTTGTGTGTTGTGTCTGCAGGTGTGCAGCTTGTTTTAAACGCTCAGGGGAAGCTGAACACCTACAGAGCCCTGTACCCCTTCACTGCCCGCAACGCTGATGAACTCACACTGGAGGCAGACTGTCTCATAGAGGTCTGAGTGCACACACCAGGGGTCCCACGGATCCCCCACAGAGATTCATAAAAACAGATTAAAATAGATATTAATAATTTATATTTATTTATTTACTTATTTATCTTATTTTTTGTAATACCATTAAAACTGAAGTGCTTGCTCTCAGGAGTACTACAGTAAAGTACTTCAGTGAAGTGATGAACCTCTGTTACACTAGAACGTTCCACCTCTGCTGACACACCCACTTTAACACTCAACCACTCTGAACGTTGTTCTCCTCTGACCCTTCAGGTGGACGAGTCTACGGTCAGGGAGCCCGGCTGGCTGTATGGAAGTTATGGAGGAAACAGTGGCTGGTTCCCAGAGAGCTATGCGGAGAAGATGAATAAAGATCAGGCAGACCCTCCAGCAGGTTACACCACAGCGCCCTCTGTTGACTACACCAGGTAAGCGTCTGTAGTATCCCATCCTTGTGCTGTTCATGGCTCACACAACCGACCACAAAAGACCACCTGTAGGCCCCTAACGGAGTCACCACGGCCCCCTGGAGGCCCATCAGTGTATTCAGTAAAGGTGTCGGTTCAAGTGAGACGTCCCTCACTCTTATCTTAGCCCCTCTCACCTAGCAACTTGGAGGACAGGTAGATGCCTGGAATTTATCACTGGTTCCCATTATTAACTATGTCCAGTAGAATAAATCATCTGCCATAATGTACAGATAGTGTATAATGTATAGATTATTGTTTTAGTGATGAGTGAATACAGTTATAGATTTATATGTTTTCATATTTTCCCTCCAGGATTCCCAGAGTGGATATAGAAGGTCCAACACCCACACACACTCCGGCGGTCACGCATTCACAGCATGCTCAGGTAGGTGTGTAGGAGGACTGCGATGCTGTATACATTGTGGTAAGGCTGGTCAGACTCGGTGTCCTATTGAACCAGTCACATACAGACACGCTGCAGTGGTCAGGTGTTCCAGTCACTTCCAAGGCCACAGGTGTATAAAACCAAGCACCTAGACATGCAGACGGCTCCTACAGACATCAGTGAGAGAATGGGTCACTCTCAGGAGCTCAGTGAATTCCAGCGTGGTACCGTGATAGGGTACCAGCTGTGTAACAAGTCCAGTCGTGGAATTCCCTCCCTACTAAATATTCCACAGTCCACTGTCAGTGGGATTAGAACACAGTGGGAGTGATTGGGAACATCAGCAGCTCGGCCATGAAGTGGTAAACCATGTACAGACAGAGCGGGGTCAGCGGATACTGAGGGTCATAGGTCACAGAGGTCACCAACTTCCTACTGAGTCCATCACTACAGACCTCCAAACGTCATGTGTCCTTCAGATCAGCTCAGGAACAGTGTGTAGAGCTTCATGGAATGGGTTCCCATGGCTGAGCAGCTGCATCCAAGCCTTACCTCACCAAGCGCAGTGCAGAGCGTGGAGTGCAGTGGTGTAAAGCTCCACCCCTGGACAGTGGAGATGTGTTCTGTGGAGTGACCAGTCATGCTTCACCGTCTGTTCCAACATGACTGCACACCAGTGCACAAAGCAAGCTCCATAAAGACATGGATGAGGGAGATTGGTGTGGAGGAACTGGACTGGCCTGCACAGAGTCCTGGCCTCAACCCAATAGAACAGCTTTGGCATGAGCCAGGGCTTCTGATCCAACATCAGTGTCTGACTTTACAAATGTGACTCTGGAATGATGGTCAAAGCTTCCCATGAGCACATTCCTAAACCTTGTGGAAAGCCTTCCCAGAGAGTTGAAGCTGTTACCGGTGCAGAGGGTGGGTGACATCATATTAAACCCTATGGATTATGGATTAAGAATGGGATGTCACTCAAGTTTATATATGTGTCAAGGCAGACGAGTGGGTTAAACATGCTCTTGCCGTGACACAGTATGCATGTTGTCGCAGTCGGAACCAAACCTCATGTCTCATAATTGTAGCCTTGTAAACTGTAACTGTACAGAACTTAATGTGTGAGGGAAGTGGGCTCCCTACATCTGTCCAGTGCCCACTAAATGACCAATGCACCGTTGCTTCTTTCTCCTCTTTCCATATAGACGAAGCAGCCCTAAGCTTGGGTCATGTGTACGTAGGTGCTGCCCTCACCAATCATAAGGCTGATGTGCTGTGTTGTCGCACCTACACAGCTTTAATAAAACCCTGTACCTCTGTTGTCACTCTGTGTGAAGAAACTAAGCTAACAACCAAGCGAAAGCTAACATATTCCAATTAACTGGAAGGCTAGCTTATTTGTCTCGTCTGTCATCCACCCATCCATCCGTCCACTCATTCCAAGGCCGGCCACAGCAGCTTTTCCGGGATGCAGCAGCGAAGTGAAATCTGTGTGTGTGTGTGTGTGTGTGTGTGTGTGTGTATGTGTGTGTATGTGTGTGTGTGTGTGTGTGTGTGTGTGTGTGCAGGCCGTAGCTCTTTGCGCTTGGACAGCTAACACCGAGAGCCACCTGGGCTTCTCTAAGGATGACGTCATCACGGTTCTGGAGCAGCAGGAAAACTGGTGGTACGGAGAACTTGGGGAAAACAGAGGCTGGTTCCCCAAAACCCACGTCTCCATGGTGACCAACAACAACACCTATACTGAGTAAACAAATCTCTCTCCTCCTCTCACCCGTCAGTGTATGTACACAATATATATAAAAGCTCTCCGGAATTAAAATGAGCCCCAGTGACTGAAACGTACCTAGTACCATGTACTAGGTACGTGATTGGATTGAGCATGGACTGGACGAGTTTCTGGATGTAGCCACATCAGTGTTCAGACACTCTTCCATCAAAACATTGGTCAGGTGGTTTTATCCACCGCTGGTAGACCCGCATGACCATACGCTTCCATACACCTGCAGATTCAGCTACTTCCTTCACACTATGGTCTTTGGCCACGCCCACATGCAGTCCCTCCTTTTAGCCAATCATTAACATCTGCTCTGGAGCGTTTTCCACACATGGAGCGAGACATTCCCTGCACTGTAGCACCTCTTCCCAATCTATGGATCCCGTCACTCACACCCTGCATGTATTTATAGACCCATCATCCGCGTACAGCAGCGCCATCTGCAGGAGCCTGAAGTTACTACCACCTTAAACACACAAAGTGACTTATTTTTTGTCCGCTGAGCTTATATATATATATATATTTATATATATTAAAAAAACAAAATAACAACATACCTTACTTTTAATGTGACCAGTCATTTTTGAAACACTTATTTTAATTTTAATTTTATTTTAATTTAAATTTTGTCCAAAACTAAAAAACAAGAAGAAATAAAGATACATAGACAGCGGTATATATATATATATATATATATATATATATATATGCCTTATTTTTGGAGTTTAGATTGTAATTTGCTGGTAAATATTTGAGTCTAAATTCTGAATGCCTAGATTTGAACCTCAAGCCGTTGTTTTCCGTAGGCCATTGTATTCCACTGTTGATGAACTAGACCTTCCTGACTCTGGTCTACTTGAAGGTGAGCAACCTGTTCATTTCAGTATCGAAAGCAATAACTGTACATGAGACTTATTCACGTCCACCAGTGCCTGATCAGTCTGTGCTGACTCGTGATCTGTGGTTTGTATTTTTATCCAATCAGAATACGTGGCTCTGTACACGTACGAGAGTCCGGAGTCAGGTGACCTGACGTTCCGGGCTGAGGACGTAATTTTGGTAATAGAGAAGGAAGGGGAGTGGTGGAAAGGCTGCATCGGTGACCAATCAGGACTCTTTCCTTCCAACTATGTTAAACCCAAAGACTCAGACGTATGTGGACACCATATTAAGTTTGTTTTTATTTACTACCATATGATTAATAAAACCTTTACATTTGCTTATCAGTTATTGTTTTAAGTACTGTATGTTTCAGAATTACTATAAATTACTTTGTAGCTTCTGTAAAGTCGTCAACAACTGCAATAGCATTCATACGTTTTCATGAGTATTAATACAGTATAGATAAGTACTAATAGGTACTAATAAATACTAATAACAGTAAGTGTTAATACAGCATTCAGTAACTACTTTATATGAATTCCCCATCAGCCTGTCAGATATTCCTTACACCTTTCAGCCAATCAATCAACCACATTTTCATTACCATTATTGGATAGTCTAATAGTTATTAGATAGTCTAATAGTCACTATTATTGGATAGTTACTGTTATCTTGTAGTCTGATAGTTGCCAGTATTGGAAAGTCTGATAGTTACCATTACCGGATAGTCTGATAATTGTCCTTATCGAATAGTCTGATATTTCCATTATCGGATAGTCTAATAGTTACTGTTATCGAATAGTCTGATAGTTGCTATTATTGGATAATCTGATAGTTATTGGATAGTCTGATATTTTCCATTATCGGATAGTCTGATAGTTACTGTTATCAAATAGTCTGCTAGTTGGCATTATTGCAAAGTCTGATAGATGCCATTATCAAATAATCTGATAGTTGCCATTATTAGATAGTCTGATAGTTACTGTTATCAAATAGTCTGATAGTTGCCGTTATCGAATAGTCTGATAGTTGCCATTATCAGATAGTCTGATAGTTACTGTTATCAAATAGCCTGATAGTTGCCATTATCGAAGTCTGATAATTGCCATTATCGGATAGTCTGATAGTTATTGGATAGTCTGATATTTTCCATTATCGGATAGTCTGATATTTTCCATTATCGGATAGTCTGATAGTTACTGTTATCAAATAGCCTGATAGTTGCCATTATCGGATAGTCTGATAGTTATTGGATAGTCTGATAGTCACTATTATTGGATAGTCTGATAGTTTGGACCAATTGGATGCTCAGGTTGAGTATAAGGATCTAAAGCATTGTGTTGCTCTGTGAGACTGCCAAATCTACCAGATTAGTTTCAGACCAGGTTGAGTTCAGACAGTTTTTTTTCAGGCTTGTAATTGGAGATCAATTTCAAATTCAAAAATAAGATTCCGATTGGGTCAGGCATGAACAACATGAGCCTGCTAACTGGCTTCTCGTGAAACCAGTTGAGTGTATGGTACTAATACAGTGTGTTGTCTTTCAGACTGCCAAATCCGGTGCGTCCGTTAAAAAGCCAGGTGAGTTGATGAAGACTGTACGGAACAGTCCACCCAGACTGGGAAGAAGCGAGCGTGACCTGTAACTCTTCCTCCTTCCTTTCAGAGATCGCCCAGGTAACAGCAGCATTCATTGCCACAACAGCCGAACAGCTGAGCCTGACCCCAGGTCAGCTGATCCTGGTTCTGCATAAAAACTCCTGTGGCTGGTGGCTGGGAGAACGCCAGGTCAGCGTCATGGTTACATCACTTTCACCAGCTTACAGATATAACTGATCAGTGATGCTGGGAAATAATGAAAGCCTGTATATAATAATGAAAGCCCAGAGTGAGTGCTTCATGTGTCTGTGTACTATAGGCTCGCGGGAAGAAGCGCCAGAAGGGATGGTTCCACTCCTCAAACATCAAACTGCTGGAGCCCAACAGTGGCAAAACCACTCCTGCTCCCCAACCACGTATGTCATGCATACATGCGAACTGGAGCTTGAGATATTTGTCTCAGACTGTGAGTTCAGTAATAATGTTCTGGCCTGGGTTTGGTTTGGACTCCGCGTCCGGTTTTGGGCCAGTCCAGTCCACAATCCTCCAACAGGTGTAGTCCCTGGACCGACGCCTATATATCCGCTTTCCGGGATAAGCGATTTCAAATGTTCACTCGCCAACAGTATTATGTGTGCCACTGGCTCACGCCCATGCCTCACATTTCATTGGTTTACCAAGGTCATGTGACATTGTGACCGCAGGGCAGCTCTCTAAATGCTAGTCAGTTGGTAAGCTCCCACCTGACTGGCAAACGTCATCCATTCCACCCTATTAGATGAGTAAAGCATCATTGATGGGTTATGTAGGTTAGGTTATGATTTGAATTCTGTTCTAGTACCGTGTCCGCCCCCCATTATGATGTCCTCCTTTTTGGAGGTTCTGAAAGTGGCCACCCTAGTTGTGATCCTGGGGGTATGTGGTGTTGAATGGGTGCAGCACTGGAAGCTCCAGGTTATGAAAGGGCGGAGGTACTGACGTATGTGACTTGTTAAGGGATAGATTCATTAGCTCTATGCATTTGCTCACTGGTCTTGGTTTTGGGCTGGCAGTTGGGTCAGCATTGGGCCTTTTACCCCTAGATTTGAGGCCATCAGTTGGGTCTGGTTTGCACTCAGACCTTGTTGAATTGTCCTCAGGACAAGGTCGGGCTCAAAACGTGGATTGGGATTAGGTCGGACTCAGACAGAATTTCGTTAGGCTCAGGTCTGATTCAGATTGAAAGCTTGATGATTCTGATCAGGTTGAGTTGATGCAGAATTTGGTCAGGCTTGTGTCTGGTTCATACCCAGAACTTGGCGATTCAGTTCACGTCTGGTGCAGACAGACTGCTGTCTGGGTGGGATTGGGTTCGGAAGGCTCAGATCAGTTTCCGACTCAAAACTTAGTTTATAGTTATTGAATCAAGTTGGTTTTAGACAGACCCCGTGTAGGGCCAGAATCCAAACATTATTATTTGGATTGGTTTGAATCCAGACACTTTATCGGATAGTCTGATAGTTATTAGATAGTTTGATATTCACTACTGTTGAAAAGTCTGATATTTACTGTTATTGCATAGTCTGATAGTTATCATTATTGGATAGTCTGATGGTTGCCACTATCGAATAGTCTTATAGTTGTCATTATTGTGTAGTCTGATAATTATTAGATAGTCTAATAGTAACTATTATTGGATAGTCAGATAGTTACTGTTATTGGATAATCTGATGTGTAGTCTGATCATTATCAGATAGTCTGGTAGTTATCATTATTGGATAGTCTAAAAATTGCCATTATCGGATACTCTGACAGACACCGTGTAGGGCCAGAATCCAAACATTATTATTTGGATTGGTTTGAATCCAGACACAGTTTTGTCAGGGTCAGTTTTAAACTCAAAAACAAGATTCTGATTGGGTCGGATTTGTACAGAACTTGTTTGGGTCTGGTTTGGTGTCCAGTTGCCACCTGCTGGCTAGATTCCTCTACTACATGATGCATCCAAGCTGGGAGGAAGAATTCCTAACACATGCTTCCTAAAGGAACACGAAGGTCCATGTCATCTTTTCAAATGACCACTAATGGAATGCCATTGGGCAGCTCAACACGCTCAGAGGAGAGCACTTAGCAACACAATCATTCTCCATTACCATACTGTTGTATTCTGATTTAGGCTGAGCCCACATTGTTTCTCCCTCCCTCTCTCTCTCTCTCTCTCTCTCTCTCTCTCTTTTTTCTTTGTTGCTCTCTTCTTCCTCCCCCTCTTTCTCTCCCTCTCTCTCTCTCTCTCTCTCTAGTGTGTCAGGTCATTGCCATGTATGACTACAAAGCAGCCAACGAGGATGAGATGAGCTTCCTCAAAGGTCAGCTGATTAATGTCCTCAACAAGGACGACTCCGATTGGTGGAAAGGAGAGCTCAACGGGGTCACGGGGCTTTTTCCGACCAACTACGTGAAAATGACCACAGAGTCCGATCCCAGTCAGCAATGTGAGTTCTCATGGATCTTCCTTCTTTACAACTTGATGTCTTTGTGGTGTACATACTGGGGCAGCCAGCGACTGAACGCATCTGGTCATTTTCTAAGTAAGGCTACGTTCACACAGAATCCAATTTTCTTATTAAGCTGTCTTTTAAATGCGGCCTGTCTCCAAAAGGTCCACTCCAGCATCACAGGAGTGAGCGTAAAGTTTCTATGACCCACCCCTGAGCTCATCACCGAGAACATGTTCTGTAAAAAGGGCGTGTTTTCTTTTTCCTTTGGTTTAAACGCTGCTCTCAGGCTTTTTTGCCTTTGATGCCGCAGCCGCGTTCGTGCCGCGTTCACCCATTTCTTTAAAGAACTCTTTGAACACGGAGCAGTTTGAGAAGAGCTTTCATGTTTTTGTCCAGAACCATCAGCTGGAACGTTTTACGAGGCCTCAGCAGGTTGACATTCTGATGAATGTGGAGCTGGACTGGCATAAAAGTCACGCAAATTCCAGCCTGGCACTGTCTCATATCGGATATGTATCGGATTTCGGTACCACATATGAAAACACATCCTCCACAGAAACCACACTTCTTTAATCAATCAATCAATCAATCAATCAATCAATCGGTCAGTCAACATTAAGTAAAGTACATTGAGCATGACCCTAATTTTTTATGGAGCTGAGCGTTGACAGTAAACAGGGATTGATTAAGAAAAAATCTATAGAAAAAATATTATACAATATTTCATATTTAATGCACAATGACTGAATTTAGCATATTCATACAGCAAAACTAGCATACATAAAATGTGGCCTGAAATGTTTACCCCCATTTGTGACCCTCTTCTTACGTCACTGGGACTGCTATTGGTTCTAACTGCCAGAATGGCCTCTTCCCTCTAGCCAAATTAGTTTTATATATATATGTATATATATATATATATACACATATATATATTGGACAATGAAACTGAAACACCTGTCATTTTAGTGTGGGAGGTCTCATGGCTAAATTGGACCAGCCTGGTGGCCAACCTTCATTAATTGCACATTGCACCAGTAAGAGCAGAGTGTGAAGGTTCAGTTAGCAGGTAAGAGCACAGTTCTGCTCAAAATACTGCAATGCACACAGCATTATGGGTGACATACCAGAGTTCAAAAGAGGACAGATTGTTGGTGCACGTCTTGCTGGCACATCTGTGACCAAGACAGCAAGTCTTTGTGATGTATCAGGAGCCACGGTATCCAGGGTAATGTCAGCATACCACCAAGAAGGACGAACCTCCACCAGCATCACGTAGTGACCTGGCCACTATCCTGCAAGGAGAATGGCTTAAACTCCCTCTGACCACTGTGCAGGACGCAGTATATGTCATTCCCAAGACCAACTGACGCTGTATTGGCCGCAAAAGGAAACCCTACACCATACTAATAAATGACTGTGGTCTAAAACCAGGTGTTTCAGTTTCATTCTCCAACCCCTGTAGATATATATATATAGTCTGATTGCACATGTGCTGGCTATACAATACAGCTATTGGACATTAACAAGCTCTCGATGGATAATTGAGATGCTATACATCATAGTCACAGAGTGACGATCTTTAATGAGTAGCAATAGCAGAGCACTGTGTTTGGTACGGTCTATTCGTCAAGCTCCGCCCTTTATATCTACATACACTATACTGCCAAAAGTATTCGCTTGTCTACTTTCACGTGCATCCGATTGCCAGACGGAGAAGGGTGATTGGTCACTCCAGAGAACACGTCTCCACTACTCTAGAGTCCAGTGGCAGGGATGTAAGGCTTGGAAGCAGCAGCTCGGCCATGGAAACCCATCCCATGAAGCTCTACACACCGTTCCTGAGCTGATCTGAAGGCCACATGAAGTTTGGAGGTGATGGACTCTACAGAGAGTCTCAGAGAGTTGGGGACCTCTGCGCACTATGCCCCTCAGCATCCCCTGACCCCCTGGTTTTATACACCTGTGGCCATGGAAGTGATTGGAACACCTGAATTCAATGATTTGAGTGGGTGAGTGAATACTTTTGGCAATAATGGTGTAGGAGGGGCTCGTCTTCCAGCAGAGGCTGCCACCGCCATGTTTCTACAGCAGCTCAGAACAGACAACTCACACACTCGCCTATAGGGAGTGCTGTTTTGGCTTTGAAGGATTAGCTTGAATTGGGCGTCACTACAGCACCAATAGGAAGACACAGGAAGACTGTCCCACCATAGGACATACGAAGGGGGCTGTTTGGGGCTCCTCATCTAAACATGAAGTACCAACCTATGCCTCCCTTTCTCTCAGTACTGACGGATCCCTTCTCTTCACTGTCTCTCATGGCCGCACTCATCCACTCCCCTCACCCCTTCCCTTTCCTGTCGTTCGCCTCATCTGTGCTTTATTTCAGGAACTGTAGCCCTGGCCCCTCTTCTTCTTTCTCCCTCCTCCACCTCCAATCAGAGAGCACCTCGGCTCCGGGAAGCGGCAGACGAGACTCCGCCCCCTCACTAACTCTTTCTGGATCCGGCCCCTCCCCCCTTTTTTGAAACTATTTCCTATTGGACCTTTCTTTCTCTCTGTTTTCCCCCCCCTTTGCTTGCCGTTTGTAACAGGAATTAACAGGGACATGAAATAGCGGTAGCGGCTGGTAGAGACTGCTCTAAGGCAGGCTCGTTCTGAAGTTTGGAATGGAGGAACGAAGATGCCCTTTAATGCCCTTCACAGTGGGCAGCGTGGACTGAGCAGAGAGGGGCTGTTTCATGTATGTGTGTGCATTAAAGGAACGGTGGGGCAAACACAACCACATTACACCGTTATCCATTTAGCCCAGATCGGACGAGGCCCAACTTTTTTGGGCTTGAGGTGAAGAGAAAAGACTACACAGTCATTAACATACCTGTGTGTGCAGGGATTTGAACCCTGGTCAGCGTGTTTAGGCATCAGTCAGTCAAAGAGAGGTGAGCAGTATCATTCAGAGTGGTTAAACCCATATGAGCCCATGATGGCGTATGTGTCTCACCCCCCTAAAGGCTCTGGACAGTTTCCTATACAGCTTTATCCTTCACTTGAACTCATGGAGTCCCTAAGTGACCTATACCGCGTGACCTCAAAGGGGAGTTCCACCACTGTCCACCAAAACGTCTGCACAGTTGACTTATTGATTTGGGGGATTATTGATTTGGGGGACTATTGATTTGGAGGACTTTTGATTTGGGGTGACATTGATGGGGGACTGATTTGGGTGACACCTTGATTTGGGGATATTGATTGGACTAGACTTTTATAAAAAGATTTGGGTGGGACTATTGATTTTGGGGGTTGATTTGTGGGATCATTTGGGTGACTATTGATTTGGGGGGTTATTGATTTGGGGGACTAGTGAGTTGGGGGACTTTTGATTTGGGTGACTGTTGATGTGGGTGACGTTTGATTTGGGTGACTTTTGATTTGGGTGACTATTGATTTGGGTGACTTTTGATTTGGGTGACTATTGATTTGGGGGGTTATTGATTTGGGTGACTATTGATTTGGGGGGTTATTGATTTGGGTGACTATTGATTTGGGTGACTTTTGATTTGGGTGACTGTTGATTTGGGTGACTTTTGATTTGGGTGACTATTGATTTGGGGGGTTATTGATTTGGGTGACTATTGATTTGGGTGACTTTTGATTTGGGTGACTGTTGATTTGGGGGATCATTGATTTGGGGGACTATTGATTTGGCTGACTGTTGATTTGGGTGACTGTTGATTTGGGAGGTTATTGATTTGGGTGACTATTGATTTAAGTGACTATTGATTTGGGTGAATGTGGATTTAGGTGACTATTGACTGCACATGATGATTCAACACGTACCTGCAACAACAAATGCAGACTTTACGTGTTTTATCAAAAAGATTTTGGGTGGATGACTATGTATTTGTCGTGGTGACTATTGATTTGGGGCGCACTTTTTGATTTACAAGGCGTGACCTGTTGATTTGGGGGATCATTGATTTGGGGGGACTGTTGATTTGGGGTGACTATTGACTGTACAAGGTCACCACCACCTGGACAGCGACCCATGAACAGAAGCATTTACAGAAATCATTTAGGGGGTTATTGATTCATAGCCGTGATTTGCCGATTGGGGAACAACCTGTAAAACAAACTGACAGTAGCCGTTTACTAGTATTTACAGAAAGTATTGCGTAACTGATTTGGGGCACTTTTCTCTTTGGCTAGAACTAATTGTCTTGCGTTTGAAAATGTTCATTTGGGTGGACTATATGGCTCTTACAGGATTCACCATCTGAGTTACAACACATTCCGTAACGTTACATATTTACAGAACGAATTTGGTTGACTTTTTATTCTGGGTTCCTTAGGGTAATTGTCTTCAGAGTGACCATTAATTTGGGTGACTGGCTTGGACTCGACTACAGTTCGCGCACCTGTGTAACAAACTGACATCGGGCTATTTCACAGAAATGATTTGGGGTGACTATTTACCTCTGCTGTTTGTTAAAGCCCTAACATTAGCCTCTTAGCAATCAGTTCAAAACCCGATTATGGTTACCAAACACATCTTGACTGTTTATATATCTGAGGGTAAGTGGAAATAAGTGTTGCTAAATCATTTTTTTTTCATCTGCAAACAATGTAAATGTGTGCATGTGCCTGCAGGTGCGTGTATGTGCCTGCAGGTGTGTGTGTGTGTGTTTGCATGTCTGCAGCGCTCGTTGCGTTTGTGTGCTGGTAGCGTGTGTATTTGCCTGCAGGTGTTGTTAAGTGTATTGACCTGCAGGTTGTGGTAGCGTGCCTCAGCAGGTGTGTGTTTGCCTGTATGTGTGTGCCCAGTGTGTGCCTGGAGGTGTGTGTGTGTCTGTGGCTGCAGGTACCTGTGTGTAGTGTTTTGTGTCTGCAGGCGTGCGTGTGTGCCTGCAGGTGTGTATGTGCCTGCAGGTGTGTGTGTTGCCTAGCAGTGTGTGTATGTGCCTGCAGGCGTGTGTGTGTCCCTGCAAGGTGTGTGTGTGTATATGTGTGTGTGTGTGCTTGCAGGTGTGTGTGTGTGTGACTGCAGGTGTGTGTGTGTGTCTGAAGGAGTGCATGTGAGCCTGAAGGTGTGTATGTGCATGAATGAGTTTTTATGAGTGCAGGAGTGTGTGTGTGTTTGTACTTGCAGGTGTACCTTACTGTCTGTGTGCCTGCATGTGTGTGTGTGTATGTACTCGCAGGTGTGTGTGTGCCTGCAGGTGTGTGTGTGTGTGTCTGCATGTGTGTGTTTGTGCCTGCAGGTGTGTGTGTGTGTCTGCAGGTGTGTGTGTGCCTGCAGGTGTGTGTATGTGTGCATGCAGGTGTGTGCCTGCAGGTGTGTGTGTGTGCCTGCAGGTGTGTGTGTGTGTGCCTGCAGGTATGTGGGTGTGTGTGTGTATGTGCCTGCAGGTGTGTGTGTATGTGTGGGTGTGTGTGTGCCTGCAGGTGTGTGTGTATGTGTGTGTGTCTGCAGGTGTGTGTGTGCCTGCAGGTGTGTGTGTGTGTGTGTGTGTGTGCCTGCAGGTGTGTGTGTGTTTTTGCGGGTGTGTGCCTGTAGGTGTGTGTGTGTGTGTGTGTTTGTGTTCCTGCAGGTATGTGTGTGTGTGTGTGTTTGTTATCCTGCAGGTATGTGTGTGTGTGTGTGTGTGTGCCTGCAGGTGTGTGTGTGCGCAAGTCCATGTACTACACCAGCATACCCTGCGTCCTCACTCAGCCTGTTTAGACGATGAGTTGTCGGCTTCTTCCTGTTGAAATGTAGCACCTGAAGCACTTGAGCAGTCGCTATGCAAACAGCTAACGGCCCCACCAGGCTTTCCATGTGTTCTAACAGACCTTACAGTCCAGCTTTGCGGTGTTTTTATATGGAGATTTTGCTGTGGAAAAGCACACGCACACCGAGTGTTTGAAGACGAATAAAGAAATAAAGTTTTTAACTGGGAGATTCTGTGTGCTCTGTGGTCTTGACCTGATCTGGATACAAACATATGCATTAAGTACAAGTTATTCACTTTATTAACAGCATCAAAACAATTAAAAAACTTAAAATTAAGAATAAAATTGAACATTTTCAGCTAATTCCAAACACAGTCAGGGATCAGGCTGATCAGACTGTCCTGAGAACACCAGCAGCTCCTATGTTGGACGTGTCTGTCTCCTTTCCTCACCGAAGGGGCTTCTTGAACAGCTCCACCTCCTTTCAGACCTCCTCAGGTGTCTTCTCGCAGTGGAAGAAGGATGGACAGAAGCACCTGATGCGATGTTCTCCAGACCTGAAGCAGGCGAGGAGCTGGATGATCTCCTCTCTCTTTAATGATGAAAGCTTTAGGTGCTGTTTAATTGATCTGATGCAGGTGCAGGGTTGGGGTGGGCCTACCAGGTCTTCCAGTTGGTTTGTTATGAGCCCATGTTCTCCTGATGAATGAATAACTTGTACTTAATGTCTCTTTTGACTGGAAATGGAAGCAAGGTTGGTCTCTGACTTTGACACAGTACTGTACGTACTCAACCTGAAGTGTGTGTGTGTGTGCCCACGCCATGTATGTGTTTGTTGGTGTGTGTGTGTGTAGGGTGTGCAGACTGCTGAGTTTAGACTCCATGAGCTCAGAGGGAGAGGAAGCGGCAGGGGCTACATCCACGAGCTCCATTCACACAGAACTTCACAAGAACACTACCTACCACAGGACCTGGAGGCTGTGCTGGAGGTACACCAGCACACATGCATGCCTCTTCTGCATGTTTGACTGATTGCTTAGCCTGAATATGATGGCTACTGCAGGATGAGCGCTGCTGTTACGAGGATTATGCGGAGTTAGTATAAAATACCTGTGGGGTGTGAGGGACGGGATCCATAGATTGCGGAGCGAGCGTCCTACAATGCAGTGAAATGTCTCATCCCATGTGATGGAAATCGGATGCTACCAGAGCCAGATGTTAATGATTGGGTAAAGGGGCGGACCTAAACAAAGGGGGGGGGCGACTGCATCCAGGTCGTGCGTGGCCAAAGACCAAAAGTGTGAAGGAAGTAGTCTAGACTAGCCCTAAGTATAGTCTACAAAAGAAAAATAATAACAAAAAATAAACACACAAGCAGCAGTGGAGAAATCCCAGTCTACAGGGGAATTCTTACTTGGAATCGCTGCCAGCGCAAGGCAAGTCCAAACCAAATCTGGCCCATATAGACTGAAACCGACGTAACGACGGAAACGAGAGAGTCGTCACCCGGACGCACACCGTTAAGCATCCACCACTGAGGCAGCACGATTAACAGCTGTGTATGGATTTGGCATGCGGTATGGATGGGAGTTTTAGGTGTAGCCCGTCAATGTTATCAGGAACTCTTTAGCTACAAAGGCACCATCATCCTCAATCCTGTTTCAGATGAATTAAACGTAATAGCATGGTTACTCTTGATTTCCATCGTACATCCATAAATGGAGGACCTGTCCAATAGACTCTCCTGCTGATTAATGATCATAGCTCTCCCCCCATTGAGGACGGCTTTGGGATTTTTAATCATATGGGCCCCCCCACACTAGAAATGATCGCCTTTGTGAAACTCAGTCTCATTATGCCCATTCCTCACCGCATGGGTGTTCTAAAGCAGCCATGGCCTGGAGTCGGCGACGGACTTGACTGAGCGGGACTGACTCGAGGGGGGTGATACTCTCGTCAACTGGAGGGAAACTAGATTATAGCTGCAACACCAAACTGCTCAAGTGAGTCACAATGCAGCCCAACACCCAACAACAACAACCAACAGCTGTGGAGACAGCCTAAACCTGAATTCCACAAATATATCTTTGATGCTAGCCACAGTATTATTAATTCTCCACCTTTAGCAATCTACCACTTCTCTATCAATAGAACAGCTCGCACCCAGAAGGAGGTCTTTGTGGGCAGTGCAGGGGTGTGTACAAGGAAGGAAGATAAAGGTGACCCAGGATCAATAACTGATGATGTAATTTAGGGACTGATATCGATACAATATTTATGAGCCCTACACATACAGAAGTCTGTCTCTCAGTATGCGTCGCGGCCGCCATCTGCAGCCATGTATGCTAACCCAACACGCCAAGACGTCCTCGCGTATGGAGCTGATAGAGAGTTCCTATGGTTGTCCTGTGTCACTTGTGATATATCCCATCACCATGCAGCTTGAACATCCCCACACATGTTCTCTGCCATATGGTGACGGCTAGGGGAGGAGGTGAGGCCGGGGGGGAACACCAGCCAGTCTCAAAACCGCTCCATCGGTGTGTGTGTGTGTAAGTGTGGTGGTGTGATGATGTATGGTGTGTGGTGCTGGTGTGTGTATGTATGGTGTTATGTGTGTGTAGCTGTGTGCATGCCAGTGTGTGTGTCGTGTATGTGTGTGTGTGTGTTGTGTGTGTGTGGTGTTGGTTGTGTGTGGCGCGCGTGTGTGTGTGTGTTTCTAGAGCTTTGCCCGATTTGTGCGTAAGAAAGACAGCAGGTGAGAGGATGCGATGTGCAGAATGATTGGTGACATCCTCTCCTCGGAGCTTGCGCCACATCGCAGGCCTACATTCCGACTTCTGCCCAGCTGCCAGCTCAATGCCGGCCTGCCCTGCTCGTTATTTTATACACCCTGCCAGCAGAAAACAGATGCAGTCCGGCCGACTTCAAAGCTTCTTCTTAAAAGGTTCCAGTACAGAGCCTCTTACAATGAACACCCAGCCTTTTCACAAACGCACCGGTCCTCCAGGGACCACAGTGTAACCTTCAGCTGATCTCACGTATCCATAGCCCACCTCTGTTCCCAGCACTGGGAAACCCGAGGTGTCCTAGCAACCAGCTACAGAGTTCCATTTTCGCAAAAAAAAACCAACAACACAGTATGCACAGCACTAACCTGATTTAATTATAGCCAGTTACCTTGTATGACCAGATAAAAGAGCAAAACCTGCAAGACAACCATTGTAGACAACACAGCTAACTACACCTGAAAGCACCCTAAGCAGCCACCTTGCGACCACCAAAGAACAACCACTAGAGCTGTATGGAATAGCAACGCATTAGACATCCACCCTAGAGAAATACCAGGGATATCATAGCAACCTACCTGGTCAGATACCAAAGGTAGTAATATAGCAGCCTCAACTAAAATAGCCAATACCCATTCAATAAAAATCCATAGTAGTGGCCATTAGCTGCCATATTAGGAAATACCAGCATACCAGCTGCACTGTAGCCGACCCAAACACAATGTAAGTGACTAAGCATCACCAAAAGCGATAGCCATAGCAATCACCTATCAGCATCTCCTAACAAACAGTCTGCAATTCCATGTGCAAAAATGCATTCTATTCTAGTAGGTCATCTATATAAAATCTCTAATTTAAGATGATTATATTGATATAAATTCTTAAGTTTACTAACATTTCTTAACATTCTAAGCCATTTCAAAAAATTTTTGTGCAGCCCAAATTTGTCACCTATATTAGCACATAATTTAGCAATATTCTAAAAGAGAAGCCATATCCTGAAATAAGCCAATTATTTGCCAAATAAAGTGAGAAAGTTTGAGCCGCATACCAGGGTCACTTATGTGAGCAAAATATCCCTGCGAAAATTAGTTCAATAATCTTAATCCCAGGCCTTCAGGACGTGGACGCGTGACAACAAGCCCGAACTGGATTCATTTGTTGTCCCACCTAGACGAAAGTGGACTTGCATGTAGCGTGACAACAAGCCCAGCACGGATTCATTTGTTGTCTCCACCTAGACGAAGTGTGACTTGTCATTTGTGACTTGCACCGTTAGTCTTTAGCGACGCTCTGATGTGCGTGTTAAGCGTCAGACTTGCTGCTACATGTCGGTCCTGCGCCATGCCCAGCTGTCTGCCAGTGGTGCTGGCACTCAGCCGAGAATTATAATGAGAAAACTATAAGAGCGTAATAGAGACTAGATTGCTCAATTTACGCCCCAGCCGACCATCATTTTTTTGCATTGACCTACCTGTAGCAATGCACATCCTACACAACCACCCGGAATACCAGAGAAAACCAACTAACAACTTAGCTGGCCAGCCGTATAGCCACCGTGAAAATTTCCTACAGGTTGCAGATTCCTCATTTCCTACAAACTTAGGAATTAAAATCTTTCTTATAAACTATTATATAGTAGATATAGATTAGATCTAGATTCAACTTTATTGTCATTAGTGCAGAGTGTACAGCAGTTACAAAGCTCAATGAAATGCCCAGTTAGCATCCAACCAGAAGGGTGCAGAAATACATTATTATTCACTAACCATAAAGTGACCAAAACAGAATGATTGACAATTGAAAGATTTTTGTACATGTGAGTGGTAGGCTATAAATAAATATATAGAATGTATGTGTGCACAGAATGTGGGATAAGGGGTGGTATATAGAAATAGAATACAATTTTACTATAGATATATACAGTAAGGAGTGGAATGCAAGATTGCACAGAGCAGCATATGATGAGCAAGTTGTAACAGTGTAAGCAATAACTACAGGTATAAATAGTGCAATATGAACAGAATTGCGAAACTATAAATAGAACAGTACAGGTTATGAAATTAAAAAAAAGATGTGCAAAATGAGTAGTGCAAAGTGACAGTACAGTGCCAGTGAGTGCCAATAATGTGGACTAAAGTGACGGCGTGTGGAGTTCAGCAGGTCACAGCCTCAGGGAAGAAGCTCTTCCTGAGTCTGTTGGTGCGGGAGCGAAGGCTTCCTGTAGCGCCTGCCCCGGATGGAAGGAGGGTAAAAAAAGTTCGTGGTTAGGGTGATTAAGGGTCCTTGATGATGCTTCTCGCCCTGCCTCAGGCAGCGCTTCTTATAGACGGACTCAATGGTGGGTAAAAACTGCGTGCCTGTGATGCGCTGGGCAGTTTTCACACCCTCTGAAGCGCTTTACGGTCCCGATGCCGAGCAGCTGCCGTACCACACTGAGATGCAGTTTGTGAGATGCTCTCAATGGTACAGCGGTAGAAGTCCACAACAGTATCCTGGGACACAGTGTGAGCTTTCGTCTTCTAAGGCTCCGTAAGAAGTAAAGACGCTGCTGCGCCCTTTTTGACCATGGTGGAGGAGTTCAGTGACCAGGTGAGATCCTCCGAAATGTGGACGCCCAAGGAACTTGAAGTTGGACACACATTCTACCTCAGCTCCGCTGATGTGGATTGGAGTGTGTGTGCCTGGTTCCTTGACTTCCTAAAGTCCACAATGACCTCTTTTGTTTAGGGATTTTCTGGGTGTTGAGTACCAGGTTATTGTCCATCGCACACACGCAGCCAGGTGCTGCACCTCGTCCCTGTAGGCCGTCTCATCGTCACCTCGGATCAGACCTATCACCGTGGTGTCATCCGCAAACTTGATTATGGAGTTAGAGCCATAAACAGGAACACAGTCATAGGTGAACAGGGAGTTTGACAGGAGGGGGCTCAGAACGCAGCCCTTGTGGTACGCCAGTGTTCAGAGTAATAGTGGCTCATGAGAAGAGTTTTGTCTAGCTTAACAGACTGGGGTCTGTCAGTCAGAAAGTCCAGAATCATTGCATAGAGATGTGCTGACACCAAGCTGAAGCTAAGCTTGGAAATCAGCTTGGAGGGGATCACAGTGGTTAAATGCTGAACTAAAGTCGATGAACAGCATTCTGACATAATGAGTTTTGGCAGTCCCAGGTGGGACAGGACAGTGTGAAGCGCCGCAGAGATGGCATCTTCAGTTGACCTGTTCCGACGGTAGGCAAAACTGGTGTAAGTCCAATGCCAGCAAGCAGGCAGACATGATTTCACATGAGAAGAGAAACCTAGTCTTTCGAAGCACTTGGGAGATGATGGGGGTTTAGGGCAACGGGGGCGGAAAATCATTCAGGGTAGAAGCAGTAGGGTGTTTCGGCACTGGCACAATGGTGGCAGTCTTAAAGATAGTTTGGTATACGACCGCCTGGTGCCAGCGACAGGTTGAAAATGTGTCTTGTGAAGACCCCAGCCAGCTGCTCAGCACAAGCTTTAAAGCACACGGCCCCGGTAATCTACCTCATCTGGACCTGCGGCCTTGCGAGCACTCACCCTGCGCAGAGTGTGGCAGACGTCAGTGGTGGAGAGAGTGAGTGGCTGCTCACCTGGTGGTAGGTCCATCCATTGGAGAAGATCACCTTATTCCCTCTGTCGAAGCGAGCATAAAAATGGTTTAGCTCATCAGACAGTGAGGTGCACCGTTGGTGTGGGGAGCAGTGCTCGACGGCTTGTAGTCAGTTATTGTGCGTATGCCTTGCCACATACGCCGAGGGTCAGAGGAGTTGAAGTGCTCTTCAATCCGCTGTTTGTAGCAGTGTTTAGCCTTGGAGATGCCTCTTCTGAGGTTGGCTCTGGCTAGGTTGTAAGCCTCTTGGTCACCAGATCTGTAGGCAGAATCTCTTGCTTTAAGCAGAAGGCGAACCTCTCTGTTCATCCAAGGCTTCTGATTTGGGAAGATTTTTATTGTTTTGTGGGTCGTCACTCTGTCCACACAGCTGTTAATATGTTTCAGGACAGAGTTTGTGTAAATGTCAATGTTTGTGTGTGAGTCCGTGGTGGCCTGGGCTGCAAATACGCTCCAATCAGTGTGCTGGAGCTGATGCTGAAGGGATGAATCGGCCTCTTCCTTCCAGATCTTGACAGACCTTGTTGTGGGTCTCACACGTTTGATGACTGGAGTGTATGTGGGGAGCAGGAACAAAGAAAGGTGGTCAGATTGTCCCAGGTGGGGTAGTGGTGTAGCTCTGTAGGCATCAGCCACACTGGTGTAAACATGATCCAAAGTTTTTTTTCCCCTTGTTGTGCAGGAGACATTCTGGTAAAACTTTGGAAGTCCAGATCTCAGATTGGAGTGGTTAAAGTCCCCAGCGACAATAAAGGCTCCGTCCGGGTGCTTCGTTTGCAGTTTGCTTATAGCAGCACAAAGGTCTTTCATAGCCACATTAGCATTAGCATCCGGAGGAACATAAAACTGCAGCAACAAATGACGCAAGTAAGCCTCACGTGGGGATGTAGAAAAGGTCTGCACTTAATAATCAGGAACTCCAGATCAGCGGAGCAGTGGGGTTGTCAACAACGACAGAGTCCGTGCACCATGTTTTGGTTTACATAAATGCAAACACCACCGCCGCGGCTTTTTTCCAGAAGCTATGGCTGACCTGTCGGCTCTGAAGACAGTGCGACCTTCCAGTTCCACCACCACGCTGTTAGCAACATCGCTGCTAAGCCATGTTTCCGAAAAAATCATGAGATTGCAGTCCATGAGCCTTCTCTGTGTGAGGATCCAGATCTTTAGTTCGTCCAACTTGTTCACCAACGACCGAACATTGGCGAGGAAAATGCTAGGTAGCGCCAGCCGAAACGGATTTTGCCTTAGCTTCGCCCGCCGCCCTCCGCGCTTGCCCCGTCTTTGTTTACGGTCACGTCGCCGGCGCCGGGTACTTCCGGTCGGAATGAATGGCTCGGCTAGACTCGGTGTCCTGGTTAGCTCTGGAGGTAGCTCGTCGAAGTTGAAAGGATGATCCAGAACGATGTTTTTGCAGTGGTGAAAGATCTCAAGCAGTGTTTGTCGGTTGTATCTTTGGTTTTCGCACGAGTGATTCGAGCGTGAAACCCATTACAGGGAATAATAATTTTTGAAGTAAATAACCAGTATTTTGCTAAAACTGGAGAGAAGCCGAGCCTCGCGTTGTACTCGCGCCGCCATCTTGGATATATATATGATCAAAATACTGGTAGCATTTCGTCGCTGTCTAAAGAAAAACATGTATCTCCATTTTATTCATTTTTACATTTATGCTTCGTTTGACACCATGACATGAGCTCTGCTGAATTTACCCTGTGTTCGGACAATTCATATGAGTCTTAACATGAATAATGGACCAACAGAAATTGCCCAACTGCTTGCAAGACGTCTGGTTCCATTGACTTCCATTCAAATTAAGCAAGGCTTTTGTCCTCTCCTGTAAAGTTGCCATTTTGGAGATACCTGTTTTTCTTTGGACAGCGACAGTATGTCTTAACATGTATTCTGTCATTGTGTTCTAGATATGGGGTCAGAATGGGTTCTATGTGGTACAGAACATGCTGACAAAGCATTAGAACTGTTAAATGGCTTTATAACAGTGTTTAAAACTAGCTGGTCTGGTCTTGTGCACTAGCCAATCACATCGCCAGTCTGTAAATGAGGTCCCATGTTCACAGATACTGTCATGTGACTGCATCCGAGATGTTCCGTACGGGTCACATAGGGACTCCATGAGTTTTGGATAAGGAACCAAGGCTTATGACACATACGTTGTATTCAGCTGTTGGCTGTACCATTTCAAAAGTATGGATGAACAGGAAGTGGTCACTGAAAGAGAAGCATGCTGAATGACGGTTCCCCTACAGGCACTACAGAGTACTGCAGATGTACATGCCTCCATGTGTTACTGAGTAGTGATGCTGACCTCTGTATATCCACTCTCTACTGTCCTTCCTCTATAAAAATCGCCACTAATTACCGCTGTAAAGGAATGCCACTGTCCAGTTTCCTGCTGAAGCCCATGCAGAGGATCACGCGCTATCCTCTGCTCATCAGAAACGTGAGAGCCCCATTCTTCATAACCACAGACTGTTTATTAGACTAATAAAGAGAACATGAGCTTAAAAATGTAAGAGACCACCTCAGAATGATCAGTGTCTCTAGGTGTGCAGGTTCTGGGTTTGTGTTGGTTCTGTTTGATTCTCTACACTACTGGAACCATGTCTCCCAAACTCCAGATCAGATATTGTATTAGATCTGTGTATTTAGAAAATCACTAATGACCTCCAGAAGCCTGTTTTTAGAACCATGCTCGCTGTGCGTTCTCACCCAGCCACCGCTCTTCGCCAAGTCTCTCTGTAGGTCACCTGAGTGGTCATCTTACGGTGGGTAAGGGACATTGGAATGAGGTGGTGCTCATCACGGTCAGTAAGAGTAGAGGTGGGAGTTTGGCCCTCTGCCAGTTCTGTAGCTGTGTTGTCCTGTGTGTTTTGCTGCTGGAACCTTGTTCTTATGAACCAGACGCTCACTGTATCTGCAGTTAAGCTAGAACCTAAACCAAAAAAAAAAAATTTCGGTTCCTCACTGAGAACCTGCTGTACATTGTGGGGATGCTGGTTTAAAGAGAGGCGCATACTAGAGTGGTCTTTTATTATTTCCAGAGCTGTATATAGACTTCAGAACTCGCTATAGTGCACCGGAACTTTTGGTGTATGTACATACTGCTGGCCCTAAGCTGCAACTTTGTCTAATAACCTGTCACATACTGCCCCCTAGGTCTGGTTATTGCGGTACTGCAACATGGCTTCTCTTCCTGCATTGATACCCATTGTTTTGTTTAACCAGAGTTTTGAGACTATCTGTTCTGTGTTCATAATCGAGTATAGCTGTTTCATGTTCCTGGGTTTTCTGACCCCTGCTGGGCATCCGGTTTCTGTGATTATGGATTTGTCTGCACCTGCCTGTGTTTTACCCCAGTCCTGGTCTGATGATGGTCCCTGGACCACCCGAAACAAAAACCCTCAGCTTTCCAACCTGCCTCGAATCTCCATTTTACCAGACCTTCAACTCACCATGTGGTCCCCCCCGTAAAACGCTGAGCGACGCGTAGTGTCCGCTGACTGCTTGCTAATGTCAGAGTGCAAGGCTAACTTTAGCCTGTCTGCTTATTTGAATCTACTTGGTCCGATACTACTGTTATGCTAAGTCACCATGGTGTATGTACCGGCATCGATGGGTCATCACATCACAGTAAGCGCTTAGTGTGGATTCCTTTACTTCATTAGTGGCCTTGGGTAAATGGAAAACACCAGCAATGACTTTCTGCTAAGCGCCATCTCATGAGATTCTTACAGTATGTTAGCGACAGGCTAAAGGTGTTTATTTTTCCTGCTGGGTTTCAATTGGTACACACTCTGAATATTAGTGTGGATTTGGGTCTGCTAGGCCTGATTTTGTTCCTTGTTTATTAATAAATCCATCTGTCATAGACTATCACGAACATACCTAAATAACTATCCCTGATTACTTTGCTGTTATGTGTGTACCTAGTATTGCTCCACTTAAGCCTCATTAGCTCCAGCCACCAACACCAAAGAAATAAACACCCGACACTCAATATATTCTTATCGGCTACATTCTGTGTACGACTGTCTCCATCTGTGTTTTGGCTATAGTATTCTGGAGAACACCCCAGCAGGCCATCGGGGACCACGCTCGCCCTGCGGGCGTAGGTCCCGGAGAGAGCAAGAGGAGCTGTGCTCGTCGAGGTGAACAGAGGGTGGTAAGGGAGAAAGACAAACTCGGAACTGAGTGCTGGACTATGCTCCAGAAAGCCACGTTGCAGTGTGAAGGGGGTCATAGAGGTGGAGGCTCTCGATGGGGCATTCGGAATCTGATATAAATACCCAACATATACATCACATTCCGAAGAATAATGATGTGTCCTTATATGAGTCGGTCTGGTTACTTTACCGACAGGGTCAACATCAGACTAATATTGTACATATCACCAATTATGCAGCTCGAGACTGAACGTTTGAACTACTGTCATGGATAAATGCTCCCTGGACAAAAAAAGAGTCAGCTTTGTGTGTTTTAAGGTGGTAGTAACTTCAGGCTCCTCTGCAGATGGCGCTGCTGCAGCGAGGATGCTAGGGTTATAAATCCCTGTGGGGTGTGACGTGATGGGATCCATAGATTGGGAAAGAGGTGCTACAGTGCAGGGAGTGGTTCTCGTTCCCTGTGTGGTAAAACGCTCCATGAGCCGGATGTTAACGGGATCTGGATAAAGGGAGTGAGATGCAATGTGGGCGTGGCCAAAGACTATAGTGTGAAGGAAGTAGCTTGGAGCTGCAGGTTTCGGGAAGCGACGGTCATGCGGGTCTACCAGCAGTGGGATACAATCCAGTCTACAGGAATTTCTCCTCTGGGAATAGTGGCCGATGGAAGGGCCATCCACCACATCTGTGGACCACCTGAACACCATTTCTTTGATGTAGGGAGGAAAGTCCTTAACACTGTGTGGACCTTACATCCAGAAAACTTGTCCAGTACCCATCGATATTCCCAATGCATTCACATGCTGTTATGAGTGCTCGTGGAAGCATTACATTGGCTTATCAGGTACTCATTCTTGACTAGCATCAGAAGTGAGAGGTCGATCGGGTGCTCACGATCGTTTTTGCTTGGTGAGCTTATGTCACATGGCAGTAATATTACAAAGCACCCATAATTGTACTGTGGACACTGGTTATATTTAACTATATAACAGCATACTCCAACATCTACATGCCATGTTTATTAGCTTGCATGTCATGTTAGCGATAATTCAAATATAATGGTCACCAAACAATATTAGAGTAGTATTTGTACATAACTTTTACATATATATATTTTTTTTATTAAATTTATAACTAATATGCGGAAATCTATCGATATGACTTTTATGTAAAAATTATTGCAACTGATTTTGACTAAAACATGAGTGCAGTGTATTAAAAACATTCTGAATAGCTGCCTATATGAGCATGTGCATGCATATCTAATCATATATAATATGTAGTATAAGTGATTTGCCAATGATGTTCCCAAAATGAAGACTAATCAGAATGTCCCCTTCACTCCTTGCCTCTCCAGCATCTATGGTCCTCTACCTTCTCTGCCCAACTGCCTGGGTCCTCGCAACACTGCTGCACAGCGGCCGAGTGTAGGAAAGACCAAGAGCAGCAAGGAGCTGGTGGACCTTCCTTTTCAGCGACTTCCTCCTCCGCACCTACACTCAAGCAGTTCTCATCCAGCCCGACAAAACTCTTCAGCCCCAAGGTCCAACACACATGATTTACAAGATGTATAAAACGGTAACAAAGAGAGAGCAGATAAAGAATTTCCTCAGTGTGGTTCGATCAGGGGTTAAACAGGTGTTATAGCGCCCTCTAGCCTACTCAACATCGCAAAATATTGTAATCCCCCTCTTTTTTTAAAAAAATGCACAACTTCATTTGAAATGATGTGACTGTGTGGTACCCTTCTGGTAGACACCATATACAGTATTTACACTGATCAGTCATTGCATTAAACCACCTCAGTGTATCTACTCTCTTTATCGAGTATAAGAGCTCCACTGACCATACAGACACTCTGTAGGGTACAGGTCCAGACTTGTAGTCCATCTGTTCTCGTTATTACTAGTATTATCCTGTCTCAATGGTCAGGACCCCCACAGGGACCACCACAGAGAAGGGAGGTGTGGGTGGTGGAATCATTCTCCAGCCACTGCAGTGACATGACGGTGGTGGTGGTGTGTTAGTGTGTGTGGTGCTGGTTGCAAGTGGTGATCAGACACAGCAGTGCTGCTGGACAAATCAGTGTCACGGGGGACGGAGAATCGTCCGCCACCCCCCACAACCAATACCCAGCCTACAGCGTCCTGGGGGCAGCGTCCTGTGGGCAGTTTCCCTGTGGGCAGCGTCGTGGCCCACTGATGAAGGACTTAGAGGAGAACAACACCTGCACTGTGCAGCAGCAGATGAGCTATCGTCTCGACTGTCCATCTACAAAGGTGGAACCGCAAGGTTAGGAGTTGTCTAATAGAGTGGACAGTGAGTGGACACAGTGTCTAAACACTCAGCAGCCCTGCTGTGTCTGATCCCACCACACCCGCACCACACACACTAAACACACCAACCAGTGTGGTCAGTGTCACTCAGAGCTGATAAATTGATCCAACCAACCCACATCATACCTGTCTGGGGGGGTCCTGTGGGGTCCTGGCAATTGAAGAACAGGGTAGTACAGTACACAGAGAAAAACAGGATGGACTACCGTCCTTAGGACCTGTTACACCTACAGAGGTCCTACATGGTCAGTGAAGTTTTGGGGGGGAGAACATGGAGAGGAGTGTAGTAGTTATGAGGACCCCCCAACACCCAACACCTATCAAGAGCTCCACTGTTCTTCCAAACTACAACACAGTTGCATTTCCCGATGTAAGTTTATATCATCAAGACGATTGTTGTTTCTCCTCTCTACAGCCCGTGTTCTTAAACGAGGTGCTGGTTAAAATGCCGTCGGACCCCTCCAGTGATGACCCGATCTTTCATATCTCACACATCGACCGTGTGTACACTCTGAAAGCTGACAGCATCAATGAGAGGTACCACCCACACTACACACAGCACTGGTGGGAAACTATAGACACCCCTTTTCTGCTGGGATCAGATGACACTCATTCAGCCCCATAAGCGTCCATCACTGGGCCTGGAAGTGAGCTTCTGTAACAGGAAACTAGTGATGTAGTGTGACATAACTGAAGAACAGCAGTGTGGCGTCTGGGCGCCTCAACAGGAGGTCTAGCACATCAGTTTTTCTATTTGTCTGGCGAGTTTGAAGTTCACTCTGACATGTTCCTTTACACTGACCAATAGGAAAGCACAGTTCTCTCTGGTGCACATATGTAAACACAGATCAGCCAATCAGCGCTGATCACAGCAGCTACATACAGCTCTGGAAATACATAGGAGACCACTCCAGCATCTTCCCAGCTCAGCATCTCCACATGTACAGCAGGTTCTTAGTGAGGAACCGAAGGTTGGGTTCTAGCTTTACTGGCAGATACAGTGAGCATCTGGTTCATAAGAACAAGGTCCAGCAGCAAACACACAGGACAACACAGCTACAGACCGGCAGAGGGCCAAACCCACTCTCTACTGACCGTAATTGGTGCCACCTCATTCCAATGTCCCTTACATGGTTCCAGTAGTGTAGAGAATCAAACAGAACCAACTCAAACCCAGAACCTGCACACCTAGAGACACTGATCATTCTGAGGTGCTCTCTAAAACTGCAAACCTCAAAATAAACCACTTCTGTAAAAGTGAACCTGTTCTGGACAAGGTAACACACTCATTACCTTACGATCTGCCAGTTCTTGGACTTCCTAAGTGGGAAAACGTGAAGGACATTGTGAAGGACAAACATATTGTGCAGTCAGGTCCCTCAACACTAGGGTCCCGAGATGTGAATCTTTATAACCAGCTGTATTGTGGCACTGCATCCTCCTGTTGCTTTGCATGTGGCTGGGAGGCCCCTCCCAGTCCATTCATCAAGGTGTCATCAGACTTTTTCCAATACTGAACGCTGTCACCCTGATCTCTGTTGTTTAATCAGGACCACGTGGGTCCAGCGAATCAAAGCAGCCTCGGAGCATTTCATAGAGACGGAGAAGCTGAAGAGAGAGAAGGCGTACCAAGGTTGGAGAGCGGTCTGCTCAGCCTGTGCTCTCTGATTCTGATCATACATGTGCTGTTCATCTAGAAGCCCAAATTCCGCTCATCTTTCATCTGTAATTCTCAGGCTCGTCGCTCCCAGAAGACAAGCGGGATCGGACGTCTGCTGGTAACAGTTTCAGGAGGCTGTGGAGCTGAAACCCTGTAAGCCTAACGGTGAGCGAACCACCATCTACAGACGTACAACTAAATGCTCTACCTATGAAAGACCAGCACATCCACTGAGGGTGGAATGCTGAATGCTCCCTCTTAAAACGGATGGTTCCTCAGGGGTTCTTTAGTAAAGACAATGGTTGTACTTAGAACCTTGAGTTCTCTATGTGTTCTATACTCTATAGAGCTTTTCTTATGGTAGTATATAGAACAGTTTCAAGCTTAAATGGCTCTTTGCATGTTGAAGTGATGGTTCAGATGAAGAATGTGTTCTTATGATTCTGTTCATGATGAAATGATCCTTCAGGCTGACGGAGAATGTGTTCTTGTGGTTCTCTATTGATGGGGAATGTGTTCTAATGGTCCTGTATAGAAGTTTATACTTTCAGTGCTTCTTTGCATGGTTAAATGGTTCTTCAGGTTGACGGAGAATGTGTTCCTGTGGTTCTGTATTGATGGGGAATGTTTTCCTAGGGTTCAGTATAGAACCATTTCATTTAAATAGTTGTTTGAATGGTGACGTGGTGTTTCAGCCTGACGGTGGATGCGTTCCTGTGGTTCTGTATTGATGGAGAATGTGTTCTAATGGTCTTGTATAGGGTTCTATGCTTTCAGTGCTTCTTTGCATGGTGAAATGATTCTTCAGGTTGATGGAGAACATGCTTTTATGGTTTTACGTACCACCAAAATGGATTGTTGCAAGCTTGACATTGTTACAATAGGTAAACC
Organism: Prochilodus magdalenae; assembly: GCA_024036415.1. Taxonomy (NCBI): domain Eukaryota; kingdom Metazoa; phylum Chordata; class Actinopteri; order Characiformes; family Prochilodontidae; genus Prochilodus; species Prochilodus magdalenae. The sequence continues at coordinate 6,388 of JAMWET010005418.1, read as the reverse complement.
CCTATTTGTTGCTATATATATATATATATATATATATATATATGTATATGTATATTGTACTGTATATGCCTTTACTGCAAAATAGCCCTCATGGAACTATACAGTCCACCTAAAAAACCTTTAGAATGGACCTTTACAGGAGGCTGGACCAGCTTTCTTAACCTGCAGTGGAGCTGATAGCACAAGGTTTATTACTAAGCAGGTTCAGAGCGATTCTATTGGCCGGTCCATCATGAATATTCACTAACCTGAAAGGAGAGCTAGAGCTTTTACACTGTGCAGAAAAAGAGATCAAAGTTTTTACACCACTAAATATATATTAGAGGTGGAGATATGGAGCGGGAAGTATCATACTGTTCACATCAGGAGTAGATGTGGTGTATCAGGGATATGGACTGTTTCCGATGTCTTCAGTATGTTAGCTGTTTAGACAATGGCCAACGTTGGCTCTACTGTGTACTAAGGGGACTACTTGTAATTGGCGGAGAACACCTGCTAGTATTAATTTCCTAGACCGATGTAAGTGGTGCGGTTTGCATGTAAACATTCTGGCTGTGATTGGGTCCTCGCAGTGATAACACACCTGCAGCAGCATGCTGCTGCCGCTAAAATCATTCCTTATATGTGTTTGTAGGTAAGAGTAAACCCGTAACGGTGAGCTGTCTATGGGGCGCAGTGTTTACACATCTCGGCCTCAGAATGGGACACACTCCACCCCAAATGGGACACTTCACCTGCCAGTTCTTCATAAAGAAAGACCTGTACCAGGAACGTCCTGTGCATCACCATTCTTCGGAGCGAGACCAGTGTCTCGTCCTGATGGCAAGTACACATGCCGAGGGTTTTAAACCCTTACAGAGTCAAAAAACGCGATTTCAACTTTAGTTGACTGGAATTTGGCTTTGTTTCTTATGGCATTTTATGTGTTTTGCTTCAACATAATTGCAAAAAGACGTCCAACATAAAGTACAATGACCATAATTTTTTGATTTATGTATGGCAACTTTTTCATGAAATAATAATTCCATTAAACTATCATAATGCCACAAATTTCAGACTTTCTGGGTCGTACGGAGGTACCCGTGGCACCATAAAGAAGACCAGGAGGGGAAAGGGCCCGCTGACCAGGCGGACTGCTTCTCCATGAGGTTTTCCCAACAGGAGAGGTCCGAGTTCGCCTGGACCTGCAGCTTTACTAGCAGACAACCCTCCTCTAAACCGCTAGCCCATTCGTTCCTCAGGTGTGGACATTTTGTTTCACTCGATGTTCTCATAGGGAAGTCACGTAAGCCGGAGTTTCGTATTGAGCTTCAGATTCTACCACTAGAGGGGCGCCACAGACTATACGGTAGTAAATCCCCCACTGGCTTCCGAACCAGAATTTGATGGTGGAAACCAATGACAGGAATGTCATTTTTGGGCTGTAAAAGTGATAAACGAACCACACAGACCGCACCACCGCAGACTGAAGCTTGAGTGGCTTTGGTTGGAAACTGATGAAATCTGAAAGCTCCTTGTGGTTTAATAGGAAGGAGGAGGGTGGAAGGCATTCCCTAAATCTTCCATTCCCTGGACTTTCATTGAGAATTCATACCCCTTGCACAGCCTTCTGAAGTTGCTATCTTTCTTCAGGAATATGCGATGGTTTGTACAGCCTTGGTCGAAATTATGTTTTGTTGATCTTAAACAAGCAAGTTAACACCAGTAAAGGACAGTAAGTGTAAGGTGTTAGTGTACTGTAAGTCGTGTTGGTGTATCTGTACTGGGGTATTTCCATTCTGGGGGTCTTTTTACTTCAACTCATTGTAAAGTCTAATATCTGGCTGTTTACTCCACCAGATTACGGCCAAATCTTTCCTTCATGTTTGGCTCATGTCTAGGGTTGCCACCCGTCCCGTAAAATACGGAATCGTCCTTTATTTGGCAATTAAATACGGATTAGTTCCGTATTTCCGTAAATGTCCGTAAATTTGTTCCGTATTTCCGTAAATATCCATAAATTTGTTCTGTATTTGCGTAAATGCCCGTAAATTTGTTCCGTATTTCCGTAAATGTCCATAAATTTGTTCCGTATTTCTGTAAATGTCCATAAAATTGTTCCGTATTTCCGTAAATGAACGTACATTTGTTCCGTATTTCCGCAAATGTCCGTAAATTTGTTCTGTATTTTTGTAAATGTTCGAAATACACGTCTGTCACACACATGAATGATCACAAACCGAACTCAGCTCAGATACGGGACACACTTTGTTCCGTATTACCGTAAATGTCCGACAAACACGTAGGTCACACATGATTGGACACACTACCCACCCACCCACCCCCACCGGAAACAGCTCAAATACGGAACACGATTTCGAACACATGACCACACCCCCATCGCCCCACCCCCGTCCTTTATTTTCATTCCTTAAAGGTGTCAACCCTACTCATGTCTGCATAACATATCCAAACGATAGAAGTGGGGGGGGCGCTCTGCTTTAACTCAACTATACGACTTGTGTACTCCGTCCACGACTGGTTTACACATCCTCAACCCACTGGAGAGGGAAAAAACCATATGCATGTATACAGCTCCTTGATCCAATGTAAAAAAAAACACAACCTTAAATTCCGAATGTTTTTCCATTAAGAATAACGGCGATGGAAAAGGGCTCTACTATACTTCTGCTCTCCTGACAGAATCTCAGAGCAGACCCCCAAGCACAAATATTCAATATTGGTTTGCCCTGCACTCGTCTGTGTGTCCCTTTTGTCTGTTCCCTTTCGGTCCACCAACTCATTTTAAACCCCCAATTTAAACCCTATAGTTTCCCTTTACCTTACAGCCACCAATCCGCATGTACTCACTCAAGGGGGGGTCAGATTCCCAAAAAGATCCCCAAATCCACAGCCACACTGAACCCCCCTATGTGTTTTTTTTTTTTATCCCCTCGTTCTCCCATAGCAAACACACCTCTAGCAGTAAGTGGGAAGGATTTTAGGCTGGGTAACCCATTACCGTAAACCGGCCGGTTTCCTTCAGGGAATGCCCTTTTCTAGTTAAGAGTGTTTCTCTATTGAGGAGGCGTTGACTTCATTTCGACCTGGTGTTTCAATACCTCTGCATAGTGACTTGTACATACCTCTGCATATGAATGATGCCTTGAGACTGGAGCTTTCACTCGGTATCCTTTGTACTAATTTCACGTCTATATTACAGAAATGTTTATATTTGTGTTTTAATTTAAGTCCAGGGGACTCGGCGGATGGAAAAATCTTTAGACATTATTTTATTTGATCAAATTTAATAAGTACCAGTCATATGACTTTTTAATTTTCCGGACTGTTCTAACCCTGCTTTGTTGCCAGATTTGGAGCTGAATAAAGTGTATGGTTTTCTGAATACGGAATATGATAATAATGCCATGATAATGTACAGACTCTAAGGAACATCAGGTATTTCCTTCTGGAATAAAAGTCAGGACGGGGGCTTTCCCTGATTACATATCGATGGTGGGTAGAATACATATCCATAGGAATGGGAAGGAAAGGGACTTACTGTATATAGTTTGCTGCAACAGAGAAGGAAAGTTCAGAGAATAAACGCTTGAAAAAAGGTGCTTTTTATTTCTCACTGCTAGAATGTTTTGTGCTTCCACTATTAGCTGGAGGATATGGCCTGGATTTGGAGAACCAGGTTTTGTTTCTAGCAACCAAATCACAGAGGACCAATAAAAGCCATTTCCACCAAGTCCTCGAATGTCTCTTTGTTTTCTTTGTGTATTTTTTGGTGAAGTTACTGTCCACTTTAAAGGTTGCAGTGTGTAAAAATTTACAGTTAAAAAATTATTTAGTTTTAGACCAAAAAAAGTTTCGTCAGTTTGTGAAAGACGTCTGTGCATCATGTTGCAGCGATATCTACTAAATGTTAGCATGCTAATCAAGCTAGCCCTTCTCTCGTAATACCTCCTTTGTACCTCAAGAGGCTCTCCCACCGCCCAAGCCCAGCAAGAAAGCACGTTTGTCAGCCAAATGAAAGAAGTGATGATACAACAGAGGCAGAAACAGGAGTTAACATTGTGGTGAACGGCTGCCGTTCCACCACTTTAGATGCTCTTGGAGTGAGCAGAACCAGGGAAATGCGGATCACTTCCAACCAGAACAGTTCATTGTTCACTTGGGCTGCATGCAGACATCTGAGTCATTTAGATCTTGGACAAGTGTAATGGTTTTCCCTCTGATTCTGCAAGAAACAAAATGGAAAACTCAGATCCAGGACGGCTTTATGGTTCACTTGGGTCCTGCAGATTTTCAGGACCATGTGGATCTCTCAGATCCAGGACGGCTTTTATGTTCACTTGGGTCCTGCAGATTTTCAGGACCATGTGGATACTCTCAGAATCCTGGAACAATTTAATGGTCAACTTGGGTCCTGCAGATTTCAGGGACCATGTTGGATCTCTCAGATCCTGAACAAGTTTATGGTCCACTTTGGGTTCCTGCGATTTCAGGAAACGTATGGATCTCTAGAGATCTGAACAATACCTAGGAGTTCAATTGGATCCTGCAAGAGCAAATGGATTTCTCGGATCCTGAACGGATTTTAGGTTCACGTTTGGGTCCTGCAGATTTCAGGACTGATATGGGATCTCTTCAGATCCTGAAGAAGTTCATAGACCCATTCATGTCTGAACAGGAACACCCTGGATCACTGCAGGGCTGTCACATGTAGACCGGCCCATCCCCCCCCACCTATTTTAAACAACACGGCCTATACCCATATTCTCCTCTGCAGGGGGAACAATAATTATTAATGGGAAATATTGGGGGCAGCGTAAACGGGTAATCCTCCAAATTTACCCATAATGGCACATTTGCATTTTACACTTAAATTCACAAAGGTGGAACAGAATCAAATAAAGATAAACATAAAATGAACATACACCCGCAAGAACATGGAACCCCATTAACCCCCTTCCTAATGGAATCGTTCCTATAGGGTCCTTCTGGGCATGTCCGGACTTGCCAGCAACTATATAAGCCCAACGCTAAAACCAAACATGGGCCTTTTCTTCTTTCTTCCCACCCTAGAGGAGTAAAAATTGCTCTAAGTGACCCATGTAAGTATCTTTTGAGTCTTCACCTTGATGTTTTTGGGTTTTTAGTTTTGTGAACATTAAGAGTTAAGAGTCCAGTAGTTTTACTCTGTAGAAGATGGTGATGTGTACCGAGCTAGGCATAGTGGGGTAGTGGTGCTGTTGCAGAGAGTATGAAGGTATTGTATGTGAACTACTGAACAACTTAGAGGCAGGGGACAGAACGAGACTGAAATCTAGGGAGAAATGTAAAACTAAAACTCATATTGATCTGGACGATCTGATAATTCTGGGTGTGCACGCACACAAACCTTGACCTGATACCCAACCCCCCTACTCCTATACTGACGGGGTTGCACTGGACACTCTCAAATTTGAATGGTCATAATCTTTGTTTCCCTGACCTTCCCAAATGGCGGTATTGCATGAATTATATATTTACTGGTATTTTTAAAGATTTGGATCCCATAATTTCACACTTGATCCCCCTATCGACCCCAATCCCAGCGTAGAGCGGCTGGAGTGAATGTGGTTGTGGACTGTGTGTAGGAGGGTCATTGTGTCATAGAAACGCTGTTAGAAAGGACAGCAGTTCCTGCAACTGTGATCCACATACACTCCTATTCGGGAGGAGGGTGGAGCTGAGATCTTAGTCTGGATGTTTGTTGTGCCAGAAGGAGAGAGGAGGGAGAAACACAGCAGACTCCAGGACTTTGACCGTTGTGGCCCCAAACAAAGACCATCACCCCGTCCTTATCACTGCTGATCCCTTTAATATGACACTGATATGGACCCTCTATATCCCCTGCTGCTCCAACTCGGACCTCCCAGTAACAGCGTCCACCCACGCTCTCCTTTTACTCAACACCTGCTCCAGTAGTCAAACCTCCTCTGGAATGTTCAGGGTAACGTTTGACTTCTCCTACAGTTTGGTTCACCACTCTGTTCTCCTCATGCAGACTGAAGGTAATGGTGCAACCGTGGTTGGGGTCCCAGAGTCCGGTGACTGTAATCTAAAAACACCACAACCAGTTTTAGTGTAAGGAATTTTCGGTAGGACTACAATTGTAGGGACAGTGTTCATAAATACTAACACAACACCTACATAAAGGTCACCAGGGACACGGACCATGAACAAAAGCTTCTCCCAACTGATAACTGAAAGTCAAGGTGAACATGAAACTTCAAGGGGACAATTTTGTCTGGGACTCTTGGGACCAACTTGGGCTGGAAGTTCGAGGCAGCTTCCTGCCTTAAGCTAGAAGGCGAAGCTCTATTTCTCGAAAAACCTCAAAAAGACTGGAGATAGG
>JAMWET010005417.1:0-19579 GCA_024036415.1 Prochilodus magdalenae | reverse complement strand
TGTGGTCTGTGAATCACCCGCGAATTTGGTGGCGGAGACTCTCATTGTGAGGGAACTGTGCCTGCTTAGTGATTCGTTCACTGAACTGAGGGCTCCCATTCACTCACTGATTCGTTCACTGAATGTACTGTCACTCAGTGCTGCTGACGGCGCTCCCGTTCACTCACTGATTCGTTCACTGAATGTGCTGACACTGTGATTCACATTCGCGCTGCCACCCAGAGAACTGTTGCTGTTGATTGCACATTTAAGTTGATAATTTCTTCTGAATGTACAGTTTTTATCTTAATTTTGCTCTTAATTTAGTATTTATTTTGCACTCAAAGTTGTAGGTTAGTTCATACTTATTTTTGTAATATGTTATTTGTAATGTGATTTATATTTCCTATAAAAACCCAACATTTAGTTGCATACTTGAACATGTTTTATTTATTAATTTTTTACAAAACTCTCGTCTCCTGGTCCCGGATACCGTGAACTAAACTGAAACATGAACCGTTCAGCCTGTATCAGTTAGGTGGGTCGGAGTCGCAGGCTCCTCCTGCCAAGCACTGAACGATTCGGTGAACGAATCTTTTTAGTGAATTGATTCCAATGATTCAGTTCATCTAAAAGAGCTGCTGTGCCCCTCACTATCTGACATTTATATCTGACATTTTCGGACTGTACGGAAATACGGAACAAATCCTCCCGTATTGGTTTAATACAGGACGCGACATTTAATTGCTAAATGAAGGACTATTCCGTATTTTACGGGACAAGTGGCAACCCTACTGTTAGGGTTAACTGGCTAGCAGCTAAAAGTCTTCAGTCAGACTGTTAGCTAGCTACTACTTTGTTAGAACAAACCTTCTCTGACTTGCCAGAAGAAGCTGAAGAGACACAGATCCCTCTCAAGAGATGGCGGACTTTCACATAAAAAAAGAAAAATGTTTTATTTCTTCCCCCTCCTCTGTTCAATTATCTTAACATTTTAAGTTAATATATTAAAACATAAGGGTTTTAGTTTATTCAGTTTAAAAATATTAATATATTTAAATATGTGATTTAATTATATACTAACATTTTATAGTAATGCAGTAAAACCTATTTATGTACATTGTAGTTAAACTGTTTAATTAGATATAAAATCTGAATTAACAGTGTGGTTTTAGAAATAGTTGATGACTAAAGTGTTGGGGTAAAGAAAAAGCCTCACTGCGGGTGGGTTTTCAGTAAGCATTACAGCCCTGTAACAAAATCCTTTGGAGAAAATAAAATTCGATGTCTCACAGAATCCATATTTCACTCCTTGTTATATCCGCTAGTGGCTCTGCATAGCCACGCCCCTGCCATCCCCGCCACGAACAGATGGCTAACATTCATCCTCGCCACTTTCATTAAATGCATATTTTCAAGCAAATTAATATTGTCATGGTTTTAAATTAGTGACTAAAATAGTTTGTGACTCTAAAGTTATGTTGCAGCACTGCTTGACTCACGAAAAACCAAGAAACAGTCTAAGAGCAGATTGCATGAAATAACACTAAAAGCATAAAATACATCGGCTCATGTGTGGGGGAAAAACCGGCGGTGATCCAAAGCAACCACGTGAACATTAAAAATCTAAAACACCAATAACTGGACAGACATGAACCAGGACAAATTCGTTCTGAAAACAGCATTTCCGTTGTCTCACAGAACCACATTTTACTCCTAGTTATATCTGTTCTGTTGGCTCTGCATAACCACGCCCCCAACATCACCGCACCACCTCCCGCCCTGAACAGATGGCTAAAACTCGTTCCGCCACTTTCATTAAATGCACATTTTCAAGAAAATGTATATTGTCATGGTTTTAGAAATAGTAAGTGGATGTTAAAAGATGTTGCAGCACTGTTTGATTCAGGAAAAAGCAAGAAAGAGTCTTGGACCAGACTGCATGAAAAAACTCTACAACCAAAAAACATATGTGCAGAGGGAAAACCAGAGCTGATCCAAAGCAATCACGTGGACCCTAAAGCTCCTAAAACATCAATATAAGCCATAAGCAATAGCAAAGTAGCATATTTTACTCCTAGTTATATCCGTGCTGGTGGTTTTGGATAGCCACGCCCCTCCCATCCCCGCCACGAACAGATGGCTAAAACTCTCCTCGCCACTTTCATTGAACGCATATCTTCAAGCAAATTAATATTGTCATTGTTTTAGAAATACTTAATGGCTTTAAAATGTTGTTGCAGCACTGCTTGGAATAGTCTCAACCAGGGCTGGACTGGGACAAAAAATCGGCCCTGGCATTTTTGCTTTAGACCGGCCCCTCATAATTAGTGGAGCACAACCAACTTGTAATTTATGTATGTGGGGTTACAGAGAAGTGCGACATGGGGGAAAAAAAAGTAATTCAAAAATTACTGGTTAAAGTCATTGGATTCAATCTTAGCTTTATTATATCACAATCACAACTAATATTCTTACCATGTCAATATCCAACACACTGAATACAAAATATTTTTTTAATCATGGCAACTTAAAAAATAGTAAGTAACAGAAATGAAAAAAAAAAAACTACAACTAAATACATTTTCACACTTTCATTGCTTACTTTGTGAAAACAAACAGTCAACAACACCTGAGAGAAAGGCTTCCTAAGAGGAAAAAAGAGGGACCATTAAAAAGAGCTGTTTTGTGATTCCCACCATCAATTTTACGTAATTTTGAATACTACATTTCACTGAATAATATAACTAGTATTCATATTAAAAATATCCTCTCACCTTAGTGCAGTAGGAGCTTCTGAAGCAGTTCACTTTTCTCTGCAACTCTGTCAATGACAGTGTCTGTGTCCAAGCCCATTAGGATGTCCTTTTCTGTGGCCATTAACATAAAAGCCTCCAACTTGCTTGCAGACAAGCTGCTCCTCAGTCTGCTTTTAATGAATTTAAGAGTCGAAAATGACCGTTCACAGGCTACCTGGGTCACTGAGAGGGTCAGTAAATACTTGTATGCAAGACCAAGAAGATGATATGCATCTGTGAGCAAGTTGAATCTGCAGAGAATTTGGTAGCAACACAGGGGGCAGTTTTTGCAAGAGGCACAGCTTTTGTTGATAATTTTCATCTCCTCCTTGTTTCCATCAGGTCCTTCCTCCACAGTCCTGGATGAATATTCTTCCAGTGGTGATTGTTTGAGCCGTTCCCACTGGCTTGCCAAGCTTTTCAGTTCTGACTGCAGGTTGTCAACTGTTGCTGAACTGTCAAATTTATTCAAGCATCTGCTGAGATCTTGTAGTGCAGAATCAGGAAGAGCACTTGTTTTGATTTGTGGAAAGTTTGATTTGTGGAATCTTCTCTGAATGGCTTCAATAACTGTGTCCATTATTGGGTTGTGGACTTTTACCTCATAGGTTTCCAATGCATCGCTGGATGTCTCATCCTGGGACATCTCGCCTGGCATGGATTTTTTCTTTTTAGGTCTCCTCTGAGGTAGTGAAGCTTCCACCTCCATGTCAATCTCCTCATCCTGCTCCTCCAGCTTTTCATTTGCCCACTTGACAAAATGATCTGCTGCATCCTTGACTGCCTTGAAATCCCTTGCCATCTGTTTTAGGGCCTCATGTGTAGAGATCACCATCCTGTGGGCAGAGAGGATGCCCATACCTCCTGTTTGCAGGTACTTTGACAATGGTGTTGTCTGCTCAAATATTCTCATGAATAATTGAGCTGTAAGGATCGCCTCATGTCTCAGAAGGCCATCTTTGTATCCCCTTGCTTTGGTCTGAACATTGCCTTTTACTGTCTTCTGCTCTTGAATGGCTGACAGTGTACACAAAACATCAAAACATAAAGCATCATGCTTTGCCCACCAGCGTGTCTCTCCGATGGGTGCTATGCGCCTGTGTCTCTTGCTGTGGCTTTTTTTTCCCCATATGTTCATCCTCTGATGAGATTCCCTGATGAAAACTGCTGTTTCACTAAGAAGATGAAAAAGTGATCCACTCTCAATCACAATTTCAGTGGTATCAGAGAGAACCAGATTAAGAACATGTGCATAGCACCACACATGAACATGGTAAGGGGACTTTGATGCTAACAGTGAAGAGAAGAAGCCTCTGTACCTTCCTTGCATGTTGGAAGCCCCATCTGTGGCATTTCCAATGCAGAGGCTTTTGTTCAATTTCAAACTGTCAAGAACATCACTCAGCAACTGAACAAATGACTCTCCAGTGGATGCACTGCATCCCACCACAGCAACAAGCCTTTCATTTATGGTATCAGTCACATACCTGAGGACAACTGAGCACTGGTCTTGTGCTGTAATGTCTTGTGTGGTGTCCAGTTGGACAGAAAACATTCCAGCTTTTACGACTTCGGTGGCAATGTTCTCCTTGATCAAGTTTTGTATCGTGTCAATCACTGAGTTGACAGTTGATTTAGAAAGTAGAGTGACAAGGGAACCTCTGCCACTTGAGTCTGATGCTGATTCATGTAGTTTTTTACTTTTTTCAATCACTTCACTGAGATGCTCTTTCAAGGCCACATCATATTTCCCCAGTAAAGTGATGAGTTCTAAAAAATTACCATGATCAAGGCTATTGTCCTCCAAAGTATAAGCAGCCTCATTATCTTCCTGTCTGTAGCTCAGGCCCCTCTTCCCTATTACTCTGACAACTTCCACAACACGATCTAACACCTGGCGCCTCCTCTTGATCTGTTCTCTGTGAACCGTTAGCTGCCTTCCCCTAAGTAGACTGTTTATGTCAGCTTTTGAGCAGTTTAAAAAATAAGCTTCAGCACAAGCTCTATGCACTATGCTTTTTTCATGCTCTTCAGCTCTCTGATGGACATGTCTCCAGTCTGACATTCCAGTTATGAATGTGCTGGAATCAGTTGGCTTGCTAAAGGCCAAGCATACAAAACAAAATAAACAATGACGTTCACTACAGTATGTGAGCCACTTCCTGCTTGTGCCATCTTTGTTAGTTAACACCTTCTTCACTACAGGGTTTATAGCATCTTGCTTTGGGTGATGATTTAAAAATGCTTGCATTCTAGAAGGCTCAGGACGGGAAAAATAGTCTATTCTCTCTTCTCTCTCCTCAACTGCTACCTCAACTGCCTGGCTTGACTAGACAGAAAGAGAGGGAGAGATTACTACAATTTATTAAGTGGTAAATTGAAAACTTAATAAAAAGAAAAACAAATAAAAAATATATTTGGAAATACCTGAAAAAAACTGCACAAAGTAGGCTTATTAGAAATTTACAGTTAATCATTACCTTAGAAGTCTATCAAATAACTATTGTGGAAAGCAATTAAAGTAAGTTTACTCAACACATATTGTAGTTCTACCTCCTTATGTATAGTCTATTTCAAGCATAATGTATCAACATATTAAATATAAGAAGTTTAGTGTCTATTGTTATCTCCACCATTTTTGTTGGCTCTGTGTAGTTCAATTGATATTTTATCCTGTTAATTAAAATCATCTCTAATATGTATTTTCTGAATTTCTCTGATATAACAGCTAAATTCTAATTCTTCAGGTTAAAGGTGCTACCTCCTTTAACAGCTATAACATGTATTTGTATCAGACTAGAGAAAGGGCTGCTTTATGTATTCATGCAACGCAACTATGTCTTAAAAGCATTTGACACTGTTTTAGTCTTATTCAGTGTGGGCATACCTTTTACTAATATTACTTTTATACTTTTTATCACTTACTTTAGCCATGCTTAAATTGCAAAGCTTTTACTTATCATATATAATGTTCAAATCTGTTATTTCATTTGAGTGCTTTTTAAAACATGTTAAACCACAGCATAGAGGCTACAAATTCAAACTACTATGCAGCCTTTCAGCACACCTATAACTCAAATATCTAAAATGCTATGATAGCCTAAAATGGACACTTGCTGCTCTTTCAACACGTGTCAGTCTTGACCGTTTGCTATTTTATCAGAATAAGGGGGTGTGGCTGCCAGATTTTGGGAAGTATGCAAATATCAATTAATATTGATACTAATCAATCGCCATTGCTCATCATTCTCATGTAATAGAGCTAACGTTAAGGTTACTCCATCACTAAAAGTCCCTGTGTTATTCTAACGTTACTACCTGCTTACGTCTGCTCAGTCTGTCCCTCAGTAGCGCTGTCACAAGCCTGCATGTCTGTGTCCTGCTGCTGCTGCTGTCTTCATCTACAGAGGACGCGGAGGCTGCAGCAGCGAACATGTCTGTGATTTGAACACATTTTGAAGCATCTTCAGTGAGACTGTTCAGTTTCTTTGCGCGTAACTTCTCCGCACCGCCTTTCTGCCGCTTCTGCTTCTCCATGCTGCCTCTCCTTAAACATACGCGCTCAACACTGAGCGTAGCGGGAGTTACAGCGGGCCACGCAGAGAAAGGGTGGGGCCGCTCTCACCCTATATCCTGATTGGTTCAGTCCACTGTCTATACTGAAGATGGGCCAATGGGCCGCCCCTTCTAAATTGTGGGCCGGTCTTTTAGAAAAAAAAAGGGAAGATGACTGTCGGCCCACCGGGCAAATGCCCGGTACGCCAGATTACCAGTCCAGCCCTGGTCTCAACTGATCTCTGGCGGTTTTGCCCTCGCATAAGCAGATGCATTCTCTGCTTTTAGAGCTATTTCATGCAGTCTGCTGTGTGGTGGTCATGCAGTGTTTCTTCCTGAGGCAAGCAGTGCTGCAACAACATTTTAAAGCCATTTAAAAGCACAACTATTTCTAAAACAATGACAATATTATTTTGCTTTGAAGATATGCATTCAATGAAAGTGGCAAGGACGAGTGTTTGGTTCTGTTAACTGTGAAAAGAGAGCACAACTATTTAAGAACTATAGGATTTTCCAATCAAACAGCAGATCTCAGAGGATGAGATGAATGAGGATCAGGATAAATGGTTTGAGCCTAGGGCTAATACATTTAAAGGCTTCATAGAGAGAGCAAAAGCGTGGATGAAAGATGTTCAACTACGTATTGCTGAGTCTGAGAAGCACAATGAAGAGGTCAAGCCTTCAGATAGTGTCTCTGTTGCATCCGCCGCCTCACGTAAGCAGGGCTCCATAACATCTTCCTCAACTCATTCAAGGGCATCATCCTCAGCATCGGCTGCTCGTTTACAAGCAGAATTGGAGAGAGCTGCATTGCTAGCCAAAGCATCCGCTCTTAAGCAAAAGCAAGAGCTGGACACTCAGGAAGCTAAAGCTAAACAAGAAGCGGAAGCTGCTTTAGCTAGATTAAAGCTACAAAGAGAGGAACTGGAGATACAGACTGCCTTAGCAGCTTCAGATGCTAAATTCAAAGTGCTAGACGAATTTGAGAGTCTACAAGCGACAGCTAGAACCCTGTGTCCTGATGGAACGAACTCTTACATTGAGAAAGCTAAGCCCTCTCAATCACAAGCTTGCAAGAAACTGAACAGTACTCCTCATGAGACTGGGCCATCTGTTGTGAGAGAATATACCGAAGATAGTGCTTCCAGTGTAGCCGCACAGCCAGTGCAAGATACTACAGGGCCTGCCCAAGCCATCACAGAATTCCTGGTGAAACAACAAAAGCTCTCTGCTCTACCACCTCAGAATATTCCTATATTCAAAGGGGACCCTATGGAATATAGACTGTTTATCAGAGCCTTTGAGCATGGCGTAGAAGATAAGACAGACAGTTGCAGAGATCGGTTGTACTATATGGAGCAGTACACAAGTGGGCAACCAAGAGAGCTAATACGAAGTTGTCTCCACATGGAGCCGAAACGTGGCTATTGTGAAGCAAAAAAGCTTTTGCAAGAGCACTTTGGAAATGAATACACAATTTCAAGGGCATATATTGAAAAGGCACTGAACTGGCCAGCTATTAAGTCTGATGACAGCGCTGCACTTCAGTCATTTGGTCTCTACCTCACTAGTTGTTGTAATGCCATGACAGATGTGGCATATATGGAGGAGCTTGATAGTATGGTTACCATGCGCTCTATCATCAGCAAGCTTCCCTACAAGCTGAGGGAACGTTGGAGGACCATAGCTTGTGGTATTCTTGATAAGCAGCAGGGTAGAGTCAAGTTCAGCGACCTCGTGGATTTCGTTAACAGACAAGCAAGAGAAGCTTCACACCCTGTGTTCGGCAGAATAATGGATGGACCCAAGAGCCAAGATAAAGTGTACACAAGGGAATCTTCATTCAAAAAAAGTGGCATAGGGCGAGGTTTCACCACTGCTACAACAGCAGTAAAGAATTTAGTGGAGGAGAAGCCAGCTAAGAGAATAGGCTGTGCTTTTTCCAAGCCGTGTCTTTTCTGTCAAGGAGAACAGCACACCATGGAACACTGCAAGAAAATGAAAAGATCTCTTCACAAGGAGAAGATTGACTTCCTTAAGAACAAAGGTTTGTGCTTCAGCTGCTTAAAATCTGGACACATGAGCAAAACCTGTAAAGAAAAGATGAGCTGCCAAGACTGTCAAATGTCGCACCCTACAGTTCTGCATATGAAATTCAAGGCAGGTGCCACTGAAGATAAGCACAAATGTTTGCCATCAGATAATGGTGAAGGTCAATCAGTAGTCAGTGGGTGTATCGGTGCAAAGACAAGTATCTGTGGAGCCACTACACGTGATAACGTCAACAACATCCTGGCGATCGTTCCGATACAGGTTTAAAGCTAAAAAGGGCAGCACAGTGGTGACAACACATGCCTTACTGGACCCCGGGAGCACAGCTACATTCTGCACAGAACAGTTGATGGCAACACTCAACCTCTTCTGGCAGGCGCACAAGTATTTTGCTGAAGACCATGGGAGGGGAGAAGGTTGTTACTAGTCACGTGGTGTCTGGTTTGGAGGTCAGTAGCCTTGAGAATGATGACTTCTTTGTACTGCCAAATGTTTTCTCTCAGGTGGCTATCCCAGCAAGTGAAGAGAACATCCCAAGACAAGAGGATGTGAATAAGTGGCCACATCTTAGTCAAGTACAACTTCCAAGCATTCGAGCAGGAATAGATCTTCTCATCGGAACCAATGTGCCCAGAGCCCTGGAACCGTGGCAAGTAGTCCCCAGCGTAGACAATGGACCATATGCGGTGAAAACTAGACTGGGTTGGATCATTAATGGACCTCTCAGAGTGGAACATGGTTACAACACAACAAGCCGACCTGTGCAAGTGTTATCCAACCGCATCTCGGTGGCAACGCTGGATGAGCTGTGGAGTCAGCAGTTTAAGAATGACTTCCCGGAGTGTCAAGACGACCACCTGGAAATGTCCAGAGATGAAATCCAGTTCATGGAAATAGTCTCACAGTCTGCTAGCCTGGTAAAAGGTCATTACTGCATCAGTCTACCATTGAGAAACAAAGATATCAAGATGCCTAACAACCGAAGAGTAGCTGAACAGCGAGCTCTCAACATAAAACGTCAGTTCATGAAGAATGCTCATTTTAAAACTGATTACACTGCGTTTCTGAATGATGTCATTGCCAAGGGCTATGCAGTGGAGATTCCCAGTGAAGAACTGAATCGCAGTGACGGGAAGGTGTGGTATTTGCCACACCATGGGGTGTACCACCCGAAGAAGCTGAAGATACGAGTGGTATTTGATTGTGGAGCGTCGTATCAGGGTACTTCTCTGAATGGCCAGCTGCTACATGGGCCGGATCTAACCAGCACACTGCTTGGTGTCATCCTTAGATTCAGGCAAGAAGAGGTGGCGGTCATGGCTGACGTGGAAGCCATGTTCCATCAGGTTAAGGTACCAGATGAGGATGCTGATCTTCTTAGGTTTCTGTGGTGGCCCTCTGGTGACATCAGTCAAGATTTGAAAGAGTACAGAATGGCTGTACATCTGTTTGGCGCAACTTCGTCTCCCAGTTGTGCTAACTTTGCACTTCGAAGATGCGCTGAAGATAATAGAGATCGATTTGGAGCTCTGGGAATCGACACAGTTCTGCACAATTGTTATGTCGATGACTGTTTGAAATCAGTCAGCACAGAGGACGAAGCTTTGCAGTTATACCATGACTTGAAGGGTATCCTTGAAACAGGCGGTTTCCACCTCGCAAAGTGGGTAAGCAATCGCAGGGCTGTATTATCCGCCATTCCTGCAGCAGAAGAAAGAGCCACAGAGTTGAAAGATCTGGATCTGGACTTGGATGCGCTTCCAGCTGAACGAGCTTTGGGAGTCCACTGGTGTATCCAGTCTGATACCTTTAAGTTTAAGCTCTGCCTAAAGGACAAACCACCAACAAGAAGAAACATCCTTTCTATTGTTGGCTCTCTGTATGACCCATTAGGCATTCTAGCTCCTGTGATTTTGCCAGCAAAGATGATTCTACAAGAACTTTGTAGATTGAAAATAGGCTGGGATGAGTTAATTCCCGAGCATGTAATGCGGCAGTGGTACAACTGGATGAAAGACCTCCACCTACTGGAAGACTTAGAGGTGGCTCGGTGTTTTAAGCCTATAGGCTTTGGTGAGACAACTTTCAGCCAACTGCATCATTTTGCAGATGCTAGTGAGACAGGCTATGGAACAGTGAGTTACCTGCTACAAAAGAACAAAGACAACAGAATTCACTGCACCTTGGTCATGGCTAAGGCCAGAGTAGCTCCGCTCAAGCCAATCACTGTCCCACGCATGGAGTTGGCAGCAGCTACCATGGCAGCACACATGGACAAAACATTGAGGTCAGAGCTTCAGCTTCAGCTCAAAGAATCTGTGTTTTGGTCAGACAGCACAACTGTGCTCAAATACATAGGAAACAGAACCAGCAGATTCCGCACCTTTGTCGCCAATCGTGTGGAAACTATTCTAAAGCTGTCTGAGGTCAGACAATGGAGATATGTTAGTACTTCCCAGAACCCAGCTGACCACGTGTCAAGAGGACTGAAAGTGCATGCATTCATACACAATGAGACATGGCTACAGGGACCAGACTTTCTCACCAAAAATGAGGATGAATGGCCACAAAGTCCAGACCACAGTGAAACTCTTACCACTGAGGATCCAGAAATCAGAGACGTTGTAGTCAGTGCTACTGCAGCAGAGAAACAGGCAGACACAGTTCAGCAGTTTCTGGAGTACTACTCTTCCTGGTTTTGTCTAAGAAAGGCAGTTGCCTGGATCCTAAAAGTTAGGAACATTCTGCTACAATTAAGTCGAAAGAGAAAGGAGCTGAAGGCTTCTATCCCTCAGTCAGAAGTTAGCAGAACAATGCAGAGCTTAAAGAGTGACTTTAGAGGAAGCACGCTGACAGTGGAGGACTTAAAGTTGGCAGAACTTGAAATTGTTCGTTTTAGTCAGCAGCAAAAATACTCAGAAGAGATTTCAGCACTTCGCAAAGGTGAAAGATTAAAGAAAAGTAGTAAAATCTACAAGCTCAATCCTATACTAGAGGATGGCATCCTCAGAGTGGGTGGACGACTCCACAGATCCACTATGCCTGAGGAAGTTAAGCACCCAGCTATCCTTCACAAGAACCTGCATGTGACAAATCTTATCCTCAAAGAGATCCACCAGAGCTTAGGTCACAGTGGACGAAATCATATGTTGTCCAAGCTGCAGCTCAAGTTTTGGATCCCTGGTGCTAAGGCAGCCATAAGAAGAGTTCTTTCCAAGTGTGTCACATGTCGACGTGTGCATGGCGTCACTGGACAACAGCAGATGGCTGACCTACCTCGGGACAGGATCACACCGTGTGATCCCCCATTCACAAACACTGGGGTCGACTACTTTGGTCCATTCGAGGTCAGAAGGGGTAGAAGCATCGTAAAGAGGTACGGAGTCATCTTCACCTGTTTGGTGGTATGAGCAGTCCACATTGAAATGGCATCATTGCTAGACACAGACTCCTTTATCAGTGCCCTGCGTCGCTTCTTTGCAAGAAGAGGACAAGTAAAGATTCTTCGCTCAGACAATGGGACAAATTTTGTTGGAGCCGAGCGCGAGCTTAGGAGAGCCATCGAAGAATGGAACATTTCCAGGATTGACAATGCTACACGTCAAAGGGGAATCCAGTGGATGTTCAATCCCCCTACGGGTTCTCATCACGGCGGAGCCTGGGAGCGACTGATCAGATCAGTTAGGAAGATCCTCAATACCACTCTAAAGCTCCAAACGTTGGATGAAGAAGGCTTTCACACTGTTTTGTGTGAGGCGGAGGCGATCATTAACAGTCGTCCTATTACCAAGGCTTCCAGTGACCCAAATGACTTGGAAGCACTTACTCCAAATCACCTCTTGCTTCTTAATGGCAAACCATTTTTACCACCTGGACTCTTTGTGAAGGAAGACCTGTACGCCCGCAGAAGGTGGAAACAAGTCCAATACATGGTGGACATCTTCTGGAAACGTTGGACAAGAGAGTACCTACCTCAGCTACAAGAGCGCCAGAAGTGGACTCACAAGTCACGCAACTTCACTGTAGGGGACATTGTGCTGATTGTTGACCACACTGCTCCACGCAACTCCTGGGTCACGGGCAAAGTCGTACAGGCAATTCCTGATAAAAATAGACTTGTGCATCAGGTCTGTGTTAAAACCAAGACCAGCACATTGGACAGACCAATTACCAAGCTCTGTCTTCTTCAAGAAGCTGATTGAGGCAGTGGTAAAGACTGGCCTCACACGGTGTGCCATGTGCTTGTAACCTCTGGCACCAGGTAACGGTAAATCAAGCAACGAAGACAAAAACTCAGCAGAATGTTATTTTTGGTTCAGATTTGGCTCCTTGTTTTAGTTTGGTAATTGTCTCTAAAAAAAGAGGACAATTAGGGGCCGGTATGTAGGAGCCAAAACATTAAGACTATGTGTTTCATTGTGTGTGTATATAAATAGTTAATTAACTTTGATACGAAATATATATGCATATATTACCGCTAAACATAGTAATACATTGCTATAATTGCTTATGTGCTGTTTTTAAGACCCTAATTGTTTACATTTACACCATTTGTATATATGCAGAAAATAGGCGTACTGTCACTTTAAGAGAGACGGCACGGGTGCTGTGCGGGACGTGTTTTAGGCAGTACTGAGTGAGCTGCCGTTGGATGCTTGTAGCAAGACAGTTTTCTTACCGTGTTTGCGTTACAGTATAGTTACATTTGGAACAACTATGGTTTAAGTTGTATTTTTTCGTTATTTAATTTCATCTCTCGTACAGCCTGGAATAAACAGCAGACTTGTTCATTCTTACACGGAGTCTTGTGGAAGTTTTCTATAACAACGCAGACAGGAGTAAAGAAGTTGCTTTAGCCACTACACAACGTTACAGCTCACTTAATACTACTTTTAATAATTATCTACTAATATATACAGTCAATATTGGAATGCACATTATGCAGAAGTGCTTATACTTAATGAAAATAAATGTGCCTATGGCTGGATAAATATTAATTACCTAATATAAAGGCTTCCAGTAATTTTCTCTGCTGTATAACAGGCAACAGGCCTTTGATGTTCTCCTGTTGGACATATTTCAGGTCAGCCACAGAGTCGACATCAGAAACTGAAGCGTGGAAACAATCTGCAGCTGTGTCTCCACAGACAGACTGGGCAAAGTCTTGAGGATAATCCTCTTGATATTCTCTTCCAGTGAAGACATTCAGCTAATAGGTTGGGATAGAATGATGAAGAATTAAAAGTGGCATTCCCCAAACAGTGTACTGTATAAATGGGTAATAGTCAAGTAGCTTCTCATGAGCAACACAGCAGCAGGCTTCATGCACTGGTTTAATGTAATAAACACCCAATTCTGGCAGACGCACAGCTCGATATTGTTCAGCAATGAAAAAAACACAGGAGGTCCTAGAATAAGAGCCTGTTTAATTTTACCAACAATAAGGCCGTCATCATTATGAGACTGTTAGAGCCATACATAAGGTTTCATATTGTTTATTTGGGTATGAGTATTTTTTTGCAATTTCTCTATTATTTTATGTATATAACTATAATGTCAGTTTAAGCTAATAGTGATTTGGAAAATTGGGACTTTAAATTTGATAGCGTGTGAAAGGATACTTGATGTGGCAGGGCTTCACGAGCTGTGAAGGAGAGATGGAAGGATTTGGGGAGCACGGATGCACACAGTTTTTTGACCATGCTTGCTGTGTTTAGAAATTATTTGAAAGGAAATGTTATAAAAGGAAACCCGTTATAAAGATTTTTTTTGTTGAACGCACAGTCTTGCATGCATCCATTACTTTCCAGAGTGCTTTCCTGAATGACACAGATCCTGCATCTGTTGCCATAACATTAGTCAAAAAACCTCTCCATATGGAAAGAACGGACATTCAGCAGGAAAACGAAAAGGAAACTGGATGAAGATGACTGATGGTGAGAGTAAAGGAGCCATTCCCAAGATTGCTGGTGCTTTGTAAGTACAGGTGTCCTGCTAATGCGCTAAAGCTAACAATGTTAATGGAGCTGTAAAGGAGCTTGAAGAAATTTGTGCTCATCCTGCATAAATTGGTTTATTCAAGCTTGGTTAACTGAGGAAGATACTCAGGAAGACTGTTGAAGCTCATTTTTTTTTAAAGTTTTTTGAGTTACAAAAGTTACTTATAAGCGATTGAACGTTCATTTGGAATTTCTGCCAAAGTACACACAAAGGGCTCTTAAGTAGAAGCGCCATAGGCTCATTGGTCAGAGAAAAACAGATGGCTCAGATTACTGCAAAAATGAAAGAAATGGGTAACATGACAAAATACTGGGGAGCATGTCAAAGTGGAATCAGAATTACTGCTAGGTTTTACCAAGTTGTATGAGGAATTAATCATGCTCAATAACAGCGTTATGCAGATGTTACCATTGGATGAAGTGAGCACCGATCAGTTTAACTGCTATGAGCCAAAGTCAACTGTCGTTAAAGGGTTTGTGCTTGAGATGGAAAAGTGGATAAAAGAACAGAAGACTATAGAGGAAGAGGAAGAGATTGCTCCACATGATAGTGTCTCAGTGGTTGCTCGGCACAATCGAAAAAGCAAGAGTAAAGCTGGTTCGAGTACTAATAGTTCTTCAGTTGTGTCGTGTACTAGCTCTGTGGCACGCATGAAAGAGGAAGCAAAAAGATCCGCTTTTTTAGCCCAAGCAGAATCGCTGAAAAGAAAGAAGGCAATTCAGCTGCAAGAGGCAAACTTAAGAGCAGAGATGGAGCAGTTAGAGTTAGAAACTGCTATAGCAGCCTCTACAGCTAAGCTGAAGGTGTTTGAGAGTCATAAAAGCCCTTGTGATGCCATGAATGAATATGTGACATCCAGATTGCCAAGTACAGATTTATGCAGTCACACACAAGGGGCAAATATGTCTAGCACTTGCCCTGTACGTGAAGTCCACATCCCAGCAGCAAGGGATGAGGAGGACGATCAAGATCATATTCCTGACACCACTACTAGAAACATGGAACAAGCACCTCATGCACATCTTCGTCATCCGCCTACAAGCAGAGCCTCACCTAACAAGCCTCAGGAACCCAGGGTTTATGAACTGATGAAACATCAGAACATAATAACTGAGATGTTGGTCAAGCAGCAAGATCTGTCTCTACTACCCAAAAGGGACATGCCTGTCTTCTTCGGTGATCCACTCGCGTGTAGATCTTTTCTCAGAGCTTTTTTTTCCTCTGTCAATGCTATTGACAGCAAGACACAGAACACTAGAGACAAACTTTTCTTTCTGGAACAGTATACTAGTGGAGAGCCACAAGATCTGGTGAGAAGCTGTGAACACATGCCTCCAGAAAAAGGCTACAGGGAAGCTAGGCTATTGCTTCATCAGCAATATGGTGATGAGTTGAAAATAGCAATGGCTTATATTGAGAAAGCTTTGAAGTGGCCACATATAAAGGCCACTTGTTGTAGAAACACCATGCAGGATGTCGACTACATGGATGAAATGGACAACCCCACGAACATGAGAGCCATACTGTCCAAATTGCCTTACAAGATGAGGGAAAAATGGAGACATGTGGCATTTGAAATGTTGGAAAACCAAAAAAAAAAAAGAAGAGCTAGGATGGGATACAGTCCACAAGTGCTGTAGAACAAGAGACATGTGGGTACACTGGGGCCGGAAGCAGGGAATGTATTTTGACCATTGTTCCTGTAAGACTCAAGTACAAGAAAGGTACACAGACAATGGAGACTTATGCCTTCATTGACCCAGGCAGTTCAGCTACTTTTTGTACACTGAACCTTAGAGGCAGGAAGACAGAGATCTTGCTCCGAACTATGGGTCAGGAGAAGCCATAGCTATATCCTGTCCAACCTGGAAGTTAGTGGTCTGGAAGAGAACAAGTACATAGACTTACCTTCAGTGTTCACACAGCCTGAAATTCCTGTCAAAAAGGAGAACATTCCCCAACAGAAAGACCTCCAGAGGTGGACATACCTCATCACATAAACACCAATAGCCAAAGTGAAGGTCCATATGCAGTAAGAACAGCAATTGGATGGATTGTCAATGGTCCCATCAAAAGAGAAGATCATTGTCAGGGTACAGATGAAGGACTATAGAGCTTCACTGCAAACAGGATATCTGTGGCAAGCATTGAAGATTTGTTAACCCAACACTTCAACTCTGATTTCTCAGAGCGCAGCTGTGAGGACATGACAGAGATGTCACAAGATGATCGGCAGTTCATGAAGGACGTGGAACAGTCTTGTCAGTTTGATGGACATTACTGTATCAGTCTTCCATTTAAGGACAGGTCTGTGAAGATGCCCAGTAATCGCAGTCATGCAGAACAAAGAGCGATCAACCTTAAAAAGAAACTCAATAAGAACTCAGAGTTCCACATTGACTACAAGATCTTTATGCATGACATCATAGCAAGGGGCTACGCAGAAAAGGTGCCCTAAAAAGTGAGTGCCCACCCTAAAAAGAAGAAAATTAGAATTGTTTTTGATTGCACAGCGACATATCAAGGAGTTTCATTAAATAACCAGTTACTCCAAGGGCCTGATCTCACTAATACCTTGATAGGCGTGTTGACAAGGTTTAGAGAAGAGTCAGTTGCAATGATGGCCGATATAGAGGCAATGTTTTACCAGGTCAGGGTGCCTCCCAAGGACTCTGACTTCCTATGT
This sequence comes from Prochilodus magdalenae, assembly GCA_024036415.1. Taxonomy (NCBI): domain Eukaryota; kingdom Metazoa; phylum Chordata; class Actinopteri; order Characiformes; family Prochilodontidae; genus Prochilodus; species Prochilodus magdalenae. The sequence continues at coordinate 2,509 of JAMWET010005417.1, read as the reverse complement.
TTCCTCTGGTGGCCAGATGGAGACTTGAACAGACCATTAGAAGAGTACAGAATGACCGTACACATCTTTGGGGCTACTTCCTCCCCACGCTGTGCCTGTTTTGCCTTGAGAAAGACAGCAGAACAAAGAAGTAATAAGACAACAGTTGAAGCTGCAAAAACAATTGAGAGAAATTTTTACATGGACGACTGCTTGACAGCTGTGGCATCAGAAAAGAAGGCATAGCACTTTCACAGTCCCTGAAGGCTTTATGCTTAAGGAGTGCATTTAACCTGACAAAATAGGTTACCGACAGCAGATGAGTTCTTCTCATGTATCCCTGAGAAGGAGAGAGCTGCAGAGATGAAGGACTTGGACTTGAGCAAAGACGCTCTGCCAACAGTAAGAGCCATAGGGGTCCAGTGGTGTACAGAGTCGGAAACAATCGGGTTCAAAGTGGATGTGCCAGAAAGAGCATCCACTAGGAGAGGAATACTCTCCATTGTTAGCTCAGTCTATGACCCCCTAGGCCTAGTAGCTCCATGTATCCTCCAAGATAAACTGATTTTGAGAGAGCTTTGCCAAGAGAAATTGAATAGAAGAAATCTATAACAGTCTGAATTTGGCTTGAAACTTAAGATGAAACATTGCTAAGTTTCTGAAAAACTGATTTTCTTCCACAGCCTCTGGGCATACTTCTGACTGTTCACAACTTGGATCATCAAGCTGCATACCACTATCCCCATCAATATCTTGTGAACTGGATGGATTAACTATGCAGTCCATCAAACCCTCTTCTGGGGACTTTTCACGCTTCCTTGACATATGTGATGTGAATGAAGACTGGACTTTAAATGTCTTGTCACAGTTTCTGAAAGGACATGCCACCTCTTTCCCCTCTCTGATATGCAATTTCAAATGTGTAAAAAAGCTCTGAGTATTCTCACTTTTCGTTCGGCACAAGCCAACACGACAAGTTAAATCAACAACACAGCGCTGTGTAGACCTAGACTGGCCCCAGTAGTGGCGATAGCTGTGAGATTTAAACGTTCTCAAGTTTTGTAAAGTTCAATATGCATCTTAGCCAGCTAGTGTTAACAGCTAATGTAAATTAGATAGTTTGTTTGGGACCTAGCAGTGGCTTGCCAATCTAAGAGAGGCCAGCGGGCTGCTAGAGTGAGGGAAGCCGCGTATAACGACAAAATACAATACCACAAAATGGGGGGAGGTGGATTTTCTAAATCATCCTTCTCAGCCACCCCTACCTTCACAGTACCAAAGCTTTGAATATTCGCTGTTTTGACTGCCGCACTCCGGAGTCCAGAAAATGCTTTAACGGACAGCCCTACATTATACTGTTAAAAAACGCATGAAACTACACGGTTACTAAATAAAATGCTGGCGAATTAGGGATATCACAGCACTAGGCTATTAACGGGAGAGCCTAAAACACAGCGACAACACCCATCTAAACAGAAAGAACGAAAGAACATCTGAACATCTGAGAGCAAGAAAGGTCTTGTTCTACATCTGTGCTAAGTTTCTTGAAGTGGGGCAGGGATGGAAGTTACTCTAAAAAGCTAAATTCGTTGGTAAAGAAGCATGACATACGGTGTACCATTATGTTGTAGGACAACTTTAAACACAGACATGAGCAGGCTTTTTAAACTTGAGCTGATTTCTACCCAGTAAATATTTGAATCATTTGCGCCATTGAAACAATGTTGAAATCCCATATCTGACTATATTTAAATGTATTTTAGACATCCACGGAGGACCATTTATAGCTTAAGCTATACAAAAACCTACAAAGCAATCACTATGAAGCTAAATTCTTTGACTTACAGGACACCAAAGTTAAATTATTGGTAGTTGCAGTAACACAACATAATAGGCAGCAGCTATAACAACTCGTTAATTCCCTAACGATATTTAAGAAGGTCTTACCTGGAGTCCACGACGTGAAAACTGTGTTGGGCGGAAGTGTAAGCAAACTGAAAACCAAGTCCTCCTAATGAGTAAAATCTGTCAATTTCCTGTACCCTTGCTGTTACAGAAAAAGATATGAGTAAATTCTACTCAATGTGTCACAGCTAATTTATTAAAGCAAAAATGTGTAAAATACAATTACTGAACACATTAAAGTTGCTAAATTCAGCTCAATTTGGTTTTAAACTAAAGATATTCATTTTTATTATGTATTGGTAACCTTTAATTATTTAGTAAATATTAATTAACCCCAGTCCCACTTTTTACAATGCATGCTAGCATTACATTTCTGAAACACCAATATAATCCAACAGACATAAGCCATGAAAAAAATCGATCCGACAAAATACTTTCTCATTGTAGCCATATTTTACTGTAGTTATATCCGCTGTACAGCCAAGCTCCCCCGCCACGAACAGATAGCTAAAACTCGTCCTCGACCATTTCATTTCAATTCAATTTCATTTTTTAGCAAAGGAATTTTTTCATGGTTTGAGAAATAGTTAGTGACTGTAATATGATGCTGCAGCACAGCTTGACT
>JAMWET010005416.1:130000-143674 GCA_024036415.1 Prochilodus magdalenae | reverse complement strand
CAGAAACCAGCGGCGTCAGTGTTCGCAGAAATAGGAGTGGGCACTATAGCAGACGCCACAATCTAAAGCACCTGTGAAACAACATCTCCAGGAGCCTACAAAAACAAGCCAGTCCAACACTCCTCCATGCACTACAGTACCAATGCCTCCACAACAGCACTTCACTTCCATCACCATCAGGCCGGAAACTGCAAGTCACCTTAGTTTACAGCAGGCACCTGATTGTCTAGAGCTCAAAACCCAAATATTCTTCACCGATAACTCAAGTTAAGAGTTATTCCCGTCATGTTCCTGCACTGTTCCAATGTAATGCTGCTTTCAAGTGGTCCTGGCTTTATCAGAAGAACATGATTCCCACCAGAAGGCACTACACACCAGCAACCAGCATATGTTCTGCTTTGGAGCCTGGTATGCTGGTCCACCACCACGTCCTTGCTGGATGACTGGCTAAACCAGTGTAAAATTCCATGATGGTCCATGCTTTTATTTTACCCAGCAGGAAAGATCACCATTCCACATGGCATGCTAAGGTTTTGCACAAAACAGGCAATTTGCCCGTTTCTTTTACATTTGGCAACCTGTTCAAATGGAAACCCAGCTATTGACTTTTATTGCTGAATGAATAGCAAGATAACTAACATTTGTTAAAGTAGGCAGCGCTTAGACAACCCAAGAGGTAAATGGACACTGAAGTATATTTAATTTAGGTAGACTTAGTACACGTGTTCACATTCATAATTAATGCACTGAAACTATTGCACTAAGCTATTTTCAGTATAGTATCTATGTACTTAGTACTAATTATCATTACTGCTATTAAACATATACCTGAATAGAACTAACGGTACTTGAGACGCCATTTAGATATACTTAAACACATACTGAAGAACATTTCTAGTTAAAATACTTCATAAAATACTTTTACTCTGGAGAACAAAGTGGTATAATTATATATGGATTTATAAATATATATAACTTAACATGTCCTTTACATAGAACACCATTTTACACAATTTAAATGCACAAGGCACAATTTAAAGGTCTGGCATGTTGCCTTAGCAAACATGGCGACCCAACGCCATACTGAGAGACACTACTTCTGTATGTATAGATCAATAAATATTACCCTTATCAGTCTAAATGTATCATCAATTTTTGTTCCTGGTAACCTTTATCTTCCTATGGAAGACCATTTCCACCATTTTCACCAAAAAATAAAAAATAAATAAATAAATAAAAAAACACACAATCTCATAATTATGACTTCCTATGTGGCCTTTTTTTCTTTTTCGTATATATCGCAACCTCGTGTCTCCAAAATCCAAAGTTTACAGGAGAATGAAAAAATCTAACTTTTTTTTTTTTTTTTTTACTTTTTGTTTTGACAGCAGCTATATACTACAGGCTGTGAGCTACAGTTGTGTTATTATTCAGTTGTGTGCAAATGTTTGGGAGCCCTGATCAAAAAACACAATTAGACACTAAGTGTGTGGCATTTATGTGTGTGTATGTGCGTGTATGTATGCACTGTCTGCCAACGGTGCTGGCACCAACAGGATGATTTATGGAGGACATCACTGCTCACTGCATGTCTGCAGTCGTGGCTGTTTGGTCAGTCAGGTACAGCGATTAGTCCCGTCTTTGCTTACGTCACATACATGGTCGAGCATGAAACTTGTGTCATTATCACATCTCAATGTAAAACCCAGCCACCAAGTTTCATTCCTGCTAGTCAAATCATTTTTATATTGGAGGTGCAGAAAATGAAGATCTATTACATTAGGTAACAAGATTTTTGCTTATTAGAAGTGCTATATAGTAAATATATATGCTTATTTTTTATTATTAGTAGTAGTAGTAGTAGTAGTAGCAGTAGTATATAAAGTAGTATATATGTATTAAACTAGCTAGACATAAAATGAGTGCACAAGGTCTTAAAGGTTATATTGCGAAAGTGACACTTTGTACAGTTCAAATTCTTGCACCTTACAGACGTACCTTCATGTGGCACTGCAATGCCAGTTTCATTATGTGTTTTACATGCGTATTCAAACTGTGCCCTGACATGATCTCCGCATTTGTTTCCTCTCAGGCTTCAGCAGCACCGCCTCCCGCTGTCTGTCTGCCTGTGTCTCTTCTGCATTTGCCCGTCTGCCTGCCTCTCTTGCTCCCTGACCTGTATTCTAGTCCAGCTGACAGCTTGTGCTGCAGTATTTGATTGTTTTTTAATCTGCTTTTCGCCCACTAGATCCAGAACTCCTCCATCCCCCAGGCCTGTTCTGTATCAGACAGAGTCTTCATTAAAGCCTGCGCTGCTCTGGCAGTCCCACTAGCACCTTATGATGCTAACTGAGCTCTTCTGAATTCAGCTCATATTCCGGCAGGCACCACGCACCATGTTCTTACGCTACACTAAAGCTGAACGCTCTATCACTACTGTGATGTGGATCTTTGTGGTGCCGATGGATGCATGATGAAACTTGGCCTCTAGCCAATACTGTGAACCAATCATAGACTGTCTGTTTCTATGGGGATTTGGATTGCTGGTCACAATAGTGTGTGGTTAGTCTTTAATAGCACCACGTCAATTCTTCACTCCCCAGTTTCCCTCCAAAATCACAAGCTACGTAATGTTTCCCCTCAACACTTGCTTTGAATTTGGAAATGTACACCGATTCTGAAACTGATGCCTGCAACATGTTCCGAACAACTTGGGAGCTCTTGAAGACTAGAAACATTATGAATTATTTTAAAAAATCATGTCATCATACTTCAGTACAAAAACAGCATGAACAGTCCAGTTTCTTATTAGCAAGGATGCCAAAAATGCATCAGCAAATACAATTACTGAGTTACTGACCTCACCCAACAAGCAATGGATAAAAGGATTTGAAGTAAAACCTTTGGGTGCAAAGGGCAAAGCCAAAAAACACTACTAAAAGCCTGTGACCTTTGACCTCTCAAACAGCACTGCATTTAAAAAAAAAAAGAAATACAAATAAATAAATAACCCACACAAAATGTTTTTGGATAAGACCATATGGGCTCAGGGCTACTTTGTCAAACATTTGTCCATAAATAAAGCCCATCTCTGCATCAACATATACAGGTTAAGACTAGACAATGCACAGCGGATGTGCATCTGAAATGGACTGAAGTGCAGTGGAAATGTTTTCAGGTCTTGGAATCGTCAGTCTGTCAGGCTGTTCGTGGATATAATGGATGTTGTGTTCTCCAGGCAAAAGATGGAAAGTACCATCCAGATGCCAAGTCCAAAAGCCATTGTCTGTCGTGGTTTGGGGGACGTAGTAGTGGGTATCCTGCATTAGCGATGAAAGATTATATACACACATTTTGGAGCAGCATATGCTGCCTTTTAGTCACCCTCTTTTCAGGGGCACCCATGCTTAGTTTAACATGACAATGCCAGGAAGCATGCTGCACATGAAAACAGCATGGCTGCATGATTCAAAACTGGATCAATTGGAATTTGAAACCTTTGGCCATTTGTGCTTGCACACAGAGAAATCGGACCTCCACATTTAAACTATCTGTGCAGTGAAACACATTTAAATACATACTCACTAGTGAACACACATCAGGCAGAGCTGTGGGCAGCCCTATCCACGGTGCCCTGGGAGTCGTTGGGGGTTGTGTGCCTTGCTCTTGGGCACTTTAGTCATGTCCTGTCAGTTCAGGAAATCGAATCAGCAATCATTCTTGTTATTACTCCTACGATGCTTTATAACAGGCCTGCAGACTTTATGACCCATTGGTCAACGTTGGGACATGAGCATGTTTGATTTGGCCCACAGGTCACACATTGGTCAGCCCTGTTATAGAGCATTAGGAAGCAGTTTCTCTGTTATGTAGATTACACGTTTTCCATTAGTAGGCAACCAACTTTAGCAATGCAGCCCTGGAAAACACCTCCACACTCCCATCCATTTATGCACAGGGACAAGTGGGGAGGGGCATGTGTCAGTTACTGCAGGCCAAATCTCACTCTGTATTCTTGTTGCTCTTGCACTGATGCTCACTCAAGCATTACCTGTGAGGCAGCCCAACAGAGCCATTAAGCACAGATCAAAGAAGCAGCCTTGTATTTCTGAATAAGCTCTCCAAACATCCATTAGGTTGAGTATGGGTGTGCTCGTGTTTCATGTTTTTAATGCCTCCCATGGGGCGGGGGCTCAGGTGAGTCACACTTCCTTAACAAAACCTCAAAACCTCAAAGCCCATCAAAACAAGGATGCAAAAACGAGGACCGTCACATTCAGGGCTCACTTCTCGGGCTGTCTAGAGATAAACCTGAATACACATGTTCTTGCCTATAATTCAGTTGCACACGGGAGACATGAGGCTGTTCTATGGTGCACTGTCCACAGCTGTGACAACCACAGTGAGTTTGCACTTGCAAATGAACTCCCAGATGAATGTCCCAGATAACATCCAATGGCATTACAGATGTGGATGGTGTAAGTATTTTTTAACAGGCCTGTTTCTGACCTCTTTGTCGTATTCCCTTCTCACTCTGAGACCAGCTTATGAGCTCATCAGTTTATTTGTGCATCCTAATTCATTTCTGCGTCGCATTTTCCTAAATTACATTGACCCAGATTCATAAAACTAAAAGCCTTGGAATGCTAAATGTGTAGCATGGTAAAATGGAGCTATTGAAAAAGTCACAGTGTTAGTGATTAGCGTGTCAGTGTATATATAACACTGCTGTATATTCACCATTGTCTTAGGCAAGAGCCAATCAAAATCAACACAAACAAGGTCATACACGTTTATATACACATGGTGGTTTCTCCATCTCAGCACATGCTCAAGCTGTTTGGTTGGTGTAGCTCAGCGGATAATACCACTACCCTCCAGGGAACCACTACCACATGTGGGAGACTAGGGTTTGATTCCCGGTCTAGGTGACTAGGCTGTGCTACACCAATAAGAGTCCTTGGGCAAGACTTCTAACACCACATTGACCTACCTGTAATATGATTACCCTTGTAAGTCGCTCTGGATAAGAGCGTCAGCTCTTACATTACGTAAATGTAAATGTACCTGGTTACATTCATCACAAATACCCATTTCCATTCAACTGGACAAATGGCAACAAGAGGGTAGATTTCACGAAGAGGTGTTAACTAGTCGATTTTACTGATGATGTGTTAAACTTGATGTTGACCAGTCCTAACATGGACAACAGATCAAGGTCCTGGTGTTTTCCCTGTTCATATCTCCGGTTTTATGGATTCTCAATGAGCTCCAGAGCTTGCTGGGAAAGGGCAGGCCATGTTCTACTGACCGATTTCATTCAAGCATTTCTCCACTGATCTGCATTGCCTCCGAGATTAGACAATGTCATTATCTGCTGTCTCCTGAAGACCACATAACAAGTCAATGTTGGATATCCAATGTTGGAGAAATCCTGTTAAGTTTGAAATTGGTTGCTTTGAGTTACTTTGAGTTACTATGCTCCAAGTGTTTCTGGTCTGGGCAAGCACTTTGGAAAGACTACCAAGGGTGTGTTCAAATCGGGTACAAAGTTCCATGACTCTGGGGTGGTACCTCCGGTTCTCTAAAAGCTAACACCACAATCCAGGGCTTGCTGGAAAGGGCACTTCACGCTCTACTGACCTGTGGAGTTTGACTGTGTCATGGTCACTTTTAAAGCTGGTTGTTGCAAAGCATTACTTTCTCTTTTGGACGTATTCATGATGTGGTCAGCAACCATAACCACATAACTGTCCTTCTTTCACACTGTCATTATCAACTTTCGTCAGTCTGAAGTGGTGCAACACGCTATTACTGGGCCTGCAAACAGAGAGGGCACTAGTTCCATCAGACTTTATTTTATTAGTGCTAATAAAATACTTCAAAAAGGAAAATTACTGTCATATTTTCATATGTGTATAGCATGTTTGTTCTCTCAATTGCAGGTGGGGTGGTGGTGTTAGAACTTCTGATCCTTACAGGCCAACTTTGGCCTTTGCAATTCTGGCAGCACTTGCATATAGAGGAAGCTCCAAAATTACCACAGGTCTCTGATGATTCTATAGTGCACTGCTTGAGAGATAGATCAGCAGAAAGAGGGCAAATAGCCTTGTGTCACTCTTTGGATATGAAGAGCTATGGCCACTGATTGGCAGAGGCCATTGCGGAAAGTTGACCTCAAACCAAAGATAGTAAGATTCAAAGTGATAGTTTGGCGAAAAACAAGTGTACACAATTTCCTCTGTAACCCATTTGTGGTTTAACACCCAACACAAGTTGTCTGAAGTTTGCTTCCTTAGTTCTGTACCAGAGTACAAGCTAAGAAGTAATGGAAGTTTCTCCCCAGCCAATCTGCAAGTGAAGCATGTAAAGTAGAATAGTGTTTAAGAGGCTTCTGACACAGTCCAAAATACTGTTACCTATACATGTGGACAAAACAATGGCTTCAGTATGCATAGAGGTGCTTTTTATGGTTATGCAAATGCCCATGCATTTCTTTTCCCCCGACCAAAACATGCAATTGTTGTCCCAAGCAGTTCACAGAAATACCCATGTCATTGAAGATTGCTGCATTGCTCCTCTCCGAGCAAGAGAGCCTCCTCCGCAGCCTTCCCCTGAATTAATAAAGGCTGAGCAATGTGCTTCAATGCACAGTATGTTTTGTGCACAAAAACAGACGCTTGGCTTCCCTTGGCTTGAGCGTGCTCTGGTGTGGTTTCACTCAGCTGGCTACGCTCAATTCCCCGTGTTTATGCAGCACAGAAAAAATGGAATGCTGCCTGTGGCAGGTGTCCCAATAACAAAGCATAATTCAACTCGCCAGACAAGCTCGACGGTATTAACTCCCACTCGCGCAGGTTTCTAAATTTGGACTTCTGCGTCAGCCTCCATCTGCAAAAACAATTGTGGGCATTATTGACCCTCAGAAACGAGTCCTCAAAGGGCCGATCCTTAAATAAAAACGAGGAACAAAGACGAGACGGAGGGCGTACAATAGTCACTCTGAGAGCAAGGGGTCCAGCCTGTGCACCCAGAGGAAGGGGACGGTATTTATAGAGCTGGTGGGGCAATCTAGGACAGAACCGTGCAGGAAATGAAAAAGACAGCTATATACACTCCCTCACCACAAGCAGCTCTCCAAGCCGGTTCCTAGAACTGGAGACACAGCCTGGAGGGAGGAAGAGCGAGAATTCAACGCAACCTTTATTACCAAATGAACCAGAACAGCCTGTTCTTCCTCCCTCGTGCTCATTGTGGTTAAGTTCTTGCCCTTGAAATCTCCTCTGTGGTTATTAAGATCTCTCTATTTCTTTTTTACACCTCTTATATGCAACAATGCATAAACTGGGGGTGGGGTTAGAGATAGTGGCATCAGGAGAAATGGGGATAATTGAATTTTGCAGGGAAGCTTTTGCAGGACAACTCTCATTCTTAACATTCCGGTAAAACTGAGTTTCAAACTAAAGTCAGTGGAAATCCACTTTACACCCACCTCAACAGAGAAGCTTCATCAAGCAAAACACACATCACGTATCATGCTATCATGTCAGATGATATCCTTTCAACTGACTGACTGCATTGGATTCATCCTGGACCAAGAGGACCAACCAAAGAATGGCTAGTAACCAGTTAGCTAACTAGATAACTGAGCCATGTAAAATGTACCAGCATTTGTTCTGCTTTGTTGGCCTCCTGTGTAGTGACCTTAGCGACATTTCACCTTAAGTGCTGACCTCTAGCTTTAATTAGAGGGTATTTACATCCGAACTGGGTGAGCAGTGTACAAATTTTCATAAACGGTCCTCCCTCCAGGCCTCAAGGGTAATTATATAGACCGCTGCTCGGCTGTTCCACGGCCAGGTACAAGTTGTTCCTTTAATATCAGACATACAGGTTCACAGGCAAAAGATCTACAGTTGATTTGAAGAGTGGCATCAGCTACAGGGAACATCCTGGAGAGCTCAAACACAGGCCAGAAACACCACAGAACATGACTATGAATTATTATGATGACAGAAGAAACTCACTTTTACAATAGTTGGCCAGGTTAAGAACACCCTCCAGGAGGTAGGTGCATCCATGCCAGACTTTAAAACTGCACCAGAGAAAAACCCGGACATACCAAACCCATGGGACAGCCGTATATACATGGATTATGAAGTGGTGCTATCTCATGGTGATGTGGGAACACCCAAGGTGCTATCTTGTGAGGGAGTTGACCACTGACAAGCCGTCCCCACGGGAAAAACAACTTCATAGTTTGCTTGTTACAGCTCTGGACCAGAACCATCTGGTAAGCATGGTGGAGGTAGCATTATGGTATTGGCATGCATTGGCATGTGTATGTGTATTCAATCACCTGATCTCAATCAAATCAAGCAGGAAGTGGTGCTAGGTTTTCATTACTTTATTCAAGCCAAGGGTGTTAGATGAGTCAGACGGGAGATCACCAGTGTCAACGTCAGCAGCAGAACTTCCCTAAAGTTCTGAATGGTGGCAAGCCGAATTTCATACACTATTCTCTTGGGGAGTATCTTGGTTAAAATTTCGTTCCACCTTAAACTGCATAGCCGTGACGCTCTAGCACCCATGCAAGTGTGTGAATGTCTTTGCAACATCACTTAAGGTGGAATAAAAAGCCAACTTCAGCATCATCTATTCTCTATCCCACTAGGAATTCACCCAATAGACCACTATGAGCACACTGGCACTATGCCTTACATAGGGATTTAAATCCATGCTGTTATTAGCATTAGCATCAGCATCCTTTCTTTTCCCTCTGTCCGTCATTGTCTTTCTATCACCCTCATCTTACCTCACCAAAAACACTTTGGCTAATTTATGGCCAAAAGTTGCCATGGATACACTTACTGATTATATATCCACCTATGTCTTGACAACAAAGACAACAAGGGGACATTAATATCCGGCTGACAACTTGCCAAAGGGCAAATTTCCTGCCATTCATTAGAATTGCTGGCTATATGCAATTCAGTAATTGGATATACGGCTGCAGAGGTGCCGGTGATGAAAGCAAGCATGACTCTCATACGAGGAAAAACTGAAACGCTTATAAGAGTACGTAGAGAAGTACTGAGAACTGCATAAGAACATTAACCATTGTGTACTAGACATAAATAGAAGCAGGTGCTGGCAGGATTTCAGTGTTCAACAACAAGCCCATCAATCCGCCATCAGAGACGACAGCCGCAGACGCGTGCAACTGCCACTGCCACTGCCAAAATCTTGTTACCATAAATCTACCTCACTTTCACTTCCTGTCTTCTTATACCAGGAAGAAGTTGGTCTCTGAGCCTCGGCTGCTCCTTCTGTGCAGCACTGAAACAGGGTTAATGCAAGCACACACAAACACAAGCCTGCTGCCGTTCAGGAAACTGGAGCTGCCGCATTAAGTAGGGTATAAGCCTGCGTCTTCCCACTGCACTCAGTCCGACTTCCCTGTGCCAAGCACTTACAGCTCAATCTCCCTTTCGTATTCTCTCGCAGTCTGTTTGCTGTTTTTCCACTCTTTCTGATCCTATGTTCTTTCGTCTCTCGTTCCTTTTCCTTGGCTCATCTCCGTTACTCTCTCTCTCTCACGCTCGCTCAGGATCAGTTTTTTATTCCACATGCACAGTGCTCCCAGAACAATGGATTGGTCACTCCAGTGTGCTCAGTGGCGATTCCTTTGAAAAACTCAAGAACATGAAAAGAAAGGAAGTTGGAATAGAAGCAAATGCAGTAAATGCTGAAAGACAGATGCTATACATAGCTGTTGAGGTCTCTTTCGGAAATGGAAATATATAGAACTTGTAGTAACTGGCCATTTTGACTGAAAAATAAACAACACGAATGATGGTCCCTTTTTTTGCCCAGTAATGTACATGCCACGTTTTACAAGCTATGCTGTAACACAGCTCATGAAAGTGCGATATGGACATTCATACAACTGCACAGTGCAACATCCTCTTTCTCTAGAAAGCAGCACGGCTTGAGCTGTACTGTACATCCTCCTGACCCCGTGCTCACTGGCCTGCATGCCAAGCCTGGCTCAGGCCAGCCAGGGTAAACGAAACAGTCTGCATGAGCCAACAGAACACATGAGAACTCCTGCTGGGAATTACACAAGTGTTCATGTGAGTGTTCTGATGTGGATGCACATGACTGTGCTGTTCCCTTTAGCTGACTTGACATGGTAAAGCTTCCCTCTTAACTCTTTTCTCTAAAACTTACATGAAACTGAATTTCACTTAATATGAAGCAGAGATATTCACGGGCTGTACTACTGTAGTATGTACTGCATACTGTATACGCACTCTGTGTGTGGTATACTATACAGTAACAAGTTCTGGCTCACAGTGTAGTACCAGTTACCTCACATTTACCTCAGAGCTGTTATTACCGTATCCAATGTTTAGAGCTAGCTGCTGCTAACACTGCTCGGTTCACCTGAAATACATTTAGCCTAGCTGTTAGCTACCTTTGGCTACTTCGCATTAGCTTCCCCTGTACACTAGAACTTCTGACTGGAATAGAACACCATCTGGGTTTCTTTAGAGAACTACAGATTTTCAAATTGGTTGCAGACTACATACTACTATTAGGCAGATTTAGTACGCAGATAGTTTGAAGTATGACATTTCAAATACAGTCCTAGTCTAGCCATTAATCTCTGAACCTATTCGGAGATGCAAACCAACAGCAATGGCATAGCCAACATTATTACAGCAACTGATTTTTTGGGGGGGGGCAACTGAGATATTAGGGATCACACGCTAAATGACTTGGCTTCACTCACTATACAACTTGTCGCTGAACTGATCCACAATCAGAAAACTTGTGAACACACACACATATGCACGCATGCACACACTAAACAAAAGTGAAGCAGCTAGATGTTCGGTTTTTGCCACCATTTGCAATGATACAATGAAAAAAAGCTTCAGCTAAACATATGTAGGTGAGTCATAGATGTAAAGATGTAATTAGTGTGACAGCTTCAGATGTACAGCTCTAGGTACCAGCACTGGCACTAGGTACCAGCACTGGCCCCTGTTGGGGCAGTGTCTGAGCTCATGGTGAGTTTTAGGCTCTAAACTTTCTTTACTAGCTGGAATATTATCCATCGGAACACTAAGCACTGTTGTAAGTCGCTCTGGATAAGAGCTTATGCTAAATGCCTTAAATGTAAATGTAAATGTACATGCACTCGATTGTGGCTGTTCTTCTTTCGCATTCTTGGCCCTCAATGGCTGCTGGAGGAGTCTGTTTATATCAAGACGCTGACCAATATACCTTACTAAAAAAAAATCACAAGTCTGTGCCACACGCAAGCTGCTTGAATTCCTCTGCCAATGTCTACCCTGACTGTCCCGAAATCTGCAGGTTACAGCCAACTGAGACTCTGGTCTTAAACCAGGATAACAATTCCAGGCAAGCCTAGACTCTCTGGGCTGCAAGTTTGAGTCAAGCCTCAGTTCTCTGAGGAGCAAATCCAAAATAAAGCCTCAAGTCTCTGAAGTGCAGGTCTGAATCAAGACTCAAGTCTCTACAGCATGAGTCCCAGACATGTCTAGAGTTTTTGAGGTACAAGTCTGAATCAAGTCTCAAGACTCTGAAGTATGAGTCTCAGAGAAACCTCAAGTTTAGACTCTCTGAGGTGCAAGTCCAACTTGGGTCTCTGATATGTGATAGTATCTGATAGTCTCAAGTCTCTGAGGTGCAAATCCAAATCAAGTCTCTGAAGCATGAGTCCCAGACAAGTCTTGAGAAACCTGTGTAAGAGCATCTTAACTTGGCCAAAGAAAAACAGCCATTGAAAAATTGCACATCCATTTATTGCACATAAACTGCCTTCTGAGATTGCATGCAATACCACATGCAATCTGTAAGTAGTTGCAAAAAAAGTTTCATCATGTTAGACCTGCTTCTATTCACTGCTAGTGTGGTCGGGGTGCATGTGGACATTTGTGTTTTTGCATTGAGCAACTCTTGTTTCCCGGATCTCTTCCTCTACGTCTTTCTCCCTTTGTGTTGTTGAGCAATGAAGACAACGGCTGGCACTCTCTGATGCAAATATGAAAGAGCAGAACTGCCCTGAAGGTAAACAGCTTTAGTACGGTATTTTTTGATGTGCAGTATTCCAGTTATGTCAAAACAAGGAACAGCTCGTCTTGCTTTACCGTATGGTGCGTTGCGTTTATCTTGGAAGTTCGCTTTTCTGATTTTTTTCAGCCCTGTGAGCAAAACTGACTTTCAACAATACAGACACACTCAAATGAGCTTTGGTGCCGGACCTCTCCTGATGACATCATCTGTGCTGGCAGTTTCCTCTTTCCTGCCAGTCCTGTGGGAGATCACTCAGATTACCATGCACTGAGACGGCGCCTTCAAATGAACAGAGACACCGATCCACCTTCTTCTAAATGCCTTTCTGCCTCGGCTTGGGAAGGACAAAAGGGTACCCTCATATATTCAGTCATTTGATTCTTAAATCTTATCTTTCAACAGAAAATGGGCTCATATAGGCTAAACACCTTTTAACATTGAGCAACCAGTGCAGCATCATGATCCTGTTTTGGGATGTGATATCATCAAAGCACCATCATACATTAACACTGCGGTACTGTGGTAGTGCATGCAGTGAAACCAAAAGTGTTTTTAAGTCCCACTACTGGGACCTCTACACTGGCTTTGTGGTGGTGTAAAACACTGCTGTTGGTCCCACCATTAGTCCTTACTTGAGTGACTCTGCACCGGCTTTCCTTTGGGATCAAACAATGTTCACCTAATCCTAATTTTGGTTGCTACTGTTGGCTTTTTGATGGTATAATACACTGTTTTAGTCTCACTCTGGATGCTCAACATTAGCTGCTGGTATAAAACAAGTTTTTCCTGGCTTTTCCTGTTCAGGTTCTGGGGGCTCTAGACTGTCTCTTCTGGCAGTATACAACAGTGGTTTTATTCCAAGCTAAGGTCTGTTGGAGCTACACTGGCATTGCAATGGTATAATTCATTGTTTTAAGTCTCATTTCAGAAAGCTCTACAGTTGGTTTGTGGTGGTGTAAAACACGGTTGTATAGTTTCAGTTGTAGGGGCTCTGCATTATCTGAATCTGGATTATCCCATTTTTGGGGATAAAATTTCGTAGTTCCTATTCTGGGTGCCCAATGCTGCCTTACTGATGGTTTAAAACAGTGCTTTATTGTTTCAATTCTGAAAAAAAAACTGGCTATTTGGGTAATATAAACTGTTTTTGACCCAGTTTTGGTGGGGTTACATTGTTTTTTCACTGAAACTGGGTTTTACTTTCAGTTTTAGGGGCTCAACCAATCTTTTTGACAAACAAACAAACAAAAAAGACATTTTAGTCCATATTCTGCAGGTTCTGGACTGGCCTTCTGTTGGTATAAGACAAAACCCAAATTTTATGTCTTATAAGCAGTAATTTAATCCCATTTCTTGTGTTCTGCTCTGGCTTTCTGTTGTATAAACCTAGTGTTATTATTTTTAATTCCGTGTGCTCAATGCTGCTCTTTCTGCTGGTATGAAACAGTGGCTTTTGGATCAGTTTTTTAGCTGAGGCTAATCACTTTCTGAAAAGAGAGTTTTAGGGCCATTTTCTGTTCGGCAGGGTGTGCAGATGGACATTCTGGCAATATATAACGGTGTTTT